>JACEII010000087.1:1383782-1395549 GCA_014332785.1 Antheraea mylitta
ACACATATAAGCTTGTTTCAACCATGCTTAATATATAATCACGAGACTAAGCTGTATAACATCGTATTTTGCTGACGTAGATGTTTACAGTTTGGCGTTTTTTGTTTCTCATCCAGCGGCCAGTCTGCCCCCAGATCCTGATAACCCACACGAGTACTTCCTCCTATGGTATTGAAGTACTCTCTAATTGTGGAGGACGACGAAGGACTAAGGATGATCCGGCTCGGCAGGACCAAACAATATAGAGGAGGAAGCCCCCTGGCACCCCAACCGGGCCCAGTCGGAAGCGTCAGGGGTAGGAGGGGTAGGAAACAAGGAGAGGGGGTGAGGTGAGGGGTAGAGGGAAAGGATCCGGGACGCTGGCGGGCAATGCCAAACTGCACGTTTCGCACAAAACAGGGGGATTTATTAAATACTCACAAACTGTACTTACAATTGTCCTTACAGCACTATACTTAATTAATATTCGCGTTACAGCGCTCTCTGTACACGGGTACAGGTCGCAGACACTATGCAGGATAAACGCAATCAGACCCGTGACCCTAATCTGCCTGAAGAGGGGCAGCACCTCGTTAGTATTCTGCCTTGAGGAGGGGCAGCACCTCGATACGCAGCGTAGACTCGAAGCGGCGTGACGTGACGACTCGACGAGCGAAGACGCGATGTACGGCGATACTTGATGTACGATGAACCACGATGAACTTGATGAACCACGATGAACCCGAAGATACTCGAAGACTCTTGATGTTACGATTGATTCCCCGTTCGTATCAGATGGTCTGATTGCAATGAACCTGCCACGATTTGTACCGGCCGCCGTCGAGCTTAAGTACTCGGCGGCTATACCTTAATGAGAGCCCCTGCGGCTCTATCAATTTTTTAACATTTTGATTCTCATTTTCACTATGAATTTTGTACATTTTCTAAAATATCTTTATAACTATAATTTACACCTATATGTGTGATACATGGTTAGATTCGGCTCGAAAAGCTCTATATAATGCAACAATTGCCTAGATTATACCTAGAATAACTAAAAAGTTATACAACAAAAACATGCAATTTTACAACAATTCTCGATTTTTCCAATTTCTTCAAAGGCCTTTTTTGGCTTTCCTGAGCAATTTAACTATATAAATTTGTAATATTATCGAATAATATACTATCCTAAGCATGATTTACACAAAAATAAGTTCAATTTTAACAATTTTCGAGATGTTGCGAATCACGATTCATGAATGTTTACTTCTACAAATATTAACATTTTATCATAATTTTTATATCTATACGTGCCTTTTTATATAAAAACAATTATTACGATCAAATTACATCAATATCTTAACTAATTACACGAAAAAACATCAATTAAAGTTTCTAAAATGACCCTATTCAAATCGTCCTCACAGCACGGTACGCGGTGCCAGACCAATGCGTGACACGCGCGCGCCTATACATTCTTATTATTCTACGCGTCGCTTACACTAATTTTGTAAAATAATTACATTGAAATTGATAATTTTTGGCATTCCGTAACAAATGGGCTATAATATGTAAAAAGATTTGTTTTAATCTGAGTTCTAGAAGTTAACGCTTTTAAACACGTAAGAAAACAAATAACCTCTTGAGATTTACATGAGCTGATAATAATAGCATATCCGCTAAAATGTTAAAATTGTAATATTGTTGTGACACGGAACAAAGTAATATTAAAAAAGGAACATGATTTATAATACTGTATTTTGTTCCGCTGTGGTTTTCGGTTATGGACATGACAGCGCAATAACTGACAAGGGTTATCTCCTTCAACTTACATTTCACACAGAAAATTATGCTAATGATGTATTGTTTACCGAAAAGTTAAAGTACAGCCGAGAATATTCAAATAACTGTGCGAGAAGTTTTAATTAAATCTCCTAACGACTAATTGGGTAGAAAATAAAAAAGAATCATTAGATTTCGCGGAGAATTGAAAAGAATTTGCTGCGTAAAGGACGCTTGGTGTGTAAACAGACTTGTGAGAACAAGAACTATTTTGAAGTTGTTAAATTGGCTTTCGTGTTATTAGTGAGGCGATAATTTTTACATATATTTTTTAAACTTTCAAGATGTTAAATGAGGACTAATTAAATATATAAGGTGACTTCGTAATATACGTTAGAATTAACCGTACTAAGCTACGTCTCAGCAAATTTAATATTATCAGTATTGAAGTATATAGTCAAGTTTAATGTTTTTATTTCATAGATTAACTAGAAGTGGCCTCCAACTTTATATGTGTTTATGTACGTAATCATAAACAATGACATTCATTCATTTTATCTTTGTGTAACGATTTTTGAAACGCACGCTGAGTTAGCTCGCGAATGCCAGCATTTTATCAAATGTATATCAGCGTAAATCACATCGCGTCGTCGTTTAATCGACGCTTAAAGGCGGTCGATCATAGCGATTCGACCATAATTCATTTTGATATTCAATAACACCAAAGAGAACAACAATTATTTCAGTGCTTTCCTACACTTACTAAATATAAATTATTGACCAATTAATTATCTACGTGTTATGAGTTTACATATTATATTAATATAAAATTAACCTAAAATTTGACCAGTTAACTTCAAAGACGGTAATCACATTAAAATTATTGAAAGTAGGATGAAAAAAGTTAATTCGAACGTAAAAGTAATTAAACATTTACATGTATGTATATGTATGTTATATGTCATTCAAGCAGTAGCGTGAGTAATGTGTATTTAAATTAATTTAATATATCTCATATAAATAAAAAAATTGCTTTATGCACTTCTTTATATAAACTTTAACTATCCCAAATTTTACGTTTATCCGTTCTCGCAATTCGCTTAAAGAGGGGTACAAAGTTTTCGCCTCACGTATTAATATATAGATTTACATGTGTATATATGTTGAGTGTCAACCAAGCAGTAGTGTGAGTAATGCATCTTATTCTTACCCTTATCCCACCTGGGTAGGGTCGGTACAACATGATTGTCATATTGTGATGTCTTAATTTTCTGTCATCAACCTTCCTAGGGATTATTTTGTTGTACCTCTATATGTTTATGATTATTATATATCATTACGATTCTAAGTCTGATAGGATCTAGCTGCACATTTTTTGTAGGCTTTACTTTAGACTATTTCCGACGCCTGCATTTTCGTTTTTTTTCAGTATTCGGGAATTCAGAGTTTTTACAGTACTTCCAACTACACATGCTATTGTAGTATGAGTAATGCATATTTTAATAAATTTAATGTGTTTTTAATGCATTTTATATAAAAAATAGCTTTATGCATTTCTCCTCCATATAAACTTTAACTATGCCAAATTTCACGGTCATCCGTTCACGCAATTCGCTTAAAAATGGATACAAAGTTTTCGCTTCACATATTAATATGTAGATACTAACTTTTGCCCGCGGTTTTACTATTTTAATTGGTATCCTCTTTTTTTGTAGCCATGACAAACTGTAAGCAAAATTTAAGGCGTGGAAGCTTAAAGAACATACAAGCAAACCAACTAACATTCGAATTTGTAATATTACTAAGGATTATCTTATAATGACGACACAGTGTAATTATAAATCTTTCGTTTATTTAATTATATATATTTACATCATTAACACGCAGCAATTGTCTAATATTAAACCACGTATCTAAATACCAATACATAGTTTTTTTCGATTAGTTATATGTTATTTACATAATCCTCGCCTAAAACTAAATAACGCTTATCAAATAATACATTAATTGAATCGTTATTTATTTATGTGTACAAAAACAACATTAAATAAATACTGCAAAATAAGATAAAAAAAAATTTTCAAATATGTACATATTTAAATTTATAATTTTAGGAACTACCTTTAATTAATCACATACTTATTATTTTCTCATTACATTGTTGGTGTTTCTTTTGTTTCAATTTCAATCAAAGTAACATTGATATAGAAGAAATTACTTGAAGAACTCTATAAAAAAATAAAGTTCTGAAATGATTTCATTAAAATTTCAAGATGTTGGTACGAAATTTCACTCTCTCCTAAATAATATTCTAAGAGTTCTTTTTTTCTTCTCACGAAAGCCACAAAATTTTCATTTAGATAAAATATCAAATCAGAGCCGCACGCGATTTTATGAATTCTGGTAAAAGTAACTAAATGTATCATGGATAAATTATAATCAGATTAAGAGAGATTCAAACCAGCATTATCTAGATTTACAAGAATCAAGAGAACAAAGTATCCTCAAAACTTGCTAAATAAAACCCAATGTTATTAGTTTTAAAATAATTAAATTGTGCAAAGAGATGACTTAATGGAATTAAAAACAAATTTTGCCGACAGCTGTGAGGAGAACTTAAGAACTAAGTTTACAAGAAAACTTCGTTTGTGTTCCACCTTAAACCTATTATTTACATTACCGTTTATATATTTTTGATATGCTTTAGATTAAACAAGTATGTTTTAATGTATATTACGTATTAATATATAATTGTGTGTGATATTTGTTCAGTTATATTTCATTAAACAAAAATAAAATGAATAAAAAAATACAAGAAATTAGTGATGTATGTTATTAGGCTTCATTCAAAATTAAACTGAAATGGGATTAAAATAAATGTGTTTCATATAAATATATACACATGATTAATTTATAAGAATACACTAATAATTAAGTTACAATTTAATTTTTACTCATGGAATTCACACATTTTGTGTTTAAAACACAATCTTACTATACAGTATGTTATTTTTACACAGTATAATAGCAATTAATTTGCTTATTTATTAAGAAACATAATATTTACATATATTCGTTTTCTATTAAAATTAACAATATAATATGTGGTATTGCTGTAATGAATACTAGGAAGTAAAATCAAATCTGGTCCTGTAAATAAATGTTTCACGATTGCAAAGCGACAGTAAAAATGGTCAAATATGGGATTCAAAACTGTATAGCTTATATACTCGTATTAGCAACAACGTTAACTACGGTGTGCACTTCTTACTAGTAGGAATATTCTAGTAGTATATACTAGTCTTTCCACGCGACTTCGCTCACGTTAAATTAAAGTTGACTTATCCTTCGGGAACAGTACCTTATTTTGTGGATGAAAGAAATTCTATGTCCTATTCTAAAATTTAAATGATATTTATTAATCAAAATACGGTAACAGTACTATTGTTACCTTACTTAAGTTTATCTATAATTTGTTTGTTGATAAAAATTTGAATTCCGCATAGTGAGGTTGGTATTCGACCAGTTCTGCTATTGCTTTGCTCTTATGAAGTAAGTAATGTGGATGCATATTAAATGATAAACGTTCAATTATGAAATAACTCACATCAAAGCAAATACTATCCAATACGTTATTTTGATTTTATTATATTCATCTTTACAATTAACCTATTTACAGTTTACAACGTTTTTACATAATCTTATCGACCAATTTAGGTAAATTATGCATATATGTAATAACAATTAATCTGGGCTAAATTAATGGTTAACTGATATTTATCAAAAGTAATGCGATTTTATATATTTTATTTGGTTAAATACCCACTGTTATTACACTTAAGAGAATCGAGTTCATACAGAGAAGTTCAGAATTGTAAAAAAATACTAAAAATAGCAAACAACAGAAAACTGTTCTAAAGTATATTAAAACTATTTGCGATACTTATTCGTTATGTGTTTCATAGGATTTCATTGCGTACCTTTATTGTCTGGTTTCGTTTTGTATTTTTATTGAAGTGCCATAGTGTATTAATCGTAACAAAAACATAGAAATTAACACTTTGCTCCTAGAAAATAAGATTTACAGATTCCTTTGTAATCAACTCATTACATCTTTAAATAGTTTAACTTAATAGGTAAGGATCGTTTTTATGTAATATTCCATTTTTGAAGTAAAAACTTCATTAGCCCCGTTTGTGATTTGAAACAATTGAGGAAATGAAAAAGCGATATTAAAAAGAGACAAACATACACGTATGTAGGATTTAACGCGTGAAAGAATGGGATATTCTATCTCTGCTGATTATATGAATATTTTATCACTTTTTAAAGGTGAGGTCCACAACGCGTTAATGGCATATCATTTTTACATGCTAAAATCTTACTTTCATGGTCAAATTGTAAAATTCTCTGTATAATTATCGGATAGAATTAACAGGTTGACGTAAATTATTCGTGTGCCATTTTATTTTATAACATTTTTTAATTAAAAATTAAATCAATGTCAATGTAGATTATGGTTTTTTTTTACATTATTTTTGACAACCAATCTTTCAGATTATTACTGCCATTGTCGCGTAATTAATAATATTATAAGCGTCGTGTGAATATTTAAAAATTTCAATATTCTAACAAAATGGTGGCTCCCTTGCTGGAACCATCCAGGGAGTTTTTGTGCCATTTCAGAATTTCATGCTCCTTGGTATTATTTTCCATTCACTTCACTTATGTATAATAAACTAACTATATTTAAGTAAAACGCCACCGAATTTACAAAATACAGAGTCAAATAACACAAAATTATGAATAAAATATAAAATTCATTACACGACACACTAAAATCCCGCCAAAAAATCCAATTATAGTAATTAATTCTAAGTTTTCTCAGTTTCGAAAAGATGGCGCTTTAAACTAGTTTGTTAACAGAAAACTTTAGGACCGAGTGTTATAGATATCTCACACGGCGCCATGTTTTAATCTTAAATTAATTATTCAATTCCAGCTTATTTTATGATGCAAGTGTATGGATAATCTATATACTACGTTACTTCGCTTTTTCTGTATCCAGTTTTTAGGCTGACTCATTACCCCAAAACACCTTACACTTTATCATAATTTTAATCCAACTTGTATTAACTGAGCCACAGTGACGTGTGTCGAGATCGGCTATTAAACTATATAAAATCCTGGCATTTTAACTTATCTATAAGAACGTATAAAATAATTTGCTATATAGTAAATTGACATTTTTGAAAACTTAAATAACGTATCATCTTGTAGAATACACTAAATATTCTAAATTATTCTTCAGCCTATTTGGAATTATATGTATACTATTAAAAACTATTCTGCTTAGGTAATGCAGAAATAAAACAGCTGCGACCAAGAGAGACAAGGGTTGCCCTTTTGAACCAGCAGATTCAGCTGTAGGGAGCCAGTTGTTGTCTAACACAGACTGCTCGATGACATTTTGCATTGTATCTAAAACAAAACAATATTTAATATAACATGTTATCAAGAAATAAATTAGTTAATCTACATCTACTATCTTATACATATCTATAATGAAAGAAAAAAGTCTTTTAGGCTCAATCACGTCAATTTTTTTTATATCATAGGAGGCAAACGTACACTTGGGTCACCTGATGTTAAGTGATCACCTCTATCCATAGACACTTATAACATCAGGAAAATCGCAGGTGCGTTGCCAGCCTACGACTGGGTGCTCCGCGGCGCGCTCCCATCAGGATCATTAGGGATTTCCCCAGGTTCACAAAAAAAAAAAGGTGCGTTGCCAGCCTGTGTGTGGGGAGGGGGTGTAAGGAAGAGAAGAGGAGAGGGCTTCCGGCGTAGAAAAGGAGGAAAGTGAGGAGGGTAGGCTTCTCCCACTACTGGTTACACTAGTGGGCTACTGACCATCCGATACGCCATTATTCGTAAATGGTTCTAGACTGCTTATTTCTTGCATTCGATTGACATGCGCTCGCTTTGTTGCGCATTTTTTTAATGCGCAACGAAGCGAGCGGGATCCACCTAGTAATCTAGTATTACTTTAATTTTGATGACATTTTATAAGGAAAAAAAATGTGTAGCAATAATTGTTTTTATAGTTTCAAAGTCTAATTCATTTTAATAGGAAATCTGTATGTATAAATAACTATGGATATGTATAATGATTGTTATAATGTTCTTGGTTACATTTGTTTGGTACTAGCTTTTGCTCGCGGCTTTGCTTGCGTTAATGGAAATCTTATCTATCCCTTGGGAACAATCACATTTTTTTCTGAACAAAAGGTGCCCTAGGTTCTTTTCTGTACCCCTGATAACTTGAATGCAAAATTTATAAAATTCATTGTAGTAGTAAAAGCGTGGAACTGTAACAAAAAAAAAAAAAACTTACGCGTTTATAATATTAGTAAGGATTTTAAGGATTAATATATATTTGTCGAAATAAATAACGTTAAAGCTTTAAGAGGAACATAACATACTATCAATATTAAAAATACAAAAGTATATATATTACAAACGAAGGAAATACTCAATGATAACATAAACTAGACTTAAATTCATATCAAATAATACCCACCGTACGTTGTAACATCGGGCGTAAAGAATTTCTGCTCCGCCGGTTGCAATGGGACAACGTAACCTGTAGAAAAATTTACTGTAGTCCGGTGAAGCTCTTAAGACCTTGATAGGTCAATAGCGTAGACATTTCGAAAAAAAAAAATAGAACATTTAAAATTTTATTTCTTGTAATTTCTCTATAAGAGGAAATGTGAAATAAATATTGTTTCAAATGTCCAAATGCTATTATGAGGTCGCTTTTGAAAATGTTAGTATTATTCCATTCGAGACAGGCCTTTAGTATAAACAATATATTAACTGAAATTCAAATGTTAGGTAAATAGATAAAGGTTTCAATACTTTGTTACTTGATTGTGTATAAAGCACTCCAATAAGGTTAACTTAAAAATTACATTATATCTGTGAATTACAGAAGAAAATTATATTTTTATCAGTTGCCAATTGACAGTTTCCTCGCAAAACTATACTTATACCAAAACATATTAAAGGCGAGTATGCAGCTCTATAAAACATTAGACACGTTAAACACCATAGAAATATCAAAATTTACATGAAATCTTCTTTCATGTTATTGTAATTAAATAAATCTGATAAATTCTTCCAAACTTAACCAAAAAAACGATTCTTTTTTTTTATCGAAGCACGACATAGTGACTGCACTATGCCTGATGTTAAGCATAGTACAATCCAAAAACATCGGCAACCACCGAGAGACAGATTATCCATCGTCGGTCTCCGCTGTCATGCCGGCCATAATGACGAAAGTCACCCTGTACTGGATATGCACAGGCTGATCCCGAAACGCGACGCGCAGAAGTGAGTCACTATGACGGGCTTTTTCGCTATATGCATGGTGGTTGCGACCCAGTCGGGCTGTAAAACCCTACCACCCCGCTTTCGCCATTGCCTCGTTCGTTATTCAGCAGGGTGCACCACATGCAGGTGAGGTTGGCTTGGGTGTCTCAAGTCTTAAGATATTACTCGACACCCCTTACACCCCATATTCGAGATCACTGTCTTGAAATTTTGTGCTTGTTTTCTAAATAACTATGTCTCAATGCGATGGATTCCTCTTGAGGCCCAAACCGGTCACTAACATATGCAAAATACGTGAATGTAACCGACGGTACAGTATAAATATCAAAGACAGTACGGAAATTACCTACAGACTCTCGAAAGTGGCATACTCTATGGACAGCACCGCGAAAACCGCTTAGGGGTCTCGTTGATGCGCATGTTTGTGTAAATGTGCCGGTACGAGCATTTATAGGTAGTTTTCGTACTGTCTCTCATATGTATACTGTGTCGGAAGCGTTAAAAAGCATTTCAAATATACCTCTTGCGAGAGATCACCGATCACCATTGCACAATAAAATAAGTAAGATGAAGTCACCGGTGCCCCCCATGGCGTAATAAAAGAAGTCAGATGAAGACACCAGTACTCCCGTGACGCAATAAAAAAAGTCAGATGAGGTTACCGGTGCCCCCCATGGCGTTTAAAGTGCTAATAATCAATTCTGTGAAATTCTAAAACCTTTACTCTAAGACTTACGATGTGGTGGCTCCGTTGTTGTTGTTGGTGGGGTTGTTGTTGTTGTAGTTGTACTTGTTGTTGTTGTCGTTGTCGTCGTGGTTGTTGTTGTAGTAGTTGTTGTAATCTTTATTTCTGCACCAATTTTTTAATATTTTATAGGCTTAAGTGTTTCAGCACAATCTCAACTGATGTGAAGATGGTGTGGTTCAAAATTGTAAACACGCTAAGACTAGAGGAGGACTGGCTACTGAGTGCAGCTCTTGGAACCCAACAACAGGTGATTGACGACAGATTTTCAACGTGACGATGTTAGGTTACCTAAGCCGTTACTGCAGCGCCACCTATAGGGTCCAATTGTGAATATCTACCATTCTCGGATCTACTGGAACACGCATACAAAATTTCATCAAAATCGGTCCAGCCGTTTAGGAGGAGTTCAGTGACATACACACGTACACAAGAAATTTATATATAAAGGTTATAAAGACGTAAAGTTTGTGAGTTTGTGAGGTTGTTGGGGGTAATATCTGGATCAACTAAACCGATTTTGAAAATTCTTTCAGCAGTAGAAAGCCACAGTATTTGTGAGTGTCACAGACATATATTAAACCAAAAAATGAAGAAACTTTTTTGTAGTAGTTGGATTTGCATAGTAAAAAGAGAAAAAACTGTCGTACGAAAATTTTTCCTTACGAATGTTGTTGTAAAGACGAGAGATATATGATCGAATTCTAGAGCTTGATAATACCAACAAAAAAGTCGAGGACTAAATATCTGTATGTCTTAAATTTAGTCATAAAAATAGCATTTTATAATAAAATAATAATTAAAATCATTTAGTGATGTTTATTGATGATATAATCAGCAATAATTATGAATTTTTATCGCTATGTAATACATATTATAACTGAGCTACAGCAATGCCAGGCTGGGTCAGCTAGTCTATAATACTTGCCCAATACTCAATACAGTTTCTACTATTTGCAAAATAGAATAAAAAGGAATACAGATAACAAAATCCATTTCTTACCGCGTGAAGAAAATGTATTATGCCTATACGCATTATGATCGAATTATGATCATAAGCAATAACTTGCATTGATATATTAAAGATTATAACAGTCTTACCATACAGTCTAAGCGTTCCTTCAGCTTTTCCCATCGTGTTGGTTGACACACACGTGTACGTCCCAGAATCTTCGGAGCTAAATCCACTGATCTCTAATATCATCCGGAGTTGATACTGGGAAATTCTGTCTTCCGTTATTTCATGTTTGCCACTGGTAAAAAAAAATGAAAATATGTACGCAGCTCGTAACATATTTATAGTATAGTTTTTTATGAAGGTTTGAAAATAATACATAACTTATTTTTTATTGTAATTTTAGTACATAAAAACAAAAATTCTTTTTTTTTTAATTTAGACTCTAAGAAGCTGCTTATGAACGTCAAAACTACCACCGGTTTGGGAAACAGCCCACTCGCCTAGAAGACTTGGCAAGAAACATGCCGAGTTTATCTTTTTAACCGACTTCGAAAAACGAGGAGGTTATATGTTCGGGTGTATGTTTTTTTTTTTTATGTATGTTAATCGATATCTCCGTCAATTGTGAACCGATTTTAATGATTCTTTTTTTGTTTGATTCGGCTATACTCCAAGGTGGTCCCATATAAATTTGAATAAAATATTCAACCCCTAAGGGGGTTAAATATCGTTTATTTGATTTTCACCCAGTTCGTGTCTACGTATTTTCGTGTACTTCAAACCGATTTCAACAATTTTATTTGAAATTTGATAACTGGGAATGGTGTTCTTGAAATTAAAAAAAAATCCAATCATAAGGGTTGAAAATAAAGGGATGAATAAAGCTTATATGAATAAAT
>JACEII010000087.1:1400549-1463178 GCA_014332785.1 Antheraea mylitta
TACACTTGCCTATACGGCTACAACCGGACTAGTTACACATGAACATTGTATATTGCAACGGGAAACGATGAGTGGACTCTGTCCCCTACATACCTATAGCGTGCACTCTATAGATATGAAAGTGTGTCCCTACACCATTCCCCCTCCACAAAAAAATTTAAAAAATTACAAAAAATTTTATATAAACATGAAACTGAATATAAAACACAATTCTAAGATTAATACATTCACTTTACTAAATGTACACAGAGCGCGCAGTAGTTGGAGTGGCGGCAGCAGCGGGTTGCTGCTGTACAGTCTGGACTCGCACCACCGGTGCGGTCATATTAGATGAGGCCATTTCTCGGCGAAGCCAATTTTTTACGCGGCGGTGGCACAATAGATAGTCTTATGCCATATAACACCACGCCGACTAAAATTGCTGCTAATATTACTAGCACAATGCTCATAACATTTATTTTCTGGCTCAACTCCCCAGTGTTTACCTGAGCCTGTGCCATTGCTATATTATCTTTTGATTGATAGCCTCCCATTGTTAAATCGTCCACTTGTTAGGTGTACTGTCGCTAAAATGACTGTCTTACGAATGTACATATCCTAACGCAATTACCTAAATTACTTATTCAAAATAAAATACTACATAAATATTACAAAACAGATTATTGTACGTTTTTTGTTCTAACATGCACGTTAATAAATTCAATATTCGTACATAAATGCATATTACTTACACAATAATGTTTACGTGACAATTTCGTAATTTTACTCGTAGGTAAATGTGTTGCGCAAATATTGTAACAAGATTCCTAGGTAGCAACAAACATTACAACTTATCTATATCTATATCTATATACTATAATAAAACTGTAACAAGTCGAAATCTGTACATTAAATATTTTTTGAAAATTTTAATCAGGATAGGCTATGTTATCGATATAGAAGCCAAAAATAATCTTTTTACAATTTTTGTCTGTCTGTCTGTCTGTCTGTCTGTCTGTCTGTCTGTCTGTCCCTATGCATACGCATCACTCTGAAACTACTGAACCAATCTTGACGAAACTTGACAGAGTGATAGCTAATATTACGAGATTACATCAAATATACTTTTTGTCTCATAAAACGCCAAGGGTTCTCCAGGATAAAGGATTAAAGTCTAGAATATAAACCCGAATTACTCTGAAAGTACTGAACCAATTTTAACGAAATTTGACACAGTGATAACTAATATTAGAAGACTACATCCAGGATACTCTTTGTCCCATAAAACGCAAGGAGTTCTCCAGAATAACGGACGAAAGTAAAAAATTTGTAGTTCATGAGATTCTTAATGGATTTTGGTAATTTTCCTTTGTGCTATTTACAGCAGACAGATTAGTTAAAAATTCAAGCTATATAGGCTACATAAAAAAAAAACAAATAACCAAAAAAAACGACGGGGTTCGAACCGTCTCCCCGTCGGTCATGAGAATAGTATAGAGTCGCCAACTTTACCTCTAGGCTACGCTTACATAATAATTTTGTTCAAAAATTTCAACTGCTTCGAAAACGTCCACAAAATTGTTAATAACTAATCTATACTATTAAAATTGTAACAAGTCGAAATCTGTACATTAAATATTTTTTGGAAATTTTAATCAAGGTAGACTATGTTATCCATATAGAAGCAAAAATTAACACAGTGACAACTGATATTACAAGGCTACATCCAGGATACTTTTTGTCCCATAAAACGCAAGGGTTTCAAATTTAGAATAGCTGGTTAATACTGTGAAAATTGGTCGATGATAACTGAAGTATGTTATAAAAGTATTAGATATAGCATTATCAAGATATATGTCATAGTGTGATTTTACTTTCTTTGTAGAAGGGTGCATACTTTCAGTTCCGAAATTATCGCTGTCCGACATATTTTCAATTAAAACACTGGTTACGTTCACAACTGCGAACGGTGTTTCATAATTTATAAATAGCGTTAAAAATGCGTAGTTTAATCCGTGACAGTCAATTGTCTAATTAAATAGTAACAAAGAAATCAGTGAAAGGTGCGCAAGCGCGGTGTGTTTGGCGGTATGTCAAAGGGCGCAAGGTCTTCTGTGCATGCCGTGTAATACTGGTACGACGAGTGTTCGACAAAGCAATTTGAATGTTATATTTATACAGATAGAGTTGCAGATGTTTTTGAGTACTTCGTCAATAGTGCAAAGTTCGTATTATAACCTGTAGCTTCGGAAATGTAACGTCACAAAAAACCATAATCTTCATCATCATCATCATTGGCAGCTCTTCTCAACCTAATGCAGAAAATAAGCCTCCTCTCTTTTAAAAATAAAAACATGTAATTGAAATCTATCTAGGTCAGACTTTGGCCAGTGTATATGTATATTAGTAAGATTAAAAAAACCAATTCCGTAATATTATAAAAATATTATATTACACCTAATTTAAAAATATAAAAAATACATATACCTATACATTAAAAAAATTACTGAAGATTAATTTGACCCGTAAAAAGCTAACATCACGCAATATCTCCAGGCGGTCACCCATCCAAGCACTGACCACGCCCGACATTGCTTAACTTTGGTGAGATCGGACATGAACCGGTCGACGTTGACGACAAAACATTTCTATCCACGCGTCTCTCTGCCATTATTGTGACGTTACATAATATTAAATAGAAACAATTTGAATCTTACAATTATACAAGTAAGGTTGTAAAGGTTTTTGAGTAGGTATTTCGTTAATAGTGCAAAGATTGCGTTTTGTGTGCCCGCGTATTTCGTTTAGATTGACATTTTAAAACTCGCAATATCTTTTGAATGTAATGGCCGATTTTAATAATTCAAAAAGTTATCTACAGGTACTGAAACAGTCTTAGTTTAAAAATAATTTATTTGGATATGGATTAATATATAGACATGAATAACATAGTCTTATACGCATGGTATAGTTTTTATTAAGATTTATTTCAAAAATGTAGTTTTAGTGACATAATCACAATAGGTAGACATATGTATGCTGCCGCGAGGTTTTTTTATAGATAATAATATGTTCTTTAATATTGTAGAACATATTTTTGTTCTATCATTCATAGTTATCGGGGCGCATGCGATGAAATACATTTTATGCCAAATTTTTTTCATACCTTTGATTACATTATTGAAATTTTAGTAGAAATCCCAATTTTTTTCTAAAAAATAAATATAGCCTATGTTACTAAGGGTTTTTTTCGAAATGTCTACGCTATTGACCCAGCAAGGTCTTAACAGCTTCACCAGACTACTAAGGCGAGCGCTTAAGGCGCTCATCCGATTTTATTTTGGCAACCAGCTCAAGGGTGCACGGCACACCTCGGCTTGGCTGTTGCCTGTTGCATACAAAATCGCGACCTATCTTAGCTAACCTAGCTAACTATTTATATATGTTTGAGTTGTTGAAACGTATATGTGTACCAAGCATACACGCCTAAACAACTCCTCCATATATATATTATTGGAAAATTGAGAGTTTTTCAGTTCGATAAGGGGAATAAGTATACCCTTCCACTTTCATGTGTAAGCGTGTAGCGTGCACGTGTGTGGGGGTGATCGTATAGTGTTGTAGCAGTGATGTATATTTGTGTGTCACCGTATCGCGCAAGCAACGCACTCAAGGGCTCCCTACCGAGGGATCGAACCTAGGCTTCAGCCACTGCCGTGGGAGGCCTAATCCGGTATGTTACTAAGGGATAATGTAGCATTCTAATGGTAAACGAATTATCGAAATCCGTCCAGTAGTTTGAGTTTATTCGTAATTAACATACAAAAATACTACGATTCCTCTTTATTATAATAGTTTAGAAAAATAATTTGAATCTTATGCTTTACTGATAGGGTCGTTAATAGTGCGAAGCTTGTGTGTAATCACCACGAACGTCGCCATGGCCGATTTAAGTTTAGGGTGCGCCTATAGATGTTTTACATAAAAAATCACATATAATCTGGGTATATGTTTGAGTGAGACCGGGGATAGTTAGGATTCACAATTGGAAACGGTAGTTGTGGCTGCAATCGGGTGTCAGTTTTATTCAATTTTATCGCTTTTAAAAATACAATTGAAACCAGTGATAACCAATTTGGTGCAGACGAAGTTGCACGGGTCAGCTAGTAATTAAATAAAACAATACAAACTTTATTCAATACCAAATTCATTTGAAAATGTGCTTACATTCCAGAATTTTAAACATAACATTCATTTATATTCATTACTTTTGAATGAAGCTTTATATATATCTATCAAATGTTAAATTCACTTATACTTATTTTAAACTAAATTTGAATTTAAAACTATTTTGCACTCGATTGTCTATCTATATACTATAGGAAAATATCTACTATTAGAAGTTTTCTATATAATCACATTAAAACGTACTAACTTATAAATATTTCCGTTGGAAAAAATGTATAACTAGTAATGCAAAATCTATTTTATATAACGTATTAACCTATGTTAACGTAAAAAAATATATCTATAGCTTGAATCTCACAGGAGGTCGGATTGCTCTACCGCTCCTGGTAACCTGATGCTTGTATGGCAATAGTTGCGACGATTCCTGTGATTTCTCAGTATCGTTACTACGTGCATTATGACTATAAGTTGGCGTTTCGAATTCTTTTAACACGAAAGCTGGTTTCAATCTGTCTATGGAAATACGAGCTTCGCGATTCGGTATGAATTTTAAAAATTTTTGGACTTCTTTCCAATACTTTAAATGGTCCGTCATAAGGGGGTTTTAACGACTTATGAACGGAATCATCCCTACCAAACACGTACTCACAATTTTGTAATTCGGTGTGGACAAATATTTTCCGCGAGCTTAATTTTTCTCTTGTTGGACGATAACTATCGATAGTCTCGCGAATCTTCTCTACTAAACTATATGGATCGTTCGGGTCTCTATCCTGGGAGCTATCATAGAATTGACCAGGTAAACGTAAAGTTTTTCCGAAGGCTAATTCTGCTGCACTAATTCCGCTATCTGTTCGTACCGCGGCGCGCAGACCTAGTAAAACCGTAGGTAATTCGTCTGTCCAGCCCGCGTTACTAATCTGTAAACGGGCCATAAGCGCTGCTTTCAACGACCTATGCCATCTTTCTACCATCCCGTTATTCTGGGGATGATAAGGAGTGGTACGAATTTTGTAAATGCCTAGGAATTGCATCAATTTTAAAAATAAATTCGACTCGAACTGTCGTCCTTGGTCACTAGTAATACGAACAGGACATCCATATCTCACTATCCACCCTTCATATATACATTTTGCAACCACTTCAGTAGTAATCTCTTGCACTGGGAAGGCCTCTGGCCAACGAGTGCATCTGTCTACTATTGTAACTAAATATTTAAATCCTTGTGGAGACGTTGGTAAGGGACCAACAATATCCACGTGGATGTGCTCAAAACGTGCAACTTTTTCAAATACTCCTAGATCGGAAATGACGTGGCGGTTGACTTTCGCTTTCTGACACTGTAGGCAACCTTTAGCGCATCGTCCTATATCGATGTTCATGCCAGGCCAAAAATACTGTTTTGATATCATTTTTCTCGTGGCCCGCATACCTGGGTGACTCAGATTATGAACACTATCGAAACATTTTTTTCTAAAGTGTTCTGTTAAATAGGGTCTAATAATATCATTAGAAATTTCGCAATATATCGATTTGCTACAAAAAGGTAACTTGATTCGCTTTAAATGAACGCTGTTGTTACGCTTTGGACTTTGCACCTCACGCGATAAATACTCATCTTTCGCTTGCGCGTCAGCAAGTGCATCGTAGTCTAGTACAGTCGGGCAAAAAATAGTTTCTACACGTGATAATGTGTCGGCTACAATATTATCTTTACCAGAAATATGTTGTATGTCGACTGTAAATTCACTAATAAAAATAAGTTGTCGTGTTCTTCTAGGTGTTTCCTTGTCGTCTTTACCAATTTTTGAAAAAGCGTGACACAATGGCTTATGATCTGTATATATGGTCAGAGGTCGGCCTTCAAATAATTTCCGAAAATATTTAATAGACTTGTATATGGCTACCAATTCGCGATCATATGTGGAATACTTTTGCTCTGTTGGTGTCAATTTTTTAGAAAAGTATCCTAGAGGCTTCCGAGAACCTTGTACTTTTTGTTGCAATACCGCGCCTATGCAAGTATTTGATGCATCAGTCATCAAAGCTAGTGGTACGTTTGATAAAGGGTGTGTCAAGGTTACGGCTTGTTGAAGACCTGTCTTACATTGTAAAAATGCATTTTCTGAAATTTCGGTCCAACCGATTTTGGTTTTATCTTTTTTCTTAGCGTTTATCAAATACTTATTTAATTCACACTGATATACAGCTAAATTTGGTAGATGAGGCCTATAAAAATTTAACATACCTAAAAATCGTCTTAAATTATCAACTGTCTCTGGTTTAGGAAAATTTACTATTGCCTGAACTTTTTCTTTAAGAGGTCTTATACCATCTACACTTACTTCATGGCCTAATAATTCTATACGCGACTGTCCAAAAGAACATTTACTCAAGTTTATAGTAATTCCGTACCTATTAAATCGCTCGAATATCGACTTTAAATGTTTTCTGTGTACGGTCTCATTTTCACTAGCGATAATCACATCGTTTAAATAATTAAATAAAAAATCAAAACCATGCAAAACGGTATTATTCATAAAACGCTGGAATGTTTGCGCTGCATTTCTTAAACCGAATGTCATGCGGGGGAACTCAAAAAGTCCGAAAGTAGTAATAATCGCGGTTTTCTCGATATCATTCGGTGCAACCGGGATACAATGATAAGCCCTATTAATGTCTAATTTTGAAAAAATATTTTTGTTAGCCAATATATAAGTAAATTCGTGTAGTCTAGGAACTGGATATCTGTTGGGCTTCGTTATTGCGTTTAATTGTCGATAGTCACCGCACGGTCTTAATTCGCCGTTTTTCTTTGGTACTACGTGCAGTGGACTAGCCCATACACTTTTAGAAGGTCTACAGATACCCAACTCCTGCATAATTCTAAATTCTTCTTTTACTTTCTTGTATCTGTCTGGCGGTAGTGGTCTAGCCCGCGAGAAAACGGGGGGACCCGTTGTCTCGATATAATGTAATGTGTTATGCGAAGGCGTTTCCCTGAATGACATTGGCTTCGTAAGATCTGGGTACATACATAATAAATCATAGTATGGGTGATTTTCGATAATAGAAGTAACAGAAGGCTCTTTGACTTTTACAATTGATGCTAATACATTCAAATCTGTAACTTGATCTATTAGTTTACGTCTATGCATATCTACTAAAATTTTGTGATGCGACAAAAAATCTGCGCCCAGTATTGGCTGCTTAATATTTGCTAAAATGAATTCCCAATGATATGGTCTACGAAGATTAAGGTCTAAAACTAATGATTTAACACCGTAAGTAGCAATTTCCGTACCGTTGGCGGCGTATAACTTATAATCGGAACACTGAACAGATCTACTAATTTTTTTGCTTACCGGTAATACGGACACATTTGCTCCTGTATCGACGAGAAAATGCAATCCTGTGTTGTTGTCCATGACTGATAGACGGCTGCAAGGGGTGACGGCACAGACCTCAGCCGAAGGCTGTACCTCACCTTCTAGTTTTCCGACGTTGCATCGTCTCTCTTCTCCATCCTGTATTCTTTGGGCTTCCAAGCGCAAGGAGGAATGCATCTATGAGCTCGGTGACGATATTTATAATGATAACTGCAGAGCCAGTCGGGTGACTTTGGCGTACGACGTCCTGACCTTGAATTTGAGCGTGACGGTTGTCGTGAGCGGCTTCCTTCTCTTCGTGTCTTTGGTCGGCTACGTTCAATGTTAGCCAACCTGACGTTGATCTTTGCCAACTCAGCTGTAATGCCTGCAATATCACTATCAAATCTTGTCGTCTCTCTGGGCTGTGGCTTGCAGTCAACTTCAGCAACTTGGGTTATGCGCGTGGCCTCTGCCACGTTATCTGCGATAACCGCCAAGTTATTCAAATCCTTGGTTTCTGAAACGACTAAGACTGCGCGTATCGTCGGTGGAAGGTGTCCTTGCCATAGAACTCGTAAAGTGTCGTCCGGAATTTTATCTCTGGCCAGGTCCCTCATTCGGTGCAGGAGTTGTGATAGTTTCTGTTCACCTAACTCCATCTCTCCTATCAGTTTCTCTATCTGTCGAGCCTTGGAATCTTCAAATAAACTCAATAATTTGATTTTAAGTGCTTGAAATTTTCCAGTCTCCGGTGGCATTGAGAGAAAATCAGTAATCTGGATAATAACCTCTTTGGGTAATTTTGAAATGACTAAATCGAATCTTGCTTCGTCACTCATCCTTTGTGGCGCCAGAATAGCCTCGACGCGGATGAACCACACACGAGGTTGGTCTACCCAAAATTCAGGGATACGTGAAAATATCGACACTGCCATAACTTCCGATGGTGGCGACATTTCGGTGGCCATGGTAAATGTTTTTACTCGCGACTTATGTTCTTGTTCGGGGTCACCAATTTAGGTGTGCTGAGTATATTTATAGATGTATATATTGTGAGCCCGGTTGGATCAATAAAAGTCCGTATTTTCGAATAATCAGTTTATATTAATTTCACCAGTCAAGGATATTACTAAATACATATAATTACGGATTTACCCAATACACGTACACTTGCCTATACGGCTACAACCGGACTAGTTACACATGAACATTTTATATTGCAACGGGAAACGATGAGTGGACTTTGTCCCCTACATACCTATAGCGTGCACTCTATAGATATGCAAGTGTGTCCCTACACACAATATTAATTTTATTACCTGTAAAATGGATTCATATTATATATGTAATTCGATATTGATTAATGTTTGGGTTTCGCATGTAACGTTTTTACTTGGGCTTGTTACGTAAAATCGTTCTCTGTGATATAAATATCAAGAATAAAGATTTTTGGAATAATTGGTATTCTAAAAAAATGTTTACTGCATTTAATATTAGATCAATTACAACAGCGCCATATGCAATCAATAGTTTTGTAGTTAATTTATTATTAACGTCATAGCTTAATCTACATATCCGATGTAAGACAACATACATGTTACTTCAAAACTTGACTAAAGAAACAACTTACATTGTTAGAGTTAAAAACACATAATCGGACAAATGAACAGGAAAAACGCATATATATATATATATATATATATATATATATATATATATATATATACGTGTTCATGCCAGGTTGAACACTCGTTGACCACTGGGATCTATGCAGTGTTACTTGGTAAGATATTGTAGCTGTTATATGCAATGTGTTTGATTGCACGGAAATATTGAACATAGGTATAGAATTAATTATTTTTCATAAAATTTTAGTCACATTTTTTTGTCTAAATTTATTAATATACGTTTTTAACCGGAATAAATTATAATATATCAGCTCCGATCTTTAACCATTTTTTTAAACTATGCTAATTAGGAAAGTTTTTCAAATATGCCTCTTTAGATATATTTCCTATTCCATCAACAGATCTTGTAGAATAACAGCACTCAAAGGCTTAAGGTTTTATTTTTCTAATAAGTTTATATCAATAAAAAGGAACATAGTCCAAAGAAAAACAATAATCGAGTTGAAAAATATTAACAAAAAATAAAAATTTCATCATGGACACCGCTCTATTTTGGATTTTAGATATATGGGTAAACAATACAGTATCGCACTGCTGTTACAAAATAGTCGTAACTCGAAAATTGCGTCAATTGCGATTTTAAATAGCATTTATAGAAAAAGTGGCTATCTTAATCTTATACCTTTAAACGAGCAATTCTTGTTTATTATTATTATATATTCAGAATCTCGGAAACGGCGTCATCTATTTCCATGAAACTTAGTATGTAGGTAATTTCGGGTACGATAAAGCGATCTAGCTAGATTTTATTCATAGTAAACTTTTTAACTGAGATTTCAGGCAATGAAAAAATATAGTTAGAATATGAAGGTAAACTCCGCAGCCGCTGTCAAAACCAAAATAGCTCAGGTGGAAAATAGGTTGCTTCGAAAATCCGCGTAACCCCAGTACGAATCCGAGTGTGTATGATTTTTTTTTTTTTGTAAAATCCGTAATTTTGTAAGGCAAACCTAACAATTTATTTTAATTAATTAAATAATTTTATTATTATAATTATAAGAGAGATATCTCTTTTTACTATTTTTTTTATGTGCAAAAATGATAATTTTGTGAAGCAAACCTAACAGTTAATTTTAATTCAAAAATGTTTTTTGAAGAACCGAGCTAGGCTCCGTCACCCAGGTACTATATATTAATAGATAAAATATCTTTAAACATGAGAGAAAGCGCTCTAATTAACTTTTAATCAACTACTAACAACTTCTATCCCCCACTAATATTACATCTTTTTTAGTCTCAAGAGAGACCGGTTGAAGACGTCACTGTATCACATTATAAAGCAAAATACTTTTATTACTCTAATTTTCAATAAAAAAATGCATAGTTTCAAAGAACTATCGGTAGATAGCGATAAACGAGTTTTTCGTGGATTCTGAAAAAAAGTGATTTTTTGAATTACGACGGTATTGTAATAGCAGTGCTATGTGTGAAATCAGACTTTCTATTTAAAGCGTCGAGAATCATTAAAATTGTGGAAACGAGGATAGCGTAAACATTTAAAATATCAGCCAAACGCAGCAGACAGAAATAAGACTGTTAGATTTATTAACTAAGTTTAGTTTGAACGCTCTCTCATAAACATCTAATGTGGCCAAGATTAGGCAAATATCATCGTTAAATAAAAGAAAATAGACCCTGCAATCTTAATAGCTCAGTTCATTTAACATAAATACATTTGGAATGCTTTTAATATTTAACTTTATTTTTATTTACAACTCGAAGTGATTTTTTTATACATTTAATAAGATACTGGCTGTGTCCGCGAATCCGTCCGCGTGGGAGTGAATATAAAAAAAAACAGTGACTAATTAGATCATCTGAATATATTAAATCCATTTAATTATCTACTTTTATCTCGTACTTAAGTCGCGTCGTTATAAAATTACAATAAATCTTGATAGAGTGAATCAATTTTAATGAAACTAACACAAAATGTTACTCAAGGATATTATATATGATGTTAGAGTTTTTATCGTAAACATTTTTTTTTCTCGAACTGTCTACGCTATTGGCCTTTACAGCTTCACCGGACTACGGACCGTAAACAAACTTTAGCAGTGATGCAAACAGACGGCTCAAACAAATAGACAGACAAATGTTTTACTTTTTCTTAGACACCTGCAATAATTTAATTCACAAAAATCTAAAAAGTAGACACGTTAGATTTACGTTCTTATTATATGACTAGATTTTTTTTTTCGACATGACTACGCTATTGACCCAGCAAGGTCTTAACAGCTTCACCGGACTGCTAAAGCGAGCGCTTAGGGCACTCAGCCGATTTTATTTGACAATTAGCTCAAGGGTGTACTGCACACCTTGCCTTGGACTGTTGCCTGATATGTTCAATTCACGATCTATCTGAGCTGATATAAGCTACATATTCATACATATATAATTTGTTGGAACATATATGTGTACCAAGCATACATACCTCAACAACTCCTATATATATTTCGATCAGATAATTTTCTAAGCTATTTCAGTTCAATAAGGGAAAGAAACAAAACCCTTCCACTTTCATGTGTAAGCGTGTATGCGTGCACGTGTGTGGGGATGATATGTGTAATGTTGTTGCAGTGATGTAAGATTTTGTGTCACTGTATCGCGCGAGCAGCGCATTTAAGGGCTCCACGCCGAAGGAACGGACCTAGCTTGAGCCGCTGCCGAGGGGGGCCTAATCGGGTATATGGCTAGATAAATTTACTAAATAGCACAGTACAACACAATGTATATTGGGGGAAAATAATAAAATAATGTTATCTATACTAATATTATAAAGAGGTATAATAGTTTGTGAATTTGTGAGTTTGTGGCGTTGTGAGGTTGTAGGGAGTAATCGCAGGAACTACTAGTCCGATTTGAAAAATTCGTACAATGTTATATAGCTCATTTATCTAGGATGGCCCATAGCTATATATCATCACGCTAAGAGCAATAGGAGCGGAGCACCAATGAAGAATGTTTATAAATCGGCTTTTTTTTCTCTTGTGAGCTTTCGCTGCGTGTTAACGTTAGCCCAAAGTATCTATTCTACGCAAACGAAGCCGCGGACTGAGGCTAGTATGAATATGCAATAAACTAGATAGCATTTGTTTAGCATATATCATTCTAAACAGGTTTTAATACTTTGTTAAACTCAAATACAATTAAATTTTTGTTTTTGTTACCATAGTTAATTAATTAATATTTAGGTTTCGGCACTTTTAAGATAATTTAACGCGAGAAGCAAAAATATTGTTGACTCACCCGGATAATATCATTTCTTCGCCTCCCTTGAGCCAATAATTAATTGCATGAGGAAATGCTTCTACAAAACATTCCAACTTGGTTTGTGATCCTGTCGGAACACCGATGACTTTCGTAGCCACCAATATCGATGGTGAGACTGTAAAGAAATAACATTATACAAGAGTTCAATGATATTATCACGATAATATTGAATTAATACCAGACTATTAATGGTTTACTACTGTCCAAAGATCATTTACTTGGAGAAGTCATTGTGTTAGTTTAAAAATATGTAAAATTTGCTTTTGCCCACGACTTCATCCGCTTTACGTTACTTTGGGCTAACTCTAAATTTAACTCGCGAATTCGTTTACGTATAGGTAAGGTGAATATATTTTCAAATAATGCGTATCTTAACCCCAATCTATAAACATTATTTATTGGTGCTCCTCTCCACTTGATCGTATGATGTATAGCCAGATGATATATAGCCAGCTTCTCTCGATAAACGAGCTATTTAACACTGAATATTTTTTCAAATTGGTCCAGTAGTTCCTGAGATTAGCTCGTTCAAGCAAACAAACTCTTCAGTTGTATAATATGAGTAAAGAAGTATAGATAAGTTCTATACCTAAACGATATAAAATTTTGTCAAAAAATATAATCGACTTCAAAAAAATCTACTCTCTAAAAATACACCCAACGCTCTTAACATAATTTCTTTTTCTTTGAACTGACTACGCTATTGGCCTTGCAAGGTCTTTACAGCTTCACTGGACTACAAAGCTTCACAGGACTACACTCTTACCATAAGGTACCAGCCTAGTCTTCAATTATCATAAACCTACTGAAATACTAATCACTGTAAAATCTATTGGATTTTGAGGAGTTCTGTATCGTATCTTCAAAGTGTAAAGGCCAATGCTAGTGAAATTTAATTGAAAAACCCTTTTTATTAAAACTATGATTTTTTAAATACTTTTTTAAATGAGGAACTAAATAATATTTCAAAAAAGTACAGCCCAGCTCAAAACCTCTTTTTACAACTTGGTTAAAAAAATAGAAAGCATTGCATTATTCTATTCATTGGGTAAAATGTTTACTTAAGAACTATAAATTGACTTATTAAGATTCTTATTTCTTGAACTGGTAATGATATGATGAATACTTACAATTAACGCTAAGCATAATGCGTTTAGAGACAGACGGCGGTACATCATTAGAAGCAATACATAGATATGCTCCCATTTGCCGCCGTTCCACCTTTGTTAAGTTCAGATCAGGTCCCATGAACATATCCACTATGCATAAATAAATATATTAAGTCATTTTACAGGAAACACATGATAAAAATATAGTGCGTGGAGTTCCTTCGGGCGAAAGAAATGAAACTTCGTAATGAAAATAGGAAGGGGTAGTAACAGTGCTTTCATACCCCCTCCATGGTAGCGTTATACGTTTAACACAACCTTGTTGGAAGTCGCATTAGAAGTTTCACTTTAAAAAAATC
Organism: Antheraea mylitta; assembly: GCA_014332785.1. Classification (NCBI taxonomy): domain Eukaryota; kingdom Metazoa; phylum Arthropoda; class Insecta; order Lepidoptera; family Saturniidae; genus Antheraea; species Antheraea mylitta. Next base: position 1,414,517 of record JACEII010000087.1, read on the forward strand.
GAAAAGTAAAAATATATTGAACGATATTTTATATACTATATTGCTTTTAGCGTTGAACCATACATTATCTGATGTTGACTGACGATGTCTTTTGAGGTGGTAAATATGGTAAACCTGGAAGGCCTGGATCTCAAAATCATCATCAACAGATGCTTGGCGACAGACTTTCAATTTGAGGATGATAGCCAGGCGGGATAAGAAAAAGGCCTACCACCATGCGAAAGTTTCATGACAACAAATTCCTTTACCGAAAGCGCTGGTTCAATTGCAGATTCGTTCCTACCTCAATCGATGAGATGTCCGAACACACTATCCAACGAGATTAAAATATATAATTACACGAGCTGGCCGGACAGACGTTATTTCGCCATGATAATAAAAAAATACCTTGACAAATTACACACCTGAACCTTCTTCACGGATCACTCTATCTATTGGTGAAAGCGCATGGAAAACCGTTAAGTAGTTTTTGAGTTTCATAATATATAGTGATAATTCTAATGTGTGAACAGATGAACTTTTATATACAATAGAAGGCAAACGAATAGGCGGATCACCTGATGATAAGTGATCACCGTCGTCCATAGTGTATATAGTCCATAGTCTAGAAACACCAGGAGAGAAACAAGTGTGTTGGCAGCCTACGTTTGGTCGGAAATAGGAGAGAAGAGGGAAGGAGAGGTGGGCCACCGGCGCTCTCACCGACCAAACAAAACGCAACAATACAAACACTGTTACTTCAAGTCGGTGTTTCTGTACTACCCCGGGCGAACTGACCCATTCATGCTGAAACCAGTAATAGCTTTAGCAAGGTTCTACCACCTACATATAAACTTTATAAAAGGTAAGCGACTACAACGCATATAAGTGTATAATTCACCATCAATATATATGATATAAGTGAAAATGTTTTTGCAAAAATACCTACGCATGGAACCGAATAACGAGATTCAATTCGGCAGGTGACAAAGAGAAATTAAAGTAATGGGAAAGTCCACAAAGAGCCGTTTTCGCATCGCTGCCGTCGTAAATCGGAACTATCACGAACATTTATAAAAAAAATCTCCGGATCCCTAATTCCGTCCGCTGCTACAAACAATTATTAAATGAATATTCATATCGAGTTTACTTGGAATTACTCACAGAATTTAGTCGAAGGTATATTAATTATGCAATAAAAAGTTATGCCGTTTTATAAAGTGTCTAATTCCATCCGACGTGGATCACCGCGTTTTAAGATTCGCAGTACCTTAAACAGTTAATTTTTGATTACTCCATAAACCATACGCATCTCACCAATATTGAGTTAGTTAATGACTTTGTGGAATTATGATACTTATTTATTTGAATGATAATTCAAATCATAAAGATTCATTCAATTCAAAAGGATGATAGAGACACAAGAATTCATTAAACCAGAAGCATGTTCAAATAAGATCTTACTTATCATAAACATTACACATTTTGGACGAATCTGATATCTTTATGATTACTTAAACTGCTTTTTTATATTATAGGAGGCAAACGAACAGACGGGTCACCTGATGTTAAGTGATCACCGTCATCCATAGACACTTGTAAGACTAGGGGAGTCTTAAGTTGCCAGCCTGTATTTAGGCAAACGGATCTGGGGAGGAAATGAGGGGGGAGAACGGAGGCATAAGGGGAGAGAAGGTGGGCCACCGGCTCTCTCACTGACCGAACGAAAAGCAACAATGCAAGCACTGTTATTTCACGTCGCTTTTCATTGAGAGGGTGGTACTACCCTGGGCGAGCCGACCCATTCATGCTGAAATCAATAATAGCTTCAGCGTGGCTCTACCATCCACAAAACATTAATGGAAATTTTCTTTAAGACAGTCAAATGTTAGTAACGTGACAAAAACAAAGAAACATTCAGACCGAAGTGGATTTGTAATTGGAAAAAGTGATTGTTGATAGGTGGAGAATTGGGAGTAAGAAATACCTTACAGGAAAACCAGAAAAACATGTGCATGATATAGGTGTTATAAGTGGATACTGCTGGTATAAGACACGGTAGAACAGCATAGATTAAAGATAGTTTATACGGAAATTAATAAGTTGAATTTAAAATTTGAAGAACTAAATAGATACGAATGGCATAGTACTTTGAATTTATATAGAATATAATAGAATATATGTTGGTCAAGTAGAGAAGAAAACACCAATCGACTTTACTTTTAATTTAATGATATTCCTATTTATCATATAGATTCTAGAGTTTTGGAAAGGAAGTTTATATTACATTTGCCACGCATTCATAAAGATCAGAAATTACAAACAAAGTAATTAAATAAAACGGGTATTAGAAGCAAGTAAAACATTTATAAAACTAGTTTCCTGTTAAGGTAGGATAAGTTTGCAGGTGTTACAAGTAGTATAACTGTAATATCTTGGCTTGATTTACATAATTTCCATTTTATCATTACGGTCGCAAGTTGAAATTGGACCACATTTCAAGACAAGGGTCGTAAAGCCCTTTTAGAGCCGACAAGCACAGTACCTAAACTGATTTATCTTAAAACATTAACGATAAAATACCTCAACAACTCAAGTTCATATCTTTGTAATTTGTGAATAATTTTTTATACAATAAACATTTTCTGGGTAAAATCTGTTTAAATTTAAACTTGATATTATTATACCTATTATTTTTAGGTTAACAAATAAGATTGGTGGGATTTCTATATGATGGTAGATGTAACACAGTGAGTCTCCTTTTGTTTTGTCATATTTAGAGATCAGCTTATGTGTATACATATAAATGTCACCACGATTGCAATTTACCATAACGACGACTGCTGATAAATTTATAACATTTCAATTTTAAAGTTGTTCCTGGGTTATAATATCCTCACCATCAGCTTACAATGGAGTCACATTTTCACACACGTTTTTTTAATCACACAATTCGTGGTATATTTATCTATTTATCTAATATCTTTAACGAACAATTCTTGTATATTTTTATATATTCAGGATCCCGAAAACGGCACCAGCCATTTCCGTGAAACTTAGTATGTAGGTAGTTTCGGGGTCGATAAATGATATAGCTAGATTTTATTTATAGGTAACGTTTTTTTATCTGAGTTTTCAGGCAAAGAAAAAATATAGCTAGAATATAAATGTAAATTTCGCCGCCGTGGCTGTAAAAATAAAAATAGCGCAGACGGAAATCGGCTGCTTCAGAGATCCGTCTAACCCTAGTTCGAATCCAAGTAACAGCAAAAGAGATATCTTTTTTTTATTTAATTTTTTGATAGAAAATGCTAATTTTTTGAGGCAAACCTAACTGTTTATTTGAATTTAAAAATGGTTTCTAAAGAACCGATATTAAATATTATCTAGAGATATAAGAAATATGTATGCAACTATTCTCACCCTTGCGTAGCTCTCCGGCTTCATTTCTTAACTGTATATTACTTCCATCTTCTCTCCGCCAAAGAATACGAGGCAGCGGCCTTCCATTAGCCTTGCAAGATAAATTCGCGTCTTGACCTTCGCGTGCGACGAGATCACCACTGGTACCTTCATCCACAATATTTGGAGGTACTAAACAAAAATCAACATAGCATGATTGAATTTTGAGTAATTTTAATTACTTGTGTGCACAAAATAGGGTACAATTTAGGTTTATTTATAACCCTTAGAAATGGATACTAAATATCATATCTGATTATAGCAGGCATTACTTTTGGAAATCCATAGTTAAATATCATAATGGACGTTACTATGCATTTCCGCTTGAAATTGATTGACCGCTACTAAGGACTATTCAACCGTCAAGCAAGGACCTGTTTTTAATTACTTTTTGCTATTTTGGTTACTAATATTTTGTTCTTTCTATATTCGTTTCAGATCTAACTTTTTCAGGTACACCTCTCGCAAATTAAATCAAATTGTTTTTGTTGCAGTAAGAGGTGGTAGCGGTCGATTAATTCCAAGCGAAAGTGCAAAATAACGCCTACTAATGTATTGAATAGATATCATTACTGTAATAGCAGTATAATATAATGGTACCATTGCTGGTTCGAAAGCTTCTCCCGGAGTAAAGGTACGAGTATAATCATCACACCAACATATGGCAATTTTAAATAATCAAAAATTTACATTTTCACTTTTTCCCAAATATACTGGTACTAAAATATTATCTCTCGTGTTTAGATTTCCGTCAGTGACAGTTGACACTGTTATCAAACGAAATTAGTAAACAAATGCAAATTTCGAGAAATCCGTTGGTACATATCGAGATTTGAATATTCTGTCGATGCTACTTCGACCATAGAAAAAAAGAAAACTTTCCATTTTTTTATTGATAATAACTAAATATCATCAATTACTATAAAACATAAAATGTATGAAGAGAATCGTCTGAGAAACAGAGGAAAGATATGTTCTTAACCGATTCTATTTTTATATGTAGATAAATAAATATTTCACCGGTAATACCATTCGGCCATCAGGATTTCTTACAATAAATATAAAACGAAGAATTTTAATAAATATGTAAAGAGGTGATTTATGTACATGCCGTCTTATATTCCTGGTCGAGAGAATAAATTTCCAGTGGAAAATAATATCCACTTATACGCTTTTTCTTCGTTCATTGGCTGTTTTGAATAAATCTTCAGCGGGTAGCTCTTTAATAAAATGTATTTTATGCGTACCGAAGATAAAGCCTTCACTTGACGTCTAGATCGTTTATAAGGTTTATTTGATTAAAAAAGCATACAAAAAAACTTGATTTATTAACATTTCATAGTGTTACGTTAGAGCGTAATGATTTCCACAATTACACATTACAGTATATATCGATGTGAATAAAGTCTAAAGTTAAACTTATACGGTTATATTACAAAAAAGTTAAATACGTATTAAATACTTGCTTCAAAAAGGTTACGTTTTAAATTCACCTCGCTCACTGAATGTTCGCCATCTTGCTCTCTTGTCTCGCTTTGATTAGGTTAGGTTAGACTTGCGTAAAAAGGATAACGCGAACTTGCATCGGTCGAGCGCGGTGCATTTAGTAATAATGTAATAACACCATTAGGGATTAGTCCCAAAGGTTAGTAGCTGAAATATACATTTTGGGAATTTTGCGATACATATTCTGCTCTAGAGTAGTACCCGATCGGGTGACAACTTGAAAGTACTCTGATACCGTGATATAGCGTCATAATATTTCTTTATTTATTAATTAGCTTGGGTCAATTTTCTATTTACACCACATTTTTTATCACAGCAAAACGTTAATTACCACGAGCTTTGTTAATTGAATAGATGTTCAAAATAAAAAAGTTTCATACACATTAATTAACTTTTGCACCAGAAATTGGTTTTATTTTAATATCAAATGAGGATTAAATATAGAATGTGGGTCATAACAAATTGATTCACTTTGTTGAACGATAACGATGCTTATTTATAGGAAATAATGCCGTGCACAACATTACCGATGCCAGAACATAATCTTAAATTGGACGTTAATGATACAGACCGTGAATTATCTTAACAGTCGGTGTGATTGTGATATGATATCAAAGAGAAAGTTGCTAAATATAAACAAAGCGTTTCGATAGCGTCTTGTTAAAACTTGACAAATAAGCTTATTTTTTACGCTTACTTCGTCAATCCACCCATATAACTATACGCTATTCTTTTTCACCACCGCTATCGAGAATATGCCATCTAACTTTTTATGTAAGACAGTGTGGCGTTACAATATTGCTTTACGTATGTGTGCGTTATCCTGCCATTTGTTTTGTCAAAATATCATGTAGGTAAATTATCTATAGTTATAATATCATTGAATATAAATAAGACAAAATAGCTTACGTAACCAAATCTTATACCGATTATATCGATATTAATAGTCTATATCGTGTACATATTGTGCATGTGCGGAGTATTGTGCAGTAAGTTAGGTATCGTGACAGACAAAAAGAGGGAGAGAGAGAGAGAGTATATAATATATACACACATAAAACTTCAATTTCAATAACAAACCAACTCAAGAATTACCTATTGATGTATTAACTCTAATTAACTTGCTTATCCAAGATCATTCAGTGTTTAATTTATAATTATTTATGATAATTGATTTGGTGCAGACGAAGTTGCACGGATCAGCTAGTATATCCGTATAGTGTATCTGTTCTGATATTATGCACTTCCATACATTCGGCAATTCATTTTTATGTATATAAAAGCATTCAGATTCGATCGAATATTTTATAATGTACCTTATATGCCAATTAAATATAAAAATAAGTTACAGACTTTTTAATATAGATACTTGAAACATACAAATCTTAAAAATGTTTCTTTGGTACTTACAACACATTAAATACAGCTAGCGACCAAAATACTTTTCCTCACTTGAGTAGTTAATTCGACATGGTAGTACATTATGAATATGTACATATATAAATATAAACAAAAATAAAACCTCTTTATACGGTAAAACCACTTTGATACTCAATCCTTATTTCTAAATTTGAAATAAGCTGCCAAGTACAATTTGACAACCGCTTAGAAATAAAAATAAATCAAACCCCCAAATTCTACTATCAATTCCGCATTCGGGAACAAATGTTCGGTCTGTAAATCACCGCTAGCGTTTCCGAACGAAACAGTCGGGCCGCGCCGATGCAATCCTAAATGGTCGTGAGAGCACGTGCTTGTTAAACTACGTGCCGTTTGGGACTGTAGCGAAATCTTTAAGTGACCCCTCGAGCATATTTTCTATACCTATGTAGTCTACGTTTATCGTTATAATAATTCTGATATTATGTAAACTTTTATAATTAATATTAAATACGTTAACTTATGGCAATTTAATATAAAGTACCTGGGCGACCGAGCCTACCATGTTTTTTTATAAAATATTTTTAAATTAAAATAAACGTTAGGTTTGCCTAGCAAAATTAGCATTTTATTACAAAAAAGTGTATCTCTTTGCTGTCACTCGGTTTCGAACTGGAATTATACGGATTTTCGAAGCAATCGATTTCCATCTTAGTAATTTTTTTTTTTGACAGCGGCGGTGAAATTTACCTTTATATTCTAGCTATATTTTTTCATTGCCTTAAAACTCAGTCAAAAAAGTTTTCTAAGAATAAAATATACTAAGCTAGATCGATTTATTGTCCCCGAAACTACCTACATACCAAGTGTAACGGAAATAGATGAGGCCGTTTCCGAGATCCAAAATATATACAATTATAAAAATATACAAGAATTGCTCTTTTAAAGGTATTACATAGATTACTTTTGTTTATTTTCGGTACCACATCTTTCACAATCGACACAACATAACCAACAAATTAACCGGCATAATCTAAATACTAGAAACTGTAACAAACTGGTCGTCCCATATTTCGGACTTAACAAAGCCAGTAATAGTTTTTAGATAATAGTGTTAGGTTCTACAATAAAGTCCCAATAGTGTAATTTGAGAACTTGAGATTCGTTCGATTCGAACAATTTCGATGTTTCACATCTGCCAGGCGTTCCGTGACGGTTCACATATTTTTAATTTTGAAATTACTATAGCTTTTTCGGGTTTGAAGTAAAACACAAAACAAAAGCGGTACAAACAAAGCATTATCGCATGGTACCTTCATAATAGGTCACGTCACGCTGAAGCTATTATTGGTTTGAGCATGAATAGGTCAGCTCACCCGGGGGTCAGCTCCCCTCGTCCCTCCTTCCTCCTCTCCCCACTTACCGTTTTCCGTCCAAACACGGGCTGGTAACGCACTTGCGACTTCATTGGTGTTGCAAGTGTCTATAGACGGCGGTGATCACTTAACATCAGGAGACTCGTCTGTTTGTTTGCCTTTTATGACATAGAAAAAAAAAATTAATTGGGACGCGAAATTTATATTGTTCTTACTATTAGTGAAAGTATTTTCAATCTTAAACCGGTGGTTACAAAGATTATCTTTAACAAACATACAGACATACTCATTTATAATAACAGTATAGATATCGATGAAAATAAAAACGTCCTACCAAATAAACCTATTCGTTACAGATCATGCGTTAGCTCTAACGATTGTTTACAGAGAAAATATCTTATCATTTATTTTATAGCTTCGTGGTTTGAGAGGAATGTATGGCTGTTGTTGCGAAGACGGGATCATAATGGTCTGACAAACGCCATTTCCTCTCTCGCATTCGGCTCAGATGTTGTTTTTCTGAGTCAAGATTCGAACGTCCGTAATGATAGACAAACGGGGTGAATGTTCTGGAAAAAGTCGCGGAAAGATGGATTGAAGTAATGTATTATTATATATCTTCTTACTTAAATAACTTCAGAGTTTGTTTTCATTTACTTTGACATTGAAAACACAGTATTATGAAAATACCCACCGTCATCAATTGATGAATATTTTCAAAGTTTATTTGAAATATTTATTCAAGGGAGTAGAAGAAAATTTATATTTATTTAAGCAATAGTTTCTGTATATTCTCTAATTTAGATACGTAATAAATAACACAAATTAAATAAAAATAAAAAGCCTTGTATTTCGTTGAAAAAAATGAAATATTTTGTTCGCATTTTAGATTCTTGCCTTAAAACTTATCGTTTTTATTTTATATTTGCTATAAATACTTATAGTTTTAATTTTTATATATCCACTACCCCTTCTCGAGTGAAGGCCTCCTCCAAAAATTTCCAGGGTTCCTTATTTTGGGCTTTTCCTATTCAGTCATGACCAGCGGGTTTGAGAATCTTGTAAGAGGTCTAAATCTATAACGCATACTTAGGGTTACGGCGCGCTGCGTAGTACGCAGCGTACGGTGGCACTGAGGGCAATCCGGGCATACCGGACGGTTTCATCGGCGGCGGCCTTTGCGCTTGCCGGCTCCCTTCCCTGGGAGCTGGAAGCTGGGGTGCTCGCCGCCGTGTACGAATTCACGGCGGCGAGGAGGCGTAGTAGGGAGTCTCCGGCTCCCAGGGAGATAGAAGTTAAAAGGCGGGAGATGCGAGAAGAGGCTATAGGTAGGTGGATGCAGGACCTGGCGGACGCGCGCTTAGGGAGGCACACCGTCGACGCCGTCCGCCCGGTCCTGCGGGAGTGGATTGGGAGGAGATGGGGCTCCCTGTCGTTCAGGCTGGTGCAGGTGCTGACCGGACACGGTTGTTTCGGGTGGTACCTGCACCGGATCGCTCGCAGGGAGCTGACCGCCGCCTGCCATGAGTGCGGCGCTGAGGAAGATACTGCACAGCATACTCTCTCTGAGTGTGCTACGTGGGAGGTGGAGCGCCGCACTCTGGTGGCGGTGGTAGGAGAGGATTTATCGCTGCCGAGCGTGGTCTCGTCCATGCTCGGTAGCGAACAGGCGTGGCGAGCAGTGGCCTCCTTTTGCGAGGAAGTCATCTCGCAAAAGGAGGCAGCGGAGAGGGCCCGCGAGGTGGACCCCCTCAGCGACCGTCTTCACCATAGGAGGACCGGCAGGAGGAGGCGGCGCTTTGCCCAACTCCTTCTGCCACCGTAGCCGGACTTGAGGGGGTGCAGTCGGGGGGCTCATCCCCTCATTGCACAGATCCGGCGGACGAGGGGGGGCAGCTGGCGTGTACCCAGCTGCCTCTCTATAGGTAGGAGCCCGGCGGCAACCTTCCGCCGGGTGGACCGTTGGGGCGGCTATTCAAGGGGAATAGCATAGAACGATCCTTTGCCGCCCCAACATCACGGTCTGTCGGTACACCGTGGGGTTTTAGTCCGTGCGAGTCGGACATAACCCACTCTCTCCCCCGGGAGGGTGGGTATCCATAAGGGATATCCCCACGTAAAAAAAAAAACGCGCTAAATTTAGATACACAACTTAGAGTAATACTATGGAGGAATTGGCTGGATTTCTGAACATAATTGTCTCCAATAGTCAAATCATAACTTTAGTAAACTTTTGTTTATAACAAAAAATAATATTAATTATATATTTCAAGAGTGATTATTTTAAAAGATTTCTTATTTCATTGTAGTAACAATTGCCTATTTACCAATTTCGTACGCATATAACTTCATACCATTATAAATTCAGTTTATAAGACTTCAGTAACTAAATAGGAAAACCCACAAGTTATTTGTCTCAAGGCTGCTTATTCTCAATGAAGAAAATCAACTGTATAAAGCTATTATTTAAAAGCGTTACAAGGGAATTATGTTATGAACGAATAATTGTGTTTTTTTTTATATTATATCAGTGCTTATGATGGCATACATATATCTGTTCTGTAAAATTATGTAGGAATAAAGTGTAGTGTTTTGTGGTCATAGTGTTGTGTGGTTTCACCTACAAAACGTGAATTCTATGTCCGCAGAGTTAAACAACGGCTTGTACCTAGGATTTTTTGCAATTATCATACATTTACTAATTGACATTGGCATCACTATCATCTGACGGTGAAGAAAATCATAGTGAGAAAACTTGAACATAAGAAATGTTTTAGCCATGTGGCTAAGTATAGAACTGTGGATTTCTGGGAGCTTGTAGTAGGCAATAAGGTCGTGGGCTGTCGTGATGATTATGCCCATATCTCATCAACTCCAGAAATAAGCTTACGGTCCTGCAACGAGTCTCTTACAGGCTAATGTAATATTAATGTTATTAAAAAAATGTTTTATGGCATATATGGATCGATTGTTTTGTAAATTATATAGGAACTTTACCTGTGTAGCCACTTTAGGGTGGTGTCATGATTAATTTTGCTTGTATTTAGAACTAATTGTGCCGTGCGGTTTTATTCTTGTTTAATTTACAACCCCACTTAATAATCCATTCTCATTATTATTTCGATTATTTTAATGCTTATTTTATAGTCTATATTTTGTACGGTAACTGCTATGCTCTTAAAGATCCTGGATTGGTTTTAGTTTACTTATGTCATTCCTCGATAAAAGAGGTATGTAATAGTAAATATATTTTTATAAATCTCACTAATACTTCTAGATAGTAGTAGTTCCAGACTGCATGTTGTAACAAACAATCATTTAAGCTTTATAGTATTATCATAATGCTTATTAATTCATCGCGCTAACTCTTTTGTTAAAAATATAGAATTACTTTTATATTCCTTTTATAATGAACTCAAAGAGATCAGTTGCGTAACTCATCGCTTTAGCAAGACGTTATACAAAATCGAACACTTTCACAAAGGCACAAAAAGTTTAATTCTATTGTAAAGAACAATAATAAAGCAGTAAGTATAGATTACACAAGGGTTTTTATGTATCCTAAAGAGTTCAAATCTTTTATATCTTGAAAGGGAATAAAAGGTGGAAAATATGTAAAAAAGGTGTATTTTAAACAATCTGGAATAGATACATGGTGTCACTGAGTTATCCACATAAATAAAAGAAAAACTGTCTAATTGATTGTCATATCATCGTACAGCCCAAACTACTAGTGGTAGGGATATGAAAAATTTCACGCGAGTTCCTTTTATACCGTAGGTGAGCGCAAAAGAAGGATTTTTAGAAATTCAACCCCTAAGGTGGTGAAAAAAGAGGCGAGGTTTATTCTTCTGTATATATGTAGATATAAAATAAATAATCGAATATAAGTACTGCACATTTCTGAATACAGTTTAAATTTACGACACTATTTTTACTCACGCAATACTTTCGTAACAAACGAAATTGTCATGTACATTTTCCAGAATAAGTAGTCACAACTCTTAGGAATACTTTTACAGTTGCATCTCACTGTTTGACTGTTTAAGAATTATTTTATTGTCGAATCCATTATTCTATTTACAGGTAGTTTCTTTGTTAACTAATTCAATATATCTCATTGTTTGGTCAAATGAGCTCCTAGAAATATTTGAAATGTACGTGGAAATAACTTGCTGTTAATTAATTGTTATTGTAGTCCGGTGAAGCTGTAAAGACCTTACCAGGTCAATAGCGTAGTCAGTTCGAGAGAAAAAAAAATTGTTATACAAACTGTTGTTAATTATTCGGCTGTTGCTTTTTTTAAGTAAAACTTCTCTAGGTGCTTCTAGGGGGTAACTGGACGACAATGCAACGGAAGTCCCTTATGGCAATAGGGCGTCACTTTCTCTACGAAACGAAACGAATGTTTATATGATAATTAAATATAACCAAAACTTCTATTAAGTCATAATTAATTTATTCCGTTACTTATCATAGTAATTTGTTCGTAATTTTCTATATTTTATTTACTTTAAAACAAAGAGTTACTAATAAAGTTTCCTGTGTTATTTCCGAATTAGCTGACACTTCAAATAATGAAGCTTTGATTTAATTTGTTAGTTACTTGCATTAAAACCAAATGGCAGTACGGTTGCACACCTATATATACATTATTAATTCTACTGTATGATTTTTAATATTATTCAATTAAATATATTTTTTACAATTTTTATTGATATGTTTATAAACTATTTATTGATAAAATCAAAAATATTTAAAAAGTTTTACTTCACTCGCGTGTGACGGTTACACGCACTCATTTTTTGGCAATTTGGCATTTGACCGCAATCTCACTTAATATTATATAATAATGGGGTCCAAGACGGTATTCACATTAGACCTAGAGAGACAGGCTCTCAAATGCAACTGTTGGAACACACTCAGGTGTTTAACGACAGATTTTGAAAGGATGGTAGCTAGACAGGCGGGCTTGGAAAAAGCCCTGCCACCATGCTATGCCTTAATGACAATGATTTCCGTCACCGAAGGATCCGACTCATGCGTAAGGATTTGAAACATATGTCGACTGACGCGATTAGCGAACATGCTATCAATTAAACCATAATCGCTTCGAAATAAGAAAATTAGTGTTTATTGTACGTATCGTGACTTTGAGTATGAGTATTCTAAAATAGTTTTCGTTTTAGACCTATTTGTTGTTGCATAAGTTTTTCTTCATTTAATCTAAATTACTCACCTAAAACATCAACACAACCGATTTGTTTCTTCATCGTACTGGTGTTTATCTGACACATATAACAGCCGCGGTCTTCAACTTTCAATGGACGGATATGAAGCTGCCAAGACATAGGAGAGTCGTTAGTGACGGCGTAGCGAGAGCTGTGTGTCACCAGGCGAGTGTGAAGAGTCAGAATTGTTTGGTCGTCAGCGCGGATCCACGCCACCTGGAAATTACACTCGTATAAATATCGCCGCAAGTCTTTAACATATATTTTGTACACGAAGATTACATTAATCTAGGAAATTTCTCTTAAATGGAGCTGTAATTGAAAATGAATACAAAATATAAATAAAGGTAATTATTGTTTTATTTATATTAAGTCAGTTCATCGCAATATTGACGATTGTTACACTTTTGTTCTTAATGATACACTCTTGTATAATGAAAGTGCCGTTTTGCATCGAATATATTTATTTGTACTCGCGGAGACAAAAGTCGAATAAACTCACGTACACATAGTTATACTAAGGTTGCTTTACATACAACTATATTATCATGAGGTTCTAGCACGCTTATAGATTCCTTCCTTTGTTTCTCTTGGCTTCAGTTTAGTAAAATAAGCTTTGTGTTATCATTGGCAGTGTTTGAATTTCTACACATGCTAATTCTCTTGGTGGTCAGTTAGACGCTGTTGGAATTTATCAGTGTTAGATATATACACCAAAATTCATGTCCGGATTTATTTATACTACATTAGCTTTAACTCCTCGCATTGATAGAGGTTTGATCTATGCCTCGAGAAAAATACTTTATTTTCTTGGTGAAATGTATCCTATGCCCTGTTCTCTAACAATGTCTTTTTTTTTCGAAATGAAAACGCTGTCGACTTGGAGAGGTCTTTACAGCTTCACCGAACTATTCAGGTGAGCGCTGAAGGAACTCAGCCGATTTGGCATGTTTAGGCGACTAACTCAAGGATGCACGGCACACCTCGGATGGGGCTGTCGCCTGTTTTCTGCAAAAATCGCGACCTATCTGAAATAACCTAAGCTAAGCTATCTAAATATACGTATATGAGTTATTGAAACATGCATGTATACCAAGCATGCGTGCTTCAACAACTCCTCAAAACTATATAGGATAGGATAGGATAAGGAAAATAATGGTAGAACTCTTTGTCGTTTATATCTCTGAAAAAGAAAAACAGCGTATAAGCGTGTAGGCATGCACGTGTGTATAGGTGATGTGTGTGATGTTGTAATAGTGATATAAGGTTTTGTGTCACTGTATCGCGTGAGCAGCGTACTCAAGAGCTCCACGCCGAGGGAACGGACCTAGCCTTGAGCCGCTGCCGAGGGGGGCCTAATCTGGTGTGCGGGAGCGAAATTTACCCCAGCACTAGCATTTATGGTATTAGTAAAGACTAGTTAGAATGCACAAGATTCTTAATCTTCTTAAATCTAGACGTTATACTATACTAAATAAGATATAGTAGTGGGAAAGCCACGCTGAAACTATTACTGGTTTTAGCATGAATGGGTCGGCTAGCCCGGGGAAGTACAACACTCTCACAGAAAACCGACGTGCAGTAACAGTGCTTGCATTTTTGCGTTTTGTGTAAGAGCGCCGGAGGTCCATGTCCCGGCTACCAACCCCTTCTCTCCCCCTTACTACCCCCTATTACAGTCTGACAACGTATTTGCGAGTTCCTTGGTGTTGCTAGTGTCTAGGGACGGCGGTGATTACTTAACATCAGGAGACCTTTCTGTTCGTTTGCCTCCAATGATGTTAAAAAAAAAATGATGATGGATTATTCAATATATTTTGCGACAAGTCATCTTTAATCACTGTTATATAATTCACATTTAATTAGATTACGCTGTGAATAAAAACGTCACGAAAAAAAAAAATGGTTTACAAGTATGCATACTTATTTAGTTATTATTAACTACCAATGTCGTAAATCTGTTAAATACTTCACGTTACACAGAAGAGGTAAAAACTCGTAAAGGAAAATCTCTAATCAAAATACTGCCACAGAAAAGAAGAAAGTAATTCGAAAAATGTACAAAGTGAATTCTTATTTGAGCGTCAGAAATCAAATGAATTTACATAACGTTACGCTCTAATGTGGCGATGTAAAGAATTGGGCACGGAAAGAAACAGAATATTATTTTATTACCTCTCTTACGCACTTGTTCAGCTCATTTAAATCCAATATTGAATACAGAATGTATACTCGAAGTCGTAATATGTTCTTTGATAAAAATAGTACACTTAGGAAGAGTAAAAATGACTAAACAACAACGCTGTTAATTTTAATTACCTCGTCGATTGACGAGTTAAGAATGGTTCAGACTGCGCTAAGTTCGTTCAGTAGAACACCAATGCCGTATCTATATTTATAGTAATGCAACAGTACCTACACTGTTACAAAGAGTAGTATAACTGAATGACCTCAGGACTGCGTCCATCTTGATATCAGTTATATTTCATTTCTATAATATATGCGGAATAAGCTGTTATCTGCTTCAGATAATTCAAATACAGATAGACTGTATATTAATAATAATAATAATAAACTTTCATGCAAAACATACATAGTTTACAGATAAAGAAAATAATAGAATATTGATGTTTAATGCACGTTTTTCACTTTTTTTTTAGATATAGTAGTTTCTTTGCGTGAACCCCTCCTGTAAGTGAAGGTGAAGGCCTCCTCTAAAGAATTCCAGGTATCTCTATCTTGAGCTATTTGCGGTCAGCAGGTACCAGCTACTTTTATCAACTCGTCCGCCCTTCTCGTGTAAGGTCTGATTTTCTTGATTGAGATTCAAAAAAATCGACTATTATTTTTTCTCTTAATTGTATCGAAAACATTGTTGGAAATGATGAAAAAAAAAATCCTGTGAAAGCCACAGCCCTTAATATTAATATTAAGATGTGCCGCATGGTAAATTTCAATTTCCAGTATAATTAACAAGGGAAAGCTTGTTTTTTTTTTTTGAGTTTACAATTTTATAAATCTTTAACAGTTTATCAAAAAGACTAGAACAAATATTATTTTGTTTAAAATTGAACGCTTTACAAAAATGGTATCTTATTTTTTTTTTATAAACCGACGCGTTTCGTAGTTATTCAGCTTTAAAATATAATTTATAAAATTCCTCATTTCGTTTTAATTTTTTCCAAAAAAATACAATTTAAAGTCGAAAAACTTCGAGACACGAGTTTATAAAAGAAAGTATAAGATACCTTTTTTGTAGAGCGTTCAATTTTGAACAAAAAAAATATTTGTCCTAGCCTTTTTGATAAAATATAAAAGAGTTATAAAATTCTCAACTCAAAATACAAGCTTTCCCATGTTAATAATTCTGGAAATTGAAAATTACCATGTGGCTCATCTTAATATTAAGGCTTTCACAGGATTATTTTTCATCATTTCCAACAATATTTGCCATATAATTAAGAAATAAAAAATATTAGATTTTTTTGAATCAGTCAACTGTATATACATAAAACTTAGACTCCAATATTAGAACGTCGGTAAGCTTTCGGAAAAGAAAAACATAATAAAATCATAGCACTGTGTAACGATATTTCTACTACCCGACTCGTTATAGGAGCATCTATAGGTGCTAAGCTTCATGATAGTAGGGTTTTTTCTCCGCTTAGCTAGCTACAAACTCCAATTTGGAAAATCTACTGTCAAGCGTGTGTTGATATCTTCCTGCAACTGCATCCTAGAACCAGTGTTTATCTAGATTTAGTATGTCTTCCATCTTAGACTACTTCGTCACTGCATCAGGTGATATCGTGGTCCAAAGCTGAAATTTATAAAATATATATAGAAAAGAAAGATTTGGGGTGTAAGGGGTGTCGAGTAACATCTTAAGACTTGAGACACCCAAGCCAACCTCACCTGCACGTGGTGCACTCTGCTGAATAACGAACGAGCCAATGGCGAAAGCGGGGTGGTAGGGTTTTACAGCCCGACTGGGTTGCAACCACCATGCATATGGCGAAAAAGCCCGTCATAGTGACTCGCTTCTGCGCATCGCGTTTCGGGATCTGCCTGTGCATATCCAATACCTGGTGACTTTCGTCATTATGGCCGGCATGACAGCGGCGAGCAGCGATGGATAATCTGTCTCTCGGTGGTCGCCACTGTTTTTGGATTGTACTATGCTCAGGCATAGTGCAGTCACTTTGTCGTGCTTCAAACAAAAAAAAATGTATTTAAATACGGAGAATATCTACTCAATATCAATTTTTAATAATTCAATTACTCATGTGAAACATCTATAGACGTGGGTAAACCTGATTGTTGGCTTGGCGACGTGACAACGCAAAACACGAACTTTGCACTATTAACGTAATACTCAAAAACGTTTGCAACCCTATCTGTATAAACATAAGATTCAAATTATTTTGTCGGCGACTCGTTATGTTAGTATTACGCGGCATCCGCCGACGACCTATTGCCTTTTGATAAATGCCGCCAAACACACCGCGCCTGCACCTATTTAAAGTTTTGTATTTAATAAAAATGAATATTTATGTAATAAAATAAATATACACTGATTCCTGTCGTAATCTGTTCTTTTAGGCTTTAACTTACACAATTTCGAGGTTTCACATCTGCCAGGCGTCCCGTGACGGCTCAATTTTTTTATAACAACGAATCGTATAAAAAAGTAATAAATAATTATAGCAACCAGTAATAACACACGCATTTAATAAGCCCGTGTGGAAAGCTAATAAATTATATGTAAAAACATTCTTAACTTGCCCAATGACTAAATTATAATTGAAGAAATATTATTTTACTAAAGTATGTGTTCAATTTATTTTATTTATAAAATTCTGTTATTTCATACTCATACAGTTTCATTATAATTAATGCAACAAGCGAGTTAATAATTAGTGCCAATCTTTGTTTTCAAAATCTACTTAAAGTTTGTAAAGCTATCAATGAACTCTGCTTTAGCTTCTAGTGGAATGTGATCCAAAGTATAAGATGCAAAGCAGCGGTCCGTAATTCAAATTATAACCTCTAATGTATTTGTTGAGTCTTCGAAACTTTGGCAAAGTCAATAGCTGTTGAAATGGTAGCCAGTCGATTGTTATCCAACTACATTATTTTTATTATCGATATTCAAGTATCCTTTACTCTTATACACATTAGTTTTTCCAGTTTTATAAAGGTTAACAAATATATATACATATGTTTTAAATATTTATTTACAAAATATAATTTATATTATCGAACAGGTGGGTCACCTGATGTTAAGTGATCACCACCGTCCATAGACACTTGCAACACCAGGGGAGTCACAAGTGCGTTGCCAGCCTGTATTGGGGGTGTGGAAGGGGAGAGGGGAGGGGGAGGAAGGAAAGGGGAAGTTAGGTGAGGTGGGTCTCCGGCGCTCTTATTGACCGAACGAAACGCAACGATGTAAGCATTGTTATTTCACATCGGTTTTCTGTGAGAGAGTGGTACTACGCCGGATGAGCCAAACCCATTCATGCTGAAGACAGTAATAGTTTCAGCGTGGCTCTACCACCATCAAAAGTGTACTGTAGCTTCTGTAATAAATATACGTAAAAATGCATATATTTTACGTAAAATATAGAAATTCCAATGAAATTAAGTATGTCGTAAACATAAAAGAGTGGAAAATATTGTTACGTATACCAGGTAACTGTTTAAAGTTTAACATTCTTCAATACTCTGGTAGACCATGGTCATATTTAACATGTAAAATAATAATATCAAAACAAATACAATAAACAACAAAGAGAACCTTAGTTAAAGTTTGTTCTAAAACATTTAAAAGTATGGGAACGAATCATTTAAACGTAAAAATCACATCTAGGGACAATGAACAACATTAAAGGGGCGCTTTTCAAGGTTAATCATTACGTAACTACTTATCGTAGGTGGTAGAGCGACGCTAAAGTTATGCTACGGTTTCCGCATGAATGGGTCAGCTCGTCCCGGGTAGTACCGTCATCTCAAAGAAAATCGATGTGAAGTAATACTGCTTGCTTGCATCGTTGCGTTTCGTTCGGCCAGTGAAAGTGCCGGAGGCCCACCTCCCCCTCCTCTCTCCTTTCCCCTCACCTACTCTCTCCTTTCCCTCTTATCCCTTTCACACCCAAACACAGAATGGCAACGCACTTGCGACTTCTCAATGAAAATAAAAATGTAACATGTTTTATGAACGATTAAAATAGGATTTTTAACGGTTTCATGTTGTTTATTTTTATTTTTTATAGTTTTACATTCTATAAGTAGTGATTTAGTAGGTATATACCATTGTATAAAGTTTCAACAAAATTGATAAATGAAAAAAAATGTAAAAAACTTATATTTTTAGAAATCCATGTTTTTATACAATCTTCGAAAGTATTACTAACAACTCTTTATCAATTGCCAAAGGATATTACGTCACGTGTACAAAATCTCAATGAGATTGCTCAAGGATTTTTTTGTTACATTCAGACGAACAAAACAAATTTAATGTCCTATTCGTGATTAGACCGAAATCTGGGAATAAACCCATACATACAAATAATGACGTAAATGTTAATTAAAATTACTATAGATTACAATCACGTTGGTTGCATTTTAGTGTTTTGTGCCCTCGCGACTCGTTACGCTTACTCTGTAAATCTGCGCAGTATTTTTTATACGTTCACAATTCCGTCATGATTGGGCGAATGCCTCTGGCTAAATATTCAATACGCAAATTTGTGTAATACTGAAGCGCTTGTATTTTTTTTTGCCGCGTATCAGAATCATTATTTGAATTTATTTATAAGAACGTTACGAATATCATACGGTTTTTTTCTGTATTTACAATTACTATTGATTGAACAAAGATTCCACGACATTTTAGAATATCGTAGATACCAGTTGAGTAATTAGTTATCTATTTGAAATTTTGATCAAACAAATAATTTAGTATATAAAGAAATATCCATTTTTATTAAAATTTAACCATTTGTGTTTTTTTATATCATAGGGAGCAAACAAATAGGTGGGTCACCTGATGATAAGTGATTATCGCCGTCCATAGACACCAGCAACACCAAGGGAGTCGCAAATGCGTTACTGGCTTTGCGTGCTGTATATAGTACTAGCTTTTGCTAGTGACTTCGCGTAATGTGGATTTGATTTGTTTCCCACAGGAACTTCTTTTATTCTGGTTGAAAATTACCCTATCATCCCTTTTTGTACCTTTAAAAACTTGTATGTAAAATTTCGTAATGATAGTTTGAGTAACTATGGCCTGAATGTAACAAACAAACAAATTCTCATCCACATTTATAGTATTAGTAAGGATGTTTATTTTCTTCTATTAAATCTCCCACACTAAGGGTTTGCTTATATATCGTGTAGTATTTTCCAAATATATCTTAATAGGCATAAAGTATATTCAACCTAAGAAGAAATAATACACAAGATGACTTGTTAGATAGCAGCAATATTGTCAGGGGTTACTGAGTAGTTGTTTCTGATTCCAAATCAGTTAAAAAGTTAGGTGCTTAATATTTCACCTAATTATCAAGAGAAAAACAAAACTGATATACACTAAACATCAGGTGATTTACGCAAAAACGAACTGGTGGAATAATAAACGAAGTAATGAATAACACCGTGTCGTGTCCCACACCTCGATCCGCGCCCCGCTTCCGTTTGTTCGATTGTATGGCGTTCCGATGATAAGCAGTTGCGTAATGATTAACCTTGAAAAGCGGCCTTTTAATGTTATTCATTGGACCTACATGTGATTTTTTTACGTTTAAAAGTGTTGACCTCATACTTTTTAAAGTTTTAGAAAAGACTTTAACTAAGATTCTCTTTGTTGTTTATTAATATTTGTTTTGATATTATTATTTTATATGTTAAATTTAACCATGAACTACCAAAGGATAGAAGGATGTTAAACTTTAAACAGTCACCTGGTATATATTTAATTTCAAGTACATAGAGATTCTTGTAACATTTTATAAATTATAAATACCCCAATAAACATACATTAATTTTATGCAGTATTATAGAACATTCTTTATCCATGTAAAATCAAATTAGGATGAGTATTACGCCTACTCGTCGAGGCTTGAATATGCAAGCGTAGCTGATTTCTTAGAAAAGGAAAAAAGCTGATTGCGCTGATACGGTATATGCTGATTTTACAATTCGGTTTCACTCTATCAGGTTTAACTTTCAAGTAATATTGGATTACTGACTGATTTTAAGCTTTGGTTCCTTATTCATTTATGAATGCATACTGAGTGTAAATATAGACGTTTTAATTAAAAAAACAAAATATCGCAATGTATTTATAGTAATACTAGCTCTCGGTCGTGGCTTTGTTCGCGTTAATCTTGATTTCTGATCTAGGGAATACTATTGTTTTTTACATAATAGGCACCCTATTATTCTATTCTATAACCCTTGACAACTATTATGTAACATTTCGCGACGATCAATCGAACACTTAAGGCATAGAAATATAACAAATAAACAAAGTCACGCTAACACTTATATTATTGGTAAGGATTTGATTTATTTTAATAGTTAAAATAAAAAAAAAATAATGACAGAATTTTTGAAAATTACATATAATTCTAATTATGGTGTTCAATAAATAAAACGCATTCTAATTTATTACTGAACTAGCTTCTGCTCGCGTCTTCGACCGCGTGGAATAGTTACTTTGAGCTAACATGCAGCGGAATTTCTCAAATGGAAAAATAACCCCGATTCAGAAACTTTCTTCATTGAGCTCTACTCCTATTAGTTTTAACGTGATAAAATAATCTTATAGACTTCCTCGATAAATTAGTTATTTCACACTGAAAGAACTTTTCAAATAGGGCCAGTAGTTCGTAAGATTAGCGCCTTCAACCAAACAAACAAACCCTTCAGCTTTATAATATAAGTATAGGTTATAATTCGTCTTTATCATATTTTTTAAATTATTTACAGTAATTATATGCTCACATTATACATATATATATCTATACTAATATTATAAAGCTGAAGAGTTTGTTTGTTTGTTTGGTTGAACGCGCTAATCTCAAGAACTACCGCTCCGATTTGAAAGTTTCTTTGAGTGTTGGATAGCTCATTTCTCGAGGATGGCTATAGGCTACATATCATCACGTTAAAACCAAAAGGAGCTGAGCACTAATGAAGAATGTCTCAAAATCGGGCTATTTTGGAAGCTTCCGCTGCCTGTTAATGTCAGTATTATATGGGTTGCCATGATAACGCGATAATATTCTATCGAAAATATTTTTATGGTTTATTTTGTGTTCCTATTTAAAATATTAATCCTTCGTTAGTTTTATTTATATCGCAAACATGTCTAAAGTTTATTTTGTGTTGCTATTCAAATACTTTAGTGGTAATAATATCCATCCAATAAGACAGTCGAAGGAATTAACCCATACTGCCAATTCTAAAGTTGTCAATATAGGTAGTTTTCTTCTACGTCCAAGTTAATGTAAAGGTATAAGCGCCAAATCCTCTACATAATATTTTTATCTTTTTAATTTTCAATACCACAGAATTCATGCTCCGTAGTATTATTTTTCAGTCATTTCACTTATGCACAATAAACAAACCATATTACATAAAACGTCAACAATTTAACATACTATAGAGTCAAGTAACACAAGATATAAAAAAAAGATATAAAATATAAAATCCACTACATGACAGACTTAAATCCCGCCAAAAACTTTATTCTACGTTAGTTTTGTTCCCAATTTTTGATTTGTGATATATTACGTATTATAAAAATAAAGTGTGTGTATATAATATTAAAATAAATACTTTTTGGTGAATACATACATATATCTGTGTTGCTACAAATATCAACATTTTTTTTAATGCTGTCGATATGTCTGTTTGTTTATTTGTTCCGGGAAATCTCCGAAACGGTTGGACCTATTTGAACAGTTTTTTTCTTAGAAATGACTACGCTATTGATCTAGCAAGGTCTTAACAGCTTCACCGGACTACAAGTAATATTTGAACTGGAATTTTTCGGGCAAATAAGTAACTAATTAGCTGTTTTATTTTAAACTAGCGGGTTCAGCAGCCGTTGTCCGCCCTGATAATAAAACAGACTATACCTAAACCTTGCCCAAGAACCATTTTATATATTAGTGAAAACGACATGAAGATGCATTCTGTAGTTTTTGATCTTATCGCGAACAGAGATATAGACAGACGTGGAACAGGACTTTGTTTTACACCATGTAGTGATGAACTGTTATTCGTGCATCTGTGTGAAATTAATCAAAAATATGTTGTTCACTGTAAACATGCGCGAGTGACGTGCGCTGTACTAGACTCCAAGAATAAATATAATTGAAAGTCATATGTGTACATGTGATTTAAATTATAGCAAGATATAATAATAACTTAATTATATCGACACTATGGAAATATTATATCTATATAATAAAAGATTTAACACATATTGTTTGATAATGTTTTCTATGTAATGTATGTCTTAATGTAAGTCTCTCGTCAAAATAATGAATGAAAAATCCAAATATCACAAATTATGGAAACAAAATGGGAATCCACGCGATTATGGCAGCTTTGCTTTACTTCGAAAAAGACAAAAACGTGTTCAGAAGACAGACATGTTGGCGAAACTATTTAATTAAATAAAAGTCTTAATGAAACTAATAAAAAAAATAAAAGCCTATCACTAAGCATCCTAAATCCTTCTGGCGATATGCTAATCGATTAAAAGGTAGTATTAACATACCAAAACACGTAACTTTCAAAGGTAATTCTTATCTAGAAGTATCAAAGATTTGCGAGGCCTTCTCAGATTATTTCGGATCAATATACAGAAAAGTAAATGCTGCAAACGATGACGAATTTGCCATCTCCATAGAAAATTGTGTTGATATCTCGAAAATAACTGTAACCAGAGACCAGATTATAAATCTCTTTAAGTCACTAAACCCTAGCAAAGGCCCTGGTAGTGACGGCATAGCTCCTATCTTTGCTAAAAAATGTGCTGCGGTTTTAGCGGATCCATTGACTATTATTTTTAATAAGTCAGTAAATGTAGGAGTTTTTCCGAGTAGATGGAAGAAAGCCTTGATTGTACCCATTCACAAAGGTGGCTAAAAAGTTAAAATTGAATTATATAGACCTGTGTCTATTTTACCAGTATTTGGTAAGCATTTTGAACTTATAGTACACAATCAAATTTACCCTCTCTTAAAAAGTTGTATTCCTGACAACCAACATGGTTTCATGAAGAGAAGATCCGTAGTTACAAATCTTGCGTGTTTTACAAATTATGTTATTGAAGTAATGGATAAGGGTAAACAAGTTGACACGATTTATACTGATTACGCTAAGTGCTTCAACCGTTTGTCTCACCCAATCCTTATAAAAAAAATGAAGCTATAGGTATCCATGGTGATTTGCTGCGGTGGCTTATATCGTACCTTGAAAATCGATCTCAAGCTGTTAAAATAGGAAAACATCATTTTCACTTATAACATCAGGCGTTCCTCAAGGATCACATTGGGATCCTCTCTTATTCAACGTATACGTGAGCGATATAGGTACTTGCTTTGGGTACGCAAGTTTCTCTATGTACGCGGACGACACTAAAATATTTATGCCAATACGCACAGAGGAAGACTGTAATAAATTGCAACTTGATTTGAATAGACTATGCCTAAATTGCTCACTAAATCTTTTGGATCTTAATATATCTAAATGTCAGTGCATTACATATACACGTAAGATAAATGCCCTTAAATATGAATATAAAATGAATAACATAGTCGTTTCCAGAGAAACTTGCGTTAGGGATCTTGGAGTAATGCTCGATTATAAACTATCATATGTAGATCACTATGAAATTATTGTTCAAAAGGCTTATAAAATGCTAGGCTTTATAAATTGAACAACTGATCCTTTTAGAAATAAAACAAGTATCAAGGTTTTATTCTGTTCTTATGTGAGAAGTATCCTGGAATTTGTTTCATAGATTTGGGCTCCTTATTACAAGGTACATATCCAAAGAATTGAGAACATTCAAGATAAATTCTTAGATATACTCAAACGTCGAGGTATGGTTTTGTCGAGGGATAGGAATGAAATCCTGAGGGAATTAAATATGTTCAGCCTGGAACATAGACGTTCAGTTGCTGATATGCTGTTTTTATATAATTTATTAAATAACAAGATTGGTTGTCCATTTTTATTAGAAAGAATTGGTTTGAGAACTATTACGAATCGGACTCGTAATCCTCGAATCTTTCACGAACGCTTAACTAAGTCTAATTATGCCTTTAATTCAGTGTTGAATAGATGTACACATTTATAGAATCTTCATGAATTTAATCTAGATATATTCTCTGACAGTAGCGCAGCTTTTAAAAGTAAACTTACGAATCACATTGAATCCTCAATAAACACACGCGACTGATACTCAAAAAATCACTATAATATATTTACTACAGCTACACTAATATAATGTACTCACTTACTCAAACACACATACACATACACGTGCACTTTTTTATCTTTGTTTTTCTTAAATGTATTACTTTTATTGAATAAGGTATAAAAATTCCTAGGTAACACATTGCTCGGGATGTTTATGTATTTTGGTTATTATATAATGGAAATTCTTTGGTTAAACCAATATTATAATTACTACATATGTATAAATTTGAACTAATTAATTAACTGTTGATTTCTGTATGAATAAATAATTAAATAAATATATAGGAGGTATTACTATTAAAATAAATAAAAAACTGTATTCGTTCGTAGGAATAACAATGAAAAAATATTTTACATAACGTTAAAACGCAAGGAGTAAGGCAGCGTGTGGCAAGCGTCAAGGAAAAAGCTTTTATACGGAGTATATTGAGAGCCTTCAAGGGCCCCGAGCCCCTCAAGGATTTAGAGGACTTAACGAGAGATGACTCGGAATTCCTAACGATAGCTTTTATAGACCGTTAGTTAAACCTTTCGATAAACAATCCCGAGCCACGATCACTGTTGTAAAAGATTATAAAGTTAAAAACTTACAAAAAAAAAACACTTTATCAAAACCCACACGATTAAAAAAAATACTTTTTTACTCACAGCGACTTAAACATGAAATTGTCTTTTAAACGTGCTGGTCAATTTCACTTAAAATTAAACCTGTATGGTTATAACATTTCAGTGTGAAGCTTTTTTCTCGCGAAAACTATAGCATTCTTAATTTAAAAAGAAAATGACATTTGGTTATTCAACTTTTTTTTTACTTTATTTTTGGCAATCAGTCTTTCAGATTATTACTGCCATTGTCGCGTAGTCATTAATGTTACAAGCGTCTTGCGATCACTTCAATATTAAGCGTGGAGTGAATCAATATTCTAACAAGATGGTGGATCCCTTGTTAGAACCTTCCAGGGAGTTTTTGTGGCGTCTCAGAATTTCATGCTCCGTGGTATTATTTTCCATTCCCTTCACTTATGCACAATAAACTAACTATATTACGTAAAACACCACCAAATTTACAAAATATAGAGTCGAATAGCACCAAACTGTTGAGTTTAAAGTTGAATAAGGAGTTTTTGGCGGGATTTTATTCTGTCATGTAGTAGATTTTATATTTTATTCATAATCTTTTGTTACTTGACTCTATATTGTGTAAAATTGGCGGTGTTTTATGTAATATGATTCGTTTGTTGTATATAAGTGAAGTAAATGAAAAATAATATCACAGAGCATGAATTCTGAGATGTCACAAATATTCCCTGGATGTTCTAACTAGGGATCCACCCACCATCTTGTTGAAACATTGAAATAATCGCACGACACTTTACCTGAATATCGATTTCCGAACTTGCCCTGATAAATTTAAACCTACCTTTGAATTTATCAACTCCACGCTAAGACATATTTGAACAATTTTGTTTTATGGTTAAAAAGATAAAAAAAAACGAAAAAAAAGATAAAAAAACCGAAAAAAAATCGAGGATTAAAAAAAAAAAAATAATCTGAAATATAATATAGAAGATTTGGCGCTTATGTCTTTACATTAACTTGGACATAGAAAACTACTAAATAAAGAAAACATAGGATCTATCCATATTGATAATTTCAGAATTGGCAAAAGACACGACTTAGAAATAAAAAAAATACATAGGATAGTTAAAAAATTTACCAAATATTATATACAAAATTTGGCGCTTATGCCTCTACATTAACTTGGACAAAGAAGAAAACTGGCTAAAGAATATATAAAAACTACCTATATTGCCAACTTCAGAATTGGCAGTATGGATTAATTCCTTCGCCTTTCCTATTGGACGAATATCATTATTGCTACTTCAACAGTTTGAAATAACGTTAAAATAAGAAGAGCGATTGACAGAAAAGTTTACTTTATTATAAAAAGTGTGGTTGGTCCTTGTACATCTAATATATAAAAATCTCGTATCACGGTGGTTGAACTTCTACGAAACGGTTCGACCGATTTTTGGAAAAATTTAATTGTATAATTGGTAGGTATGAGAATAGGTCGTAAAGTTTATTTTATACCTCTAGGTGATTAGGATTTCCCTATACAGATTTTTTTGTCAAATTTTCTTCTTTGATTTTTTTTTATTTCTCATTAATAAATACCTATAACCCTCCCATTTTTCATCTGCGATTTTGCTATTTTTCTATGAACTATATACAAATGATTCGACGGTCGTTCGTAATTCAAACAGGTCGAAATTATTAATTTTGCTGAATGGCAGATGGCTCTGCTGCACCTCATTGTACCTAATTTCTTCTAGGAGTTTTTAGCGGGATTTCAGTCTGTCATGTAGTGGATTTTATATTTTATTCATAATTTTGTGTTATTAGACTCTATATTGTGTAAATTTTGCGGTGTTTTATGTAATATAGTTAAGTGCATGGAAAATAATACCACGGAACATGAAATTATGAGATGCCACAAAAACTCCCAGGAAGGTTCTAGCACGGGATCCAACATCTTGTTAGAATATTGATTTACACGATGCTTAATGAAATGATCGCAAGACGCTTGTGATATTATTAACTACGTAACAATGGCAGTAATAATCGGAAAGATTGATTGCCAAAATGAACTTAAAAAACAAAAATTCTTCTATATATGTGGAAGTCCCTGAATTGTTTGCTTTCAGAATTGGAAACAGTGGCAGTCGCTCTAATCGCGTTCTAGGTTTTTTAAGATTTTTCGGACTTAGAAATACAATTGGAATCGGTAGGTAACCTAAATCACGAAGATGAAGTTACGTGGATCAGGTAGTGGTTTTATATAATTGGTTATTTGTGCTTTGAATTTTTGTAAATTAATATAATTTTTGATTCTTTTAAAATACTTTATGGAATTTATAACGTAGTTCAACCTACTTCGACAAAAATGTATTAAACGTCACCTGTATTCACATAATAACCAATCAGCTCCAGACTTTCAATTGTCGATCCTGTGAGCAAGGCTGTCGCTCCCGAATTGGGTTATATAGCCACAAAAAAAATTGTCTTTATGACGCTGTTTAAATTGTCTTCTGTAGACGTAATATTCCATTATATATATAGGATTTATCGTTTAACACAATCTCATTTGAAGTTAAATGGCAATGTCGTTTAGATGATAAATATACTGAGCCTAGACGGAGCTGACTCACAAACCCAGCTGCAGAAACACACTATCAGGCACTTGGCGACAACTGGGTAGGGTGGTAGTCAGCCAAGTGGGCTTAGGAAAATCTCTACCGCCATGCTATGGTTTCATCACGAGGATTACCTTTATCGAATGTCTCAAAAATTCGAACTGATCAATACTCAATCTGAACAAGTAATCAACATAGCCATCACCATCGCTTCAAAACCATAGTTTCTTATTTCGTGTGTACAAGTTCTAGTTATTGGTACGTTTTTTTCTATATTATAGGAGGCAAACGAACAGATGGGTCACCTGATGTTAAGTGATCACCACCGTACATATACACTTGCAACACTAGTGGAGTCACAAGTGCATTGCTAGTCTGTGTCAGATGTGGGGAAAGGGAAATAGAGATAGGGAAGGTAAGAGGAGTTGGGCCTATGGCGTTCTCACTGACCGAACGAAACGTAACAATGCAAGCACTGTTACTTCACGTCGTTTTTCTCTGAGCGAGTGGTACTGCCCCGAGCGAACCGACCCATTCATACTGAAGCCAGTAATAGCTTCAGCGTGGCTCTATCATCGTCTAAACAGAAACAGAATAAAAACTACATAATTAATATTGGAATTGAATTATTTCATATAATACTATCTACACTAATATATGACTAAGGTAATACTTGATTTTAAGTAGTTTAGTCGAAAATGGTAAAATATTTTAGCTAAGACTGGCTTCGAAGTACGGTTACTGCGATTTACATTCACATTCCGAGTTATTTGATGTTTGATGACAGATCAATAACTTGAAATTGGTAAAGGCCTAGAATAGTTCTAGGTAACGCGCCAGTGTTTTGAAAGCACGTTTTTGCCAATAATCCATCATTCTATAATCGAAGGTTACATAAAATATTCAAAATCTTAAATCACTATTGAAATTCTATTGAAATTGCTCTTGATATTAAAATCCCTCGACGATTAAAAACCAATCCCCTTAAGTGACTGCCTAAGAACTCAATAATTTGATAGGAGATTCGGCAACAATTTACGTAAACAATATTTTCAAACTTTCCTCGAACAATACCTGTTAAAGAATTCTACACAGGTTTTGGCATCTCGTTAATTTGAAAACATAATGTTTTAAAAGCGATTTGTAAATTATTATTGATCTATGATCTTAATTAAAACGTTATTAACTTTTTCTATTTATTGAAATTTGAAGAATTGCATTAAAATCTTCACTGACACTCAAGAAATCTAATATACTTTTTACAATACAAGATATAATAATAATAAAGTATATAAACGTATATTTCAACGTAGCTTTATATCAATGAGATAATTTGTAGAATTGGGACAGTATGTACTTCTAAAGATTAATTACCTAATACGAACATATTGACGATCAAAATAATAATAGCATTGCTATTATTAACTATGGAAAAAAAATTGTGTGAGTTATAAGCCTTAGGAATCTCCGTGTCATAAGTATTATTCGTCATATTCCAACTTACCCTAATGTCAAATTATATTACAATCGATGTTATTACAAAAAAGTTAAATACGTATTAAATACTTGCTTTAAAAACGATTCGTACTAAATGCACTGCGCTTGTCCGAAGCAAGTTCGCGTTATCCTTTTTGTCGCAAGTCTAACCTAACCTATTATTTTTTTTTTTTTTAACGTGGGGAAATCCCTTATGGATACCCACCCTCCCGGGGGAGAGAGTGGGTTATGTCCGACTCGCACGGACTAAAACCCCACGGTGTACGTCTTCCGCTATGGTTGGGGCGGCACGAGATCTCTATAGACTTCATCGTGCCGCCCCAGCGGTTGGCCCAGCAGCAGAAGTGCCGCCGCCGGGCCTCGTCTTGTATAAGGAGACAGCCGGGTACACACCGGCCGTCTCCTTCGTCCGCCGGACCTGTGCAATGGGAAGGTGAGCCCCTCGACCCACCTATCCCTAGGTCCGGCTACGGTGGCGGGAGGAGGCGATCGGCCGCCTCCTCCTGCCTGTCCTCCGTTGGCGGAAAGGGCCGCTTAACGGATCGTTCTCGTGGACCCTCTCCGCCGCCTCCTTCTGCTAGACGACTTCCTCACAGAAGGAGGCAACTGCGTTCCATACATCCTCGCTACCAAGAATGGCCACGACCACGCTCGGCAGCGAGAGTTCCCCTCCTACCGCCGCAGCCAGAATGCGACGTCGCTCCTCCCACGCAGCACACTCAGAAAGTGTGTGCTGCGCAGTGTCCGGTTCAACGCCGCACTCATGGCATACGGCGGTCGGCTCCCTGCATGCTATCCGGTACAGATACCAACCGAAGCACCCGTGCCTGGTCAGCACCTGCACCAGACGAAACGTCAGGGAGCCCCATCGTCTATTGCACCATTCGAGCAGGACCGGGCGGACGGCGTCGATGGTATATCGACCGTACTGCGCGTCCACCAGATCCCGCCCCCACCTCTCCATTCTCAGCCCTCTCTCAAATTTCCTTATTTTCTCTAATTCCCCGGGAGCTAGAGGCTCTCCCATCTGTTTCTTAGCCGCCGTATAGTTATATATGGCGGCAAGCACCTCCGCCTCCAGCTCCCAGGGAAGAGAGCCGGCCAGCACCATGGCTGCCGCAGAGGACACCGTCCAGTAACCCCGTATCACCGTCAACGCCACAGTACGCTGCGCGGCTTGCAGCGCACGGATATTGGTGGCGTTGAGGGCGTCCACCCATAACGGTGCCCCGTAGGCGGCCATGGACCGCACCACCCCCATGTATAGGCGGCGACAGGCGGCGCCCGGCCCCCCCCCGTATTGGGGAGGAGTCGTCCGAGCGGCGCTGCCGCCCCAACTATGCGCGGTCCGAGCTCCTTGAAATGGGGCTCGAACCGCCCGCGACCGTCCAGGGTGAGGCCCAGATACTTCATCCGGGTCCCCACCCTGACACGGACTCCTTCCACATATATGTGGGCCCCCGGAGGTGGCCCCTTCCGAGGCCCATGGAACATTAGGGCCTCGGTCTTCTCGAGGGCCACCTCGAGGCCCAGTCTCCTGATGCGCCCGACTACGAGGGTGACAACCTCCGTGGCCAGGCGCAATAAGTTTTGTGTTTCCGCCCCTCGGGCTACGACTAGGGTGTCGTCCGCATAACAAATGAGGCGCGCTCCAAAAGGGAGCGTGCCGCGGAGCACCCAGTCGTAACCCATGTTCCACAGGAGTGGCCCGCGCCGTATTGCGCCGGACCATCCGCCCTCTGGCGTCCACGAAGGCGACCTCCCTCCCGTCGAGGTACGCCTCCAACAGCCGCCGCAGATACAAGGGCACTCCGAAATACCGGAGTGCCTCCAGTATGACACTGTGCGGCAGACTGTTGAAGGCGTTGGCGGTGTCCAAGGACACCGCCAATATTCTTTCGCCCTCAGAGATCACCTCCGTGGAGACCTTTTTCAGGAGGGTCAGGGCGTCCAGCGTGGAACGCCCCAACCGGAAGCAGAACTGCGCGTCGGACAGGTTCAGCCCCACTTCCTCTAGGTGCTGGACGACCCGGGAGGCAACGATCCTTTCGAGCGCCTTCCCGGTATCGTCCAGTAACACGAGGGGCCGGTACGCGGACGCGCAGTCCGGAGGTCGGCCCTCCTTCGCCATCAGGCACAGCCGCCCCGTTTTCCAGGACATCGGGAACTGCCCGACTGCCAGACAGCGGCTGAACAGCTCCCGAAGCCACTCTCCGAGATGGTCCAGAGCAATGGCCAATACCCGATCCGGGACCCCGTCAGGGCCGGGCGCCTTGCGTCCCGCAGTGCGGAGGCGCTCAATCACCCTCCCCATCTCCCCCTCCGTAACTGGGGGAGGGTCGATCAGCGCCTCCTCTACTGCCTGAGGAGAAGGCATGGCAGGAGGGAGGAGCTCCGGAGGGTCGGGGAACAATGCTCCCACGACCCTCTGAACCACTTCCGGCTGGAGAGTCTCCGTTGTCGGGGGCGCCTGGCCGCGGAACTTCTTCCGCGCCATCCTGTACGGGCGCCCCCACGGATCCCTCTCTAGCTCACGGAGCATCTCCTCCCATGCCTGCTCTTTCGCCCGGCTGATGGCAACCTGCAGTGTTTTCCTGCAGGTTCTGTAGTCGCCATACAGCCGGGCCTCCTCCTCCGGGTCCCTGTTGCACCTTCTCCTACGACTGCGCCCGTACAGCCGCCGGGCCGCGGAGCAGGCCGCACGGAGCTCGGCGATCT
This sequence comes from Antheraea mylitta, assembly GCA_014332785.1. NCBI lineage: Eukaryota > Metazoa > Arthropoda > Insecta > Lepidoptera > Saturniidae > Antheraea > Antheraea mylitta. The sequence goes on from JACEII010000087.1 coordinate 1,447,367, forward strand.
CGTGCGACCACCAGTACACCGCCCTCCTCTTCGGAAGGTGTACGCTCCGCGGCATCGACGCATCGCATACCTCTGTTAGAGCGTCACAGAGGCGGGCTGCGGACGCATCGATATCTCTGTCCGGGGGGACATGGCCCAGACCTGGACGATGGCCGCCTCTCTCGCTCGCTCTGAATTGAGACGGCTCATTGTCCAACGGGGGAACTTCGCACCCGTCCGGGGGCGGGTTGCCGGCACATCGTGGGAGGTGGAGAAAGTCTAACCTAACCTAACCAAAGCGAGACAAGAGAACAAGATGGCGAACATTCAGCGAGCGCGGTGCATTTAAAACGTAACCTTTTTAAAGCAAGTATTCAACACGTATTTTTCTGTAATAACATCGGATCAGTTCAGAGCTTCAGTCTAGAAAAGTCGACAAACATAGTTACATAGCATTTACAATATCGATATCATTAAACACTGCGTTATGACTAGAACTAACAATATGTTAATAGTACACCCATTTAGTTAATAATAATATACTTTACCTACTCTAAGTACCTAATTACAGATTGCGTATTGAATATTTTGTTAATATTATTTCAATTTAAAAATATATACCTACGTAATACAAAAGAGCCCTTTATAATTACGGAGCTAACAATTCTGAAGCGTATTGAAAGGAATCAATGAAGCCAACAAAAATGGAAAGCAATTACTTATAATATTTCCTCAAATTAATAATATCACATTTCATTTCCATACATTTCACTTCAACAATCCCATCTGGCGTAAGTAATTATATGATCGAAAATGGAAGCATGTTAAATATAGAAACAAGAACCGAATGATATATAACCGCTGTAACCTTGCTTTTTTAACCGACTTCAAAAAAAGGAGGAGGTTATCAATTCGACTGTATGTTTTTTTTTTTTTTTTATGTTTGTTACCTCATAACTTTGGACTGGCTGAACCGATTTTGATGATTCTTTTTTTCAAATATCTATTTTCCGGTTTTTAGTGCCTTATTTTTATGCCTCTGATTAATATTGAAGTCGGTTCATACTTTTTTTTGGAAATTTACTTTATTAACCGACTTCGAAAAAGCAGGAGGCTACTATGTTCGGTTGTATGTATATTTTTTTATGTATGTTAATCGATATTGCCGTCAATTGTGAACCGATTTTAATGATTCTTTTTTTGTTTGATTTGTCTATACTCCAAGGTGGTCTCCTATAAATAAAATAATATATTCATCACCTAAGGGGTGAAATATCGTATATTTGATTTTCACCCAATTCATGCCTACGTATTTTGGTGTACTCGAAACCGATTTCAGCAATTGTATTTGAATTAACGATACCTGAGAATGGTGTTCTTCAAATTAAAAAATGTTAAGGGATGAAAACAAAAAGATGAATAAGGCTCATATGAATAAATGAACTTCCCATAAGCTAATTTTAATGAAAACTTGGCACAACCTATTGTAGTGATAAGAATATCATTTACTTAGTTCTGATTTGATCATGAAAATGGAAAAATTGGAATGGAATTCCTCAGCGGCTTACAGCAGCTTTCTTGTGTTTGGGTACATATGACTCGTTTTGACGAGGACTTACATGTGGGGTTATGACTGTTGAGGCAATTCCCGTCAAGCGGACAATGAAAAAGATGAGGTTTGGAAATTCGTCAATTTGACCAGTTGGATCTAGTACGGTAGAATATCATGTTTGTTTGTCAAGTTATGAACTTCTGTATCAAAATAAATCAAAGTCTACTTATGTACTAGAGTAGTAATACAAAGAGTACTAATGTACTCAGAAGATATAGAAGTATGGTGGTAAGCCACTTTATATTTTTCTTTATTCTTTTAATGATTGTTCAGACTTCTCGGTATTATTGTAAACATTGCAGAACACTTAGAGGTATACAGGTAGATGCTTATATATAGGTAGTCTACTAGCTAGTCTAGCAACTAGAAGTCTAATTACGATCACTATGAACGAATTTGAGGTCTACACCTTTATTTGTTGTCCACTTCACATTAAATATAACTATTAACAAAAATGGCCGCAGCCACGATCAAAGTAAAAGAGTAAGCGTTGCGAAATGATTAATAAGATTGAGATTCTTAAAACCACTAAACCTTACTTATTTTTAATCAATAAAAACCATATACAATATATTTATATACACTAAAAATGGAAAAATAATAAAATACAAAAAAAAATTAAACCGACTTCGATATCAAAAACTGATAAAGTACTAAAAAGTGAAAAATAAATATATTATTCAATTAACGAAACTAAATAAAATATATGAATATTTGCGCTACCTGGAGATATATTAGAAGTCGGTGCCAACCGAATATCATATCATCTACATAGGTAGAAAGTAGTACGATAAAGCGAATATAGTGTACCTGATCATAAGCAAAGGCAATTTAAAAATATTGACAACCACTTAAACATGTGGATACATACCTAATTAATTGGCAGTCGTCGCTGTTATGTCAGCGTGCAAATCTCTTTAAATAATTAGAAAGGTTTTAACTAGAAGGTGGACTTAAATCACTATACGCATGGGAATCGCTATCCAATCACATACCTGTCATCCCGCTGGATCTCTATACAAATATAGTGACTTTTAAGAACTCTACAATGGTGTATCCATTATACCTGCTATATGGTGGTTATAATCAGGTTTTTTTATATCATATAGGAGGCAAACGAACATGTGGGTCACCTGTTGTTAAGCGATCACCGCCGTTCATAGACACTAGCAATCCCAGAGGAGTCACAAGTGCCTTGCCAGCCTGTGTTTGGGCGAATGTAGAGAAAGGGAGAGGAAAGGAGAGGGGAGGGGAGATGGGTCTCCGGCGTTCTCACTCACCGAAAGAAACGGAAAAATGCAAGCACTGTTACTTCACGTCGATTTTCTGTGAGAAGGTATTGCTACCCCGGACGAGCCGACCCATTCATGATGAAACCAATAATAGCTTCAGCGTGGCTCTACTACCTACTCAAAAAGTAATTAAAAAATTGTCATATCTTTTAAATTTTCATAATGAGGATGGTAAGCAACATACGATATCTGTAAAATACTCTTCCAATGAAGGATTAATAACCATGCTATACTAATTGACTAAGTTTTGTGCAAATTAACATTGGGAACAGAGTCGCAAGTATACCCAATTAGAATAAGGACCAAAAATGTTAGCTCACATAGTTACATACCCTCCAATCTTTAGGTTATGCTAATACTGATAATATAGCGAGATGTGATTTTCCAATACTTTTCACGCAAATGATTGGTAAACCAAATTCATTAAAATTAATGATATTTTTTTAAAATACTTTATACATTTTAGTTTTCGATTACAGTTTTATTTGAAGTTAAATGACCATAGGTAATACGCTGAAACACACTTATGGGTGCTTGACGATATGTTTTCAACTTGAGAGTATAAGTCTACCTTAGAAAAAGCAATGCCCCATAATATGTTTCATCACGAGATATTCCTTGAAACAAAAAATATGTTTCATTGCACGATTAGAATCTAAGTTTATCAACAATGAACAATTATTGCTTCAATGTGAATCTAATGAATGATATATAACCTAACCTAACCAACATGAGCTCGTCATTACAACTTCATGCAATCTCATAAGCTAGTATCTAGTTTTATTAACTAGATTTTATCAAAATAAACGTCTTGTATAAGTAGTAGAGCCACGCTGAAGCTATTATTGGTTTCAGCTCAAATGGGTCGGTTCGTCCGGGGTAGCACCACCCTCTCACAGAAACACCGACGTAAAGTAACAGTGCTTGCATTGTTGCGTTTCGTTCGGTCAGTGAGAGCGCTGGAGATCCATCTCCCCTTCCCTATCCTCTCCCTTCCCCTCTCCCTTTCTCTCCATTCCCCCAAACACAGGCTGGCAACGCACTTACGACTCCTCTGGGGTTGCTAGTGTCTATGGACGGCGGTGATCGCTTAACAGCAGGTGACCCGCATGTTCATTTGCCTCCTATTTGGCGATACACATGTTACAGAACGACACAAAGAATATAAAGACTGGTGTACACGTGCTACTGTTATAACTAAGTTCTGTAACTTACAATGATATGAAATACGACCTCAAAGAACAAGTCGTGTTGTTTATACCTCGCTTTATATACACTTATACACTCTCATATGGTTCGAACAAAAAGGTGAGAGGAAAGTTTAAGGGATTTATCTTCCAACTCGGGACGAAAATTCGTAACTGGGTTACGTATTGCGTCCTTTATCTTTTTTTCCGTTGTCATAGATCATGTTCCTTTTGGTGAGTTGTTTGTCTTTTTTTGTAAACTTTAAGAATGTACCGATTATTTTGATGGAACTTATTTTTTTATCTATTTCTTGGTTGCTAATATTTTTCGATTTCACTGTGCTCATTAACTAAGAGATTCCTGTAAATTTATAGTACTTTAAAAATCGACTGAATACTTACAATTATTTTCATTTAAATACCTTATTAAAATAAATAATTAGTAATTGTAACTAATATGATTACAAAGAATGTAAATTTACCTGGTTTTTATAGAACTTATCGTGATAATAGGTAACTATTGCAGAATTTAAAAATTCTGTCCTTTTTAACTGAAATCTAAAAACATCAAATTACAAATACATACTTTCATTTTGACTGAGAAACTACTTTCATGCAAACACATACTCAGAACATTAACAATATAAAAAAATATTTAATAATAATATTTAATAATTTTCTACTAGGAAAACATAGTAATGAAACTATAGTGTTAGGGCTTCTCTGACACCCACCTGGACAGCATCCTGTATATACGTTTTAGCAACGGCACCTGAGATTAAACGAATTTCTAAATGAAATACTAAATGAAATTCAAGTCAAACGTAAAAGCCTATGAAGTATAACAATGTAATATTAAAGATAATAGAAAATATACTGTTCTTATGTGAAAACAACAATCACACTTCAAACAATGAAGAGAATATTTCAAAATATAATATGCTCATTTCTTTATTGACAAATCGCGCTAAGCCAGTGTTCTGGACGAATGGTTACGAAATGTCACAGCGCTACGACAACGTCGGAGAAAAAAAAACACGGAACTCCTGATAACACAAGATCACTGAGTGAGATTAAAAAATGGCGGAGTGTAGCGAATAAGAGCTTACGGATATTGCGTTTCATTTCGTCAATGTTTTCATAAAATATCTCTGTACTGTTTCAGAATTTATACGTTATCTTTATTAAATTTAAAATCATTTAGACAAGCGATTAATGTATGTAGATATAAATATTGAGTTCGGTGAACTCGACCTATGTTTTTGTTTAAAAATCACCTTAGTATAAAGAATTACTTTATAGATCAATACGCTCGTTCAAATAATGTTCGTTGTTTCTACGATAAGCTCGTAATCTCAGGTTTTCATTTAACATTATTTTAATCATGGTTGTGTTTAGTCTCATCTGGAGAGATAAGATTTTTTACTTACGCATAAGGTTTTAAGGTTTTTGTTTCAATGGACATTACAATACAATAATATTACAAGCGCCGTGTGATTATTTCAATATTCTAACAAGATGGTGGCGCCCTTGTTATAACCTTCCAAGGAGTTTTTGCGGCATCTCAGAATTTCATGCTCTGTGGTATTATTTTCCATTCACTTCACTTATGTACAATAAACTGACTATATTACGTAAAGCGCCATCAAATTTACAAAAAATAAATTCAAATAACACAAAATTATGAATAAAATATAAAATCCACTACATGACAACCTAAGATCCCGCCAAAAACTCTCTTCGAAGCTTACAATCTTCAGTGTAACGTTTTTTTTTTTTTTTTTTGCAATAAACAAACCGTAACGTTGTTTACAACTTTTGTAAAATGTTGAAAAATCACTGTTGTTCCAGAACTACGGCGCTGTAACGCTATGACACATTTAACGCGCAAACATTCAATTTTCAAAATTATTCGAATTCTATTTGGCCAGTATTCGAAAACTGAAAATAATAAAATTGTGACAAAACTTATGAGCAGATTAGTTATTTAAAAAAACAATTTTAATGCCACTTAGAACTATTATAATTTTTCAATTAAATCGTAATTAATTGCATTAATATATTTATTAATATAACAAAATACTATTCCTTACGTGCGTACATAAGTATACATTATATAGATGTTTTTTAACTTTGAATTAGCAGGTTGTAGTTAGGTAAGTTTAAACAAATCTCCTATAAAGAAGAACATTTGCGTAGACAAAGATATGTGTGTTAGCCAAGCCGACATTTGTTTCCAATACCTCACGCGATACGCACACGCAGTGCCACATGAGATACCCACACTATAACTTCGTTTTCGTTTAGTGTACTTTTTATCCACACTGTATGTTAATCAGTCCAATTCTAGGCACGTGACATAATGTTAGACAATATATAATCATCACTAATCGTTGAAACCATTAAATATAAAAGTAAATATTTAAATCTGACTGTTAATAACAAAGAAACGCTTTTAAATAATTATAAAAACAAACAACCCCTTTAGTTTCATAATGTTAATATAAATTAAACTATATCAGAAGAAGATTAATAAATAATAAGATGTTCGTACAAGGGAATACATAATAACTTACTTATTTAAGTAGACTTTTAACAAAGATTATGTTTACTACGAGCAATAATCACTCTTCTGTTTTTTGCACGGGATACAACGGCCCGCCGGATATTTTTTATATTGGCAAAAAATGATAATAACTGTTACATACATAAAAATCATGACTCTAATAACAAAACAAATATTTATATACTATAATGAACTAGACGAGTATAAGACAGTTTTTATCCTTTATACCTTAAATACCTTTTTTCCTTTGTCTTTGCACCAATTTACTCTAGTGATTTTATTGAGTTACTACTATTGATGAGTATTATAAAAAATAATTGAAAATAGTTAAGTTTTTGCACAACACTCACAACAGCTATGTTAATTTTGATTTGCACGTTACATATCAAAAGTTTAATAGGTATTTCAAATTGGCGTTTATTCACCCTTACGTTGTATTGATGCCTTACGCGTATAAATATAATACGATTTATATTATGCGCAATTATATTCAGAGTGGTCAAATGTTTTGGCGAGAACTGTTTATTATAGGTATTTCAATAAATCGAACAATACGTAATGACGTATTTTTCCACTTTCGTAGCTGATGACGTAATAGAACAAAATTTAGAATATATATGCCTTGATTATATTGTTACATTGAACTTACAAAAAAAAGAATTATTGTCTAATTTCGACTAATGGACGACCATTGAATTCGCATGTACGATTTATCTACATTAAACCATATTAGCATGCAAAGATAACACAGTGACCTCACTATTTTTTTTTTATTGACGTGGGGAAATCCTTTATGGATACGCCACCCTCCCGAGGGAGAGGGTGGGTTATGTCCGACTCCCACGGATTAAAACCCCACGGTGTATCGTCCACCGCATTGTAGGGGCAGCCAGGGATCGAGCTTGCTCTCAAACCTGAAAAACTGCCCCTGCGGACCTCACTACAGCCAAAAGTTATCCAACCTTACTTACTTATACCACAGTATACATAAATATGAAAGACAGTAGGGAAACTACCTACAAACGCTCGAAGATGAAACACTCACTCACGCAAACATGCGCATCGACGAGACATTTTTAAAGTACTCTATGAACAGCAAGACGAAAATTGTGTGATTAAGCCGGTATGAGCGACTGTAGGTAGTTTCCATACTGTGTCTCACATTTATACTGTGCTTATACGGCTGTTCAAGATTCTATCTATTATTACGAAAATACACAGAAAAGAGTAACATTTCTCGTATATATATATTTAACAGTTAACACACTATTCTTTAATACTTTGGTGTATTAATTTATATAAATACTACTACTTAATATATAAATACTATTTATAGTTCGAAATACGCGTTTTAACAATCATTGAACTTAAGGATTTACGTCGAAAATTATTTTTTAGCTAAATAGAAAATAGCTTAATTGGCATGATTACTTGGAATCTCTATTTAAATTTCATCTTCATTGGAGTTTCATTGAATTCGGCGAATGATAAAATCCTATAAACAAAGCAGAAGATATTTTAATTTTACTTTATTAAATGTTTGTTAAGGCAACTGTTCACCACTCTATTCTTCACAAAATGGTTTTAAGGCTCTATGTAAACTACATGTTTTACTATTAATTAACAAGGGACAGCCTTTTCTTTGTTTTAATGAAATTCTTTCATTACTATTTATCCCCTGTAACACTCACTTATTTTAAATTCCTTCTGTACGATTTTGTGCTTAGCCCGTATGCAAAAGCGTGATGATATGCAAGGCAGACAATGTTCAGCCATTTATCTCGTCAAATCAGCGTCGTATTGAAGCTTAATGCAAACAAATAAATAAATACGTATATAAATTCAAAGCATCGAATGATAGACATTTTAAAAATATTGCCTGAATATTTGAGCCCTAGCTTCAAACTCAAAATCAAAAATACTTTATTCAGTTAAGGTCCTGAGAAGATACTTATGAACGTGAAAGCTACCACTGGTTCGAAAAACAACCCTGTCAACCAGATTAGGCCCCCCTCGGCAGCGGCTCAAGCCTAGGTCCGTTCCCTCGGCGTGGAGCCCTTGAGTGCGCTGCCCGCGCGATACAGTAACACAAAATCCTTACATCAGTGCAACAAGTACACATATCACGTCCACGCAAGTGCACGCATACACATGAAAGTGGTACGGCTTTCTTTCTTTCCCTTATCGAACTGAAATATTTTGGAAAATTATCCGATACGAAACATATATAAGAGTTGAGGTATGTATGCTTGGTAGACATATATGTTCCAACAACTCATATATCTGTGAATAGTTAGCTTAGGTCAGCTTAGATAGATCGCGAATTACACGTATCAGGCATCAGCCCAAGCTGAGGTGTGCCGTGCACCCTTGAGCTACTTGCCTAAATAGAATCGGTTGAGTGCCGCAAGCACTCGCCTTAGTAGTCCTGTGAAGCTGTTAAGACCTTGCTGAGTAAGTAGCGTAATCATTCGAAAAAAAAAACAACTCAGTCATCAATGATGGTTTATCTCTTCATGCTATATATTTTTACAAAACATAAATAGTTACATTAGTTTGTAATGGATGCACAGAGAGGCGACAGTCATTCACATATTGTTTCACCCTGTAATATTTATTACCCTATTATTACTCTTCCAGAACATGAGAAGATTTTCCATATAAAATACACGTGAAATTTGTTTCTTTTTTTTATAACGCGGCTGTTGTAAAAATTCATAGTGGTCTAGTGGTAACCGGTGGAATATCAATCCCATATCCGCACATTCGAACCTCGGCATGTACCAACGAAATTTTGGGAATTCATATAGATTTACCAATTTTAATTGGTAACGCTATCGGCTGACGGTGAAGGAAAATATTGCAAGGAAACCTGAACCTGAGAAATGTTCTTTTAGTACTATTGTATCTGTAAAAATATAGAACTGTGGATTTCTCAGAGTTTGAAATCGCCAATAAGTCGTGGACTGGCGTGTTGATTACGCCCATTCTTTCAGGAAGAGGCCTATGACCCTGCAATGGGTCTCTTGAAGGCTGATGATAAGAATGATGAACTCAGCGATATGCTATGCTATTATATCATTCGAACTTAGGAATTACTCAGCATTGAGCGCTCTACAGTAGTTCCTATTGTGACTTTAACACACACCGAGGAGGTAGCACAGGTCACTAAATACATTTCCTCTTTTTATGTTGTTACTAGCGGGCCCGGGAGACGTTCCGCCATGATTATAAAAAATCCCTGACAAAATCTATCTTTATCAAAACTCTATCTACTGGTGACCATCGCATGAATATCCGTTCAGTAGTTTTTGAGTTTATCGCAAACAGACAGACAGACGCGGTAGGGGATTTTGTTTTATACTACGTAATGATAAAATTAGTTAAAAATATATTAATTTGATTTAGAGTGATTAAGTTTGTTTACATACATTAAAAAAATAATAGATATGCAGATAAAATTATTATCGAAGTCATAGGGTAAATTTAAACATTATTAATGGTGATTGATAGCCTTCAAAACGGAAGAAGCTCGTTTGTCAAGATGAGGGCACTAAATAGATCTCTGATAAACGAGAGCTATTTACGGACCCTTCACTATCTGATAAAACATATGAATAGAGAATTCAAATATATAAGTGTTCTCCCAGTGTTTGGGATTGAAGAGGCATTAATTCTCTTATAGAGTCTTTCGACAGCTATGATTTATAGTTTTTGTAGGTATATTTATGACATACTAAAGATTGTATACATTTTTAAATGGAGTTATTCATTGTGGAAAGTCTATTTTTTTACGTAATTTCTTATCAATGCTTAACTCTTGTATACACCTTTCGTCAAATTTTACTTGTAAGATTCAAAAAGCTTAATAATGTTATCCTAGGCAATATTTTTATAATATTCTATGTGGTAGTAAGTCTTATCAAAATCGTTTTCTCCGTTTCGGTAATACTTAGAAAACATAATATAAGTACCCTTTGATTTGATTCCCTTAAATTGACCGAAAGTAGCCCGCTTCTTCGTCTTGGACCGACTTATAAAGGATTACGTTTGCAGTAGACTTTTTTTTCTAAAATAAACGTAGTTTATGTTATTCCTCATAACATCACCTATCTGTTAATGAAAGTCCAGGCAAAATCGGTTCAACCGTTTCGAAGATTGCCCAGAAAAAAAACAACACACAAAAATTTTAAAGAATAGTATTTTTGTTATACGTTGATAAACAGTTATTTTGACAGAACAAATAGATACCTCAATTTTATTTATTTGTATAGATTAATTTATCGCAGAATAATGTACGTGTATATTTTCTCAATTTAAATTAAAAAGTTTAGTCACAACACGTAGTTTCCAATTTATAGAATCGTCTTGCTTTTGTTTTGTACCACCTTAAATTTTGCAAAAACTACTATAACAGAGCACGTGTTCTGAATGAAATTTTACAAGGTACTTATTATTCTAGAATCAGAGTTCTTCAGCAAAACTTTAAAGTGAACATATTTCATTAAAGTTTTAAGAGATTCTTGTCTAGTTTAAATATCAGCACAATCGGAGTGACCTTAAGACCGTAGGTATTGAAGCACTCGGTGCCAATGCGGCTTGATAACGTCTCCAAATCGCGTTGTTAAGACAAACTTGGTTAAGTCCTCGAAATATACCTTATTATCTTAAGGGGAATATATAAAACACGAAGAATTTCGCTGCGTATTTTAGCATGAGATTTTGTTAATCGTTACTTAACCGGATTTATCTTAATCCGGCCTTCCGCAGGTTGATAGTTTTGGTAAACTTGGCGAAAATAATCCTATGACTTTCATGACAAGAATTTCAAAGCGCTTAAGTGGCTCTGTTTAAACTCTGATCATTTAAAATGATGACATTTAAAAAACCGTTTACAAAGGATTACTCGTTTAAAAAATGAGTTTTTACGCGTAACTTTCTTAAAAAAGAATTAATTAGTATTTTTTTTAAATGACCTTTACCGAAAAAAAATAGTTCAAGATATTTTGATTTTAGTTAAAAAATATATGTTAACCTTTAAATCGAAATTTCCGAACAAAATGTACCCTTTCATATTTTTTTTTTAACTTCAATCCATTCCCCAACTTTCAAACGCGGTTTGGTAATGGGATTTCACTAATTACTATTTATTTCTAATTTTTGAACTTCTTCACTTTTTAATCTCTTGTTGATTTCAAAATTTCAACTACATATTTTAACTAAATTTGTTTTTATTTAACATTATCTTTATACAATACTTCATTAAGTTGTTGGTACATTCTTCTTTAAAATAAAATCTCGACAATAAACAATCTTGAAAATTTTCCAATAATATGCGGAAATATTTATCGAGGAACCAACAAATGGGTCTTTGTGAAATATGGAATCGACGGACTCAATGCTAATTATATTTGAAGAATAGCAATTTATTCCAGAGCAAGCTACCTTGGTTGAATATTGCTCGAACTATGAAAATCTGAGTTTCTTAACAAACTGAACGTCATTATTCTAAGGAGATTTCCATCTACTGCGCATAGTACCGTAGAGATTTCGTATAAGCCCGTACCGTCATCAAAAGGGGTGATTTCAGATATTTATGGCCCCTTTAACTTGATCTTCTACCGTCTATGTTGACGTATACTGTAGTTTTTGAAGAACCCTGTATGCTTTTTATCATCCTATTTATTTACACTTGAAAGAGTCTCTAGTAAATAAGTTCCAATCATTCAAAGATTAGTTGGTTGGTAGGGTAGGTGGTAATTATTTTTATATTATTTGATAAGTTTTATTTAACACTTTCGCTGCGTTACGGCAAGTATTTTGCCGTATTTGACAATCCGCCAGTGCGGCAGCTTGTTGTCCTTGTTTTGCGCGCGGTGCGGGGGCGATTTAACTATGTTCCTGTACGTGTAGAAAAAAGACAGTGATCTTTTCAATATTGTTGCTTTTAATGTAATAATATTGTGCAGTAATAATATACGGCAAAATAGTTACCGTAACGCACAGTATGGTAAGTATTTTTATACAGTGCGGTACGGCAACTATCTTGTCGTACCCCGCCAACCCCGCGCCTCACTGCATGCGTCCGCGCGGCATCTCAATTTTCGTTAGTGCTGTGAGACGTACATTAAGCCCACGATAATTTTTGTGCAGAAACCTACGCACTTACCTAAGAATGAGACGTTCATGTAAGAAATGGAAATGGAACTTGAAGGTGCAAAAGCAAGAAAGAAAGTTTTTCATTGTAGTAGAAGCTCGTATGTGACATCTAATTCTAAAAAAAAGCAAATTTGGCAATCACAAGGTACAAGTAATTGAAAGCGTTTCGATAAACAAAAGGTACGATAAGGCTTGTTGTTCAGGGTTAAATAGACACAAGGAGTCGAAAGCAGCAGGCGTAGTTATTAGGCGCAGTTACTAGTATCGCCAATTCTAAAATTATTTAAATATTTTATAATTATGTTGACTAATTAAGAAATTAAGTTATGTTGATTTACACACTGTTAAATTTTAATATTGTGTATATTAATAGAGAGTAGAATATCTTTAAAGTATCGATTGTAATTTTGAAAGTAAACCCCTTCCCTAGCATTTTTACACTTCTGTGCTATACGGCAAATCTATTGCCGTGAATGAAGGATTTTGAAAAATCCCTATATATATCGAAATATTGTCCAGAACCCCAGGCTACCGCAGCTTGGTATAGACGAGGATGTAGCCTATCGATTCATTAAAAAAAACAATTGGTATGAGGAGTTTCCACGTTTGTATGGACGTTGGAAGTCAGGTGCCGGTACGGCAAAATAGTGGTCGTAACGCATAGCAGGAAGTATAGATACGGGCAGTATTTGTCTCGTAACGCACTAACAGAAAGTTTAGACTTTATGCTGCCGCAGCGAATGTGTTAATGTTTGACCAATGTATCATCACAAACTCGTCTTATGTTAAATATCGACGTGGTAAATAATATATATACTAAAGAAGACCTGTCTCTCAAGAGCAATTACCGGCCCATACCTATGCCCGAATTGATGTAGTGCCCAAACAAGTCGTAAGTCGTAGTTTTAAGCTACAAATAATAAGGAAGGAAATCAGGTTATGACAAATTAGAATTATAAAATTACTCTGTACGGAACATTAGTAGAATTATATCAAATAAACCAAAACGATGTTAGAATCCTATAGAAAATGTATACGTCATGAGGAGCGAAAATACCTAAATACATTATTACAATTAAGAAAGATTCAATGAAAATTGTCATTATTACGAAGAAAAAATTAAATGTAAGGACGTAATGAGAATGCACAAATATATAATAGTGCAACATTATAAATTAACAACAGGAACGTTAGTTTGAATAATAAAGTCTTGGATTAATATTCGAGGAATAGGACACAAAAAAAAAACTCAGTGGTCAGCTATCTGTACTTTTAGATTATGCTCAACTAGACTACGAGTACCAGATGTAATACCTGCCATAGTGGCATGCTTAAGCACATCTGGTTATGAATTCAGTTGTTATATATTCAGTAATCAGTTAGCTTGGTTGGCATTTATGGTCGAGTAAATCTCAACCAACACAAGCAAGCTGATAATTCCGTGAAATTTAATCTCTTCCAATTAATTATATATATCGGGATCAAACAGTATATATAACTATTGAGAAGGTTAGAGGCGAAAAGGTAACGATAAATGTCAATGGATTGTAAATAGTTGAAGTGATTATGACTTTATTCATAGCGTGCGAGCACCGCGTTTGTCGATGTAGGTTCAAATCTATGCCACACTGTGTTAGAGCTTTTAGTGGAGAAAAACATTGTGATGAATCCAAAGCATTGAAGTAGAACTTTAATATGGGTTTTCTCAGTCCACCTTAGTAGCTATCATGCTCGAATTAAAAATCTGTCGCTAAACCCCTTTTGTTGTGTTCTTGCAACTGCAGTTGAGATCCAGTCACATTCTAGCTATAGCGTTTCTACCATCACAGACCCTATCGTCATTTGGTATCCGATGAGACTATGGTCACTAAGACCTGTAAAATATAATAAGATATGTCAATGGTTGGTCGTTATTTCTGGACTATATTATAATTTTTTTACTACTATTAGATTCCATCTCATTTTCTGTCATTATAATAAATATGCGTAGTAACTTGATGTACTGTATATCTTGAGGCTATAGATAAACAACAGAAGATACATACAGTTATAATTTAAAACTTGAATAATGTTCAAATATTAACATTTACCTACCTTGTAATCACCAAGATCAGTAACTGAACAGGTGAGGACAGCTTCTCTTCCCAATGCAACGGTCACGTTTTCAATGGGCCCGGCAAAGTCTGGTTCCATGTCTTTGAGAGAAGCAGTGGGTCCGACTCGGTTGAGAGGTGACGATGTCTGAAGACGCATGCCGTTTTTAACAACTGTAATAAATAATACCAGTGATTTTTTTGTCATACTGTAATATCATATGCAAAGAGAATTATAACCTAAAACAATATTTTTATATTAATCCTTGAATTTATAAGAGGTTTCACTACAGTGTGTACTGACGTTATTTGTGAGTCGAATAAGCAGTATTCATATCGTGAATAGAAATATGCATTTTTGAAATGTACCTCTAATTCCTCTACACGTACTCCCCGGGTAGTGCTAAATAGTAACAAATATTCGTCCGCTGCACTGTTCCACATTAATCGAACCTCGTAATGGCAAAGAGAGTAATCAATCAATTGATGATAATAAAAGATGGATATTCTATTCAGCTATAAGATTAACCCTTAAACGCATGATTTTTGTTTTTAATATTAATTTAAGAAATATATACCCCGCAAAAGTCTTTTTAGAAGTAATACCATGGGGGATGGATTCTGACTTGCCACAAAAACTCCCTGGAAAGTTCTAAGAAGGCGGCCCTCATCTTCTTAGTACATTGAAACGTTCGCTAATTATTATCAACTCGACAATGGCAGTAATAATCGACTAAAAGATTAGTTGCCTAAATTAAAATAATATCCAGCACAATACTGTCAACCTTTCTCTTTCACACGTAAGGATTCTTCTAAGACTTTAGCATGCCTTCGGAAAGGCATATACACTCGGGTATTTGTTAAGTGGAAGTGAAATGTAGACAATTGGCAACAATATGCATTTAAGGGTTAAGTAAATAAACT
>JACEII010000087.1:1463578-1507463 GCA_014332785.1 Antheraea mylitta
TTAGTAAGCATTAGTGTAGAAGTCTGAAGTATAGATATTAATATATTAAGGGCTTAGTAATAATGTATACAATTCATAACTCTCGCTCTTAGATCAACTGAAACTAACCGGAGTGTTTATCCTTGAACTATTGAATCATGTCGCATTGAGTTGAGTCTCGAGTTATGTGATATGGATCTATTATATCAGTTGGATGTAATTATAACTACGTCGTGCGGTTTCCTTTACCTAGATTATTACTAATTAAAACATAGTATCTTGTGATATACCGTAGCAATTTTAACTATACGTTACAAAGAGAACTTTCAGGGTAATATTAAACATGATCGCAAATAATTATTAATATATATGAGATTGAATTACTCATTTGATTATATGGAGTAATCTGTTTTCGAAAATAGATCTAACGATTTGATATTTTCTGTTTAAGTAATAAGGTTTCTAAATTTATTGAGATTCAATTTTTATTGCAAGACGCTGAACAAAGCACTTTAGGTGGCAGAGCCACGCGGGGCTGAGTGTCTTAAGCGCTCGCATTAGTAGTCCGGTGAAGCTATTAAGACCTTGTTAGGTCAATAGCGTAGTCAGTTCGAGAAAAAAAAAAGCCAGAGCCACGCTGAAGCTATAACTGGTTACAGCATGAAAGGGTCGGCTCGTACGGTGCAGTACTACCCTCTCACAGAAAACTGACGTGAAGTGCTTGGATTGTTTGGTTTCGTTCTGTTATAGGGATCTTAAAAAATCCCTTTTTAAAGA
Organism: Antheraea mylitta; assembly: GCA_014332785.1. Lineage (NCBI taxonomy): Eukaryota > Metazoa > Arthropoda > Insecta > Lepidoptera > Saturniidae > Antheraea > Antheraea mylitta. The sequence goes on from JACEII010000087.1 coordinate 1,464,335, forward strand.
AAGATTTATTTGATTAATTATATATTTATTATTAGAAGAATTGTTTACACTGAATTATAAGGATTTAGAGTGTTATGGACCGAGACTGGGAATGAACTACTACTGACTGGGTGGTAGCGTGGAGCGTGTTAGGACTCGGAAAGTGCTGACGCTAGGTACTGGGAAAGGTACTGGATAGGAAGGGGTAAGATCTGTGGTGTCGGAGAAAGGTCAGCATATAAGGGTACATGGTTAGGGTATAACAGTTCGGTTAGTAAGAGCGCCGGAAACTCATATCCTCCCCTTTCCCATATCTCCCACCCCTTCCCCAATCCCCCTTCTTCACCAACACAGGCTGGCAACGCACTTGCGACTCCTCTGGTGTTGCTGGTGTCTATGGACGGTGGTGATCACTTAACATCAGGTCACCCAGCTGTTCGTTTGATGATATAAAAAGTAAGATTTCTCATACACTGAATATTAAACAAAACAAAAATCATAATTTAGGTGTATTAGAGCATTCAGCTGTGTACATTCTAGAGATATATTCAAATAGCGCGATAGACAATAAACGATTACTCTAATAGGTATTATGATATTGCTTGTAGGTTCAACTACATCTTAGTATAGAACAGCAACAGTTTTGAGCTGAAAAGCCAACTACTAATCTCAACTAGCTGTATAAATACCACACGAATAAGAAAAAGAAGAATTAGAAGAAATGGATACTGGAGTTTTGACAACAAATCTTGGAAACAACACGATAATAATCATTGTTGTCAACTTGTATCAATGTTTTTTTTTTATGTCGCAGGAGGCAAATGAACAGACGGGTTCATAGACACTTGCAACCCTAGGGAAGTCGCAAGTGCGATGCCAGCCTGTGTTGGTGGGAAAGGGGGAAGTGGTGGGAGGGAAGGGAGAGGGGGGTATATGGGTCTCAAGCGCTCTCACTACCCGAACGAAACGCAACAATGCAAGCACTGTTATTTCACGTCGATTTTCTGTGAGAGGGTGGTACTACACCGGACGAGCCGACCCATTTATGCTAAAACCAATAATAGCTTGAGCGTGGCTCTACCACGTTTTAAAGTAAAACTTAGGGTGCATATTTCTAAAAAAATAAACTTCATTAGCATAGCGTATTATTTTTACGTTAAACGCTTTAAAAGTGTAATTAATATTTTATATGAAACCCTAACCAGATTAGACAAACCACTTAGTAACCGTCGACCTTCCGTTACCATTTAGGTAATTGATGAATGTGTTGATAAATGACAATAGCCGGGGACAGCTGCCTCTCCCCTGGGATTAGACATCTATTCTATTCAATTATGAACAAACAATTCTCATTATATAAGGTTCGTGATTCAAGTATTATATCATATAAAGGAATCTTAACGTTAATTTCATTAGAGTATTTTTTTTACTTCACTTTATATATCGTTATGAACGGATATATGTCCAGTTTAGGTCCAGGTAATATCATATATTAATTGATGAACTTTAAAAAAATCTTTCTTGTTTCTCATATTTGGAGATGTTTATTCATTTACCCAACTGGATTAGACACATATCAGACAGCAGAAAAAAAATATTTTTGAGATTTTAACCGCTTCAAACTAAGTCAAAAGTTTAAACGACAAAATGACACACCTGTTATAATTTTTTTATTTATTGAAGCACGACAAAGTGACTGTACTATACCTGATGGTAAGCATAGTACAATCCAAAAACAGTGGCGACCACCGAGAGACAGATTATCCTTCGTCGGTCGCCGCTGTCATGCCGGCTATAATGACGAAAGTCACCCGGTACTGGATATGCACAGGCTGATCCCGAAACGCGACGCGCAAAAGCGAGTCACTATGACGGGCTTTTTCGTCATGTACATAGTGGTTGCGACCCAGTCGAGCTGTAAAACCCTACCACCCCGCAAAACCCTTACCACTCCGCAGTAAAACCCTACCACCCCGCAATTTTTTTTAAGTAAATTAAGGTTCTTTAAAAAACCTTTTAAATTAATATTAACTGTTAGGTTTGCCTCACAAAATTAGCATTTTGTTAAAACAAAATAATAATAATAATAATAAGAAATGATAATTTTGCTGTCATTGCAAATAGGGTTAGACGAATTTTCAAAGCAGCCGATTTCCATCTGAGCTATTTTTGTTCTGACAGCGGTTGCGAAATTTACCTTTATATTCTAGCTATATTTTTCATTGCTTGAAAACTCAGTTTAAAAATATTTATATGAATGAAATCTAGCTAGATCGATTTATCGTCCCCGAAACCACCTACATACTAAGTTTACGGAAACCGCTTACGCCTTTTCCGAGATCCTGAATATATAACAATATCAAAATATAAATGAATTGCTCGTTTAGAAGTATTACATAGATAGATTTCAATATAAACTACGTATCAACTGACTTCGTTACCTCAACCAAGTAACTTCAATAATATAAGCAATAATTGAAATGGCTTAGTTTCAATTTCATTATATAGTCGAGTTATATGCAGCATTGGATGTACACTAAACGCACTGGAGGCTAGTGCCCAGGGCTGCAAATTTTGAGGGACGACAAAATTCCGTGGGTTAGAAGATAAAATATTCATGTTATCGAAAACGCATTTTTGATTTCCTAAAAAATAATAATAATGAAGTTGACTAGGAGGACACTATTTGAAAAATGTAAACATTGATTTCCTGAATTTTAAAAAAATATTTATAATCGTCAAAAATAATAATTAATATGATTTATAAATGAATATTTTTAACGAGCAGCCGTTCAAATATTACGTGTTTTGTAAGGGTAGAGCCACGCTGTAGTTCTTACTGATTTCAGCATGAAAGGGTCGGCTTACCCGGGGTAGTACCAGCAGACCCACAAAATCCAACATTAAGTAACAGTGCTTGCATTGTTGCGTTTTGTGTGGTCAGTGAGAGCGCCGGAAGCCCACCTCCCCTCTCCCCTCCCTATCCCCTCCCTATCCCCTCCCTCTCCCTCCTCCTCCGTTTCCACTCCCCCACACACAGGTTGGCATTACATTTGCTAGGCCCCTGGTGTAGCTAGTGTCTATGGACGGCGGTAATCACCTAACATCAGGTGACCTCCTTCGTTTCCCTAAATTAAACATAAACATTTAAATATAATTAAATATAATAAACATTAAATATATACATTTTCCTGACATAATCACCACTCAGCCACCCAACCCCTATGTCATAAAAAATAAGTAAATCAAGAACAATCACCCCTCATCAATGCTTACGTAATACACAAATGCCTCCTATCGCTTATTATTACATTATTCATCCTATTTTAATAAAAGAGGAAAATATTTAAATCATATAATCATAAAGTATGCAGTGTGACTGGTTAGTCGCGAGCAATATTTTTACAGAATAATCATTAGCCGATTTTCGTCCTAAAACAATAAAAAAAATTGTGCGCAATATTTGACCTAATTATCTCGAGAAACGCAAAACTTATATACACTCAACATCAGGTGATTGACGTAAAAACGAACTGATGTAATAATAAGGAAAGCAATAAATCACGCCGTGCCCTGCAGTCCCACTCACGTCACCACCTCAACCCGCGTACCGATTTCCATTATTCGACCGTGCAGCGTTCCGATGATAAGCAGTTATGTGATGATTAACCTTGAAAGCTTCAATTCTTTACTGTTGTTCATTGGACCATTAGTGTTGTTCATTGTACCTATATGTGATTTTTTTTACTTTGAAAAGTATCGATCCCATACTTTTCAGTCTTAGAACAAACTTTAACTTGGGTTTTCTTGGTTGCTTATTAGTATTTGTTTTTATATTATTATTTTATATTTGAAATGTGACCATGTACTACCAAAGGATTAAAGGGTGTTAAACTTTAACACTCACCTGATATAATACAATATAGTCAAAATATCATAGATGTCCTCAAAGAGCTTTATAATGAAGGTTAAAAACGAGCGACATAAATGTACTTACGAGTAAGTAAAACTGGGAACGATTTTTAGCAATGTTAAATTTACACACAGATGAAAAATTTAATCTTGTTTTACAACACAAATAAATAAATAAATTTATATAATAGAAAAACAACATGAAACTGAAACTGTATCATCAAACAGTATCGGATCATCAAATCAGAATTTTAGTTCAAACGTGAAAAAAAATCGACATAATTAGAATTCGTATGATAAACATTCACAAATAAATTAAGTGTAGATATATAATTATTAGAATTTCAATGAAAAAGAAGGGCATTATATTTTGTAATCTCTTTAGAAGTATAAATATCATGGGAACTAGAGCGTATGTAAAAATAAATGAAGCGGTAGTTACTGACCCGTTTCTTTTTTTCATTTCAAATCAAGCCCATCAACTGTCGCGTCAAGGCACAAATTAACAAGTGCTCCTCGACCATGTTCCACATTTTTTTAATATATCTCGTTTTTGGTGTGAACGGATCTCGGCGATGTCAGGTTTTTCATATATTTACGTAATTGAATTTCAGCCTGCCTCATGTGAAAGTTAAATTAAATTTCGGTCTTACGTAGACTATACACAAACCATACAAGCGTATTGAACGTACGCAAATATTAATAGGAATATAATTACTTTACTTTCTTTAGTTCTATGCATTCCATTAGAGTTCTACGTCCGTTAATTAATAAGAATTTGTTAGAAGTTCTGGTATTGCGATTATAATATTAACGGTAATTATTCAAAAGCAGCGTAACATCCGTCAAGTGTTCCACTTTTTATTAAAACTATTTTATCGAATGGTTATGCTTCTGCCTGTGCTCTTGTTACAAATATGACTTTATAGCAGATAGACAGTATATTTGGTAAGCTACGCTAAAGCTATTACTGATTTCAGCATGAATGGATCGGCTCGCCCTGGGTAGTACCACTTTCTCACAGAAAACCGACGTTAAATACCAGTGCTTGCATTGTTGCGTTTCGTTTGGTCAGTGAGATCTTCGAAGGCTCACTTTTCTCTGCTCTCCCCCTCTCCCTTCCTCAATCCTTCCATCTCTGCAAACACAGGCCGGCAATGTACATGCGACTCCCCTGGTGTTGCTAGTGTCTATGGACGGCGATGATCATTTAACATCAGGTGACCCGCCTGTACTTGATATTTACATATTCTCTACATCCTACAAGAAATAAACGGAATCTACGGAGTAATGGAAAAAACATACTAATTTTATCACTAAGGTATATATTTTAACATTATTCATACAACTCATAAATATGATAATATAATATAAGATAGACGTATATAGAATATAAGATAATATAATCAAAAATACGAAACCGTAACATAACAATATCACAATCATTTAAAGGTTATACAAAATACGGAATTTGTGTAAACATACAGCAACCGGACGCATAAAATAGTTATTTATGTGACACCGTCGACCCTCCGTCAAGTGAGGGCGGTCCTCCGGCCCTCCGTGCCTATTCAAATTAGACCTACGATATATGTTCCACTCCAGTTCTCTCCTCGCGTTGCTATTTCATAACTCTGAATGTGATTTCAGATGCTCGATTAAATAAAAGATATGTAAAATGTAGTGAAATGTATTTATTTTCCGTTCAGGCAAAACATATGGCACCGTTTTGACGAGTATTCAGGACTTTACATAGAAATATTGAATCTCTGATAATTTGATTAGATATTATTTTTATTATGAACTGGTTTTTGCTCGCAGGTTCTCTGTGAATTTATTTATAAGACTATCCCACGCCAACAGTTGGTGGTAGAGCCACGCTGAAGCTATTACTGACTTCAGTATGAATGTGTTCGCTCGCTCGCGGTAATACCACCCTCTCATAGAAAACCGACGTGAAGTACGAGTATAACAATGCTTGCATTTTTACGTTTCGTTCGGTCAGTGAGAGCGCCGGAGGCTCAATTCCCCTCCCCTTTCCTCACCTGGCGAGGACCATTTCCCTCTTACCCCCATTTCCTCCAAACACAGGCTGGCAACGCACTTGCAACTCCCCTGGTGTTGCTAGTGTTTATGGACGGCGGTGATCACTTAACATCAGGTTACCTACCTATTCGTTGCCTTCCTATGATGTACAAAAGTATATCCTCGACAATAACTTAGTTTTTGTTCCATTAAATTCGGTCCACTATATCAAACGTTATTGAAATTTTAATGACGACGCGAGTAAGTACGAGAGAAGAGCACATAACAAAGAAAGAAATTGTTTATTTTAGGAATAACCATACAGTTTTATTTTAAATTAAACAAAGAGATTAGAATACTACAGTATGTCTAATGTCTAAGTTGTGGTGATCGAGTGGTTTAGCTGGTGGAATATTGATTCCAAAGACTCAAACACCGGCATTTACTAAGAAAGTTTACGGAATTCGCGTACATTTACTAATTTAAATTGACAGCTGTCTATGAAGGAAAACATCGTGAGGAAACTTAATTCTAAAAGTGTTATTGTACACCGTATGTGGGTAACTATAGAGCTGTGGATTTCTTCGAGTTTTAAATCTTCACTACGCTGTGAGCTGGCGGCACCATGACTCTGGAGTGGGTATATCACTAGCTGATATAATAATGCCATTGTTGAATAATGGATAATCTAATAATAAGCTACATTTTGAAACTCCTTTAGTAATTAAATTTATTTTCCAATAACATCTCGTTGAGTATTCTGAGCTGGATCAACCGCCGATTTTTGCCCGTTTTTTGCTGCCGTCGAATACAGTCGCGACAAAACACCATAATAATCGGCTGTTGGAAGTCTTCCAGTTTTGCACAATGTTGTCAATTAATGAAAATATATAAGTATAGTTTTTTTAACTTGTACAGGAATGTCAGCCCGACAACGACATCTGTTGACTATTTTCAATAAATGAACAAATTAACATGTAATTTATATGGTTTTATCCCATACTCAATGTGTAACTAGGATGCACAATACTCTAGATTTTCAAAACCGAAATGAATACTACAAACAGACTAAAGAATAAACAGAAAATATTTTATTCAGATTGGAATACTGTTATATTTATGGTACATTCGGTAGAGAGGTGAGTATCGTCCAGCCCTTGTTGAACACTTTGGCAAGAAGAATCTTTTGCGATTCTACAAACGACTGTTGCTACGAGGTTTTGAAATACCTATTTGTTCCAATAAGAATGAATTTTTAACAAGACTATTTAAAATCTTAAAATGAAAAGACAAATCCAATATGGTTCTTATAGATTCCAATGTTTGTAAATGCTAAATGTTTTTAAGGTTAATTTTATTATCTGTGATCTAAAATTGATAATAATCATTAATCCCAGGGATGATTAAATTCGTTATTTAATTTAAATAGAATCCATACTAAAAGTGTATATGTGAATATATGTTTGTCTGTTTGTTGCGCACTTTAACTACTTAACAGTGCATATGATTTGTGTATATATATTGTCAAGGGTTCCAAAAGGGCATAAAGAAAATTTTGCCGAGAGTAAAATTACTGTCTCAGAAGAATTTATCAATTGTACTTTTAACAAAGTGAAGTTATGTATTCATTATGCTTCTATAAAAATGGTTTCACGTTTATTAACGAATAAAAATCGTGGTCTTAGTAAAGTTTGTCAGGTTGTAACTATATTAAGAGAGCGTTGACAAGTAAACGATTTATTTATTGGTAATTAATTTATTATGACTCCTGCGGTGCTCCTTTTAACCATGCGCCGACGCGACGGGTATGTCTTACTTATGTAGTTACTTCTTTACTGTCATTAAGACTATGAAGTTAGTGATAACTAGGAAGGACTGTAACACGTTATTTGTAAAAGAAAATCAATAGTGCGTGGAATCACTCCGCGTGAAAGAAGTGAAACTTCCTTATTGTGCAAATGAAAATAGGAAGAGGTAGAAATTGTTTTTTTAGTGAAATCATATTGTTTCTTTAAGACAAACAACAAGCACGTATTTCAGCTAATTTTACGATGCTTACAATGTTTACTTCGCTGCATAGCAAGAATACCACGTGCATGTGCTTGGGATCTACCGACTCACTCTCTTTCCCTCTCCTAATTTCTACCTTTGTGTGTCTTTCTCTCTCTCTCGATCTTGTGTTGGAATATTGAACGCTACTCGTTGCTACCGCTCGCGATAGCGTTTTACGTTTAGCGCAACCTTGTTGGAAGTCGCATTAGAAGTTTCGCTTCAAAAAACACTTCATCAACAAACCACGCACACCTAAGAAGATGCTGAATACTACATAGGACAAAAATTTTCTATCAGTAAAACAGGAAAGATAAGTAGGATGTAATATTGTATACGCTTTATATTTTAAGGGACTATTTAATGTACAATTATTTATAGCTCATGAGATAAACCAAACCAACCATTGTATTTATCTCTTGACATATCAATAATTAACGACATCTGAGGCAATTTAATTCAAGCATTTGCATTACCACTTAGTGATAGATATTACATATAACATTACATAACATGCTTCGACATGAATGTAAATCTATACTTCTATACTAGCCTATACTAATATTATAATGAGGTAAAATTTATGACGTTGTGAGGTTGTAGGGGGTAATCTCAGGAACTACTACTGGTCCGATTTGAAAAATTCTTTCAATGTTATATAGCTCATTTTTCGAGGATTGTTATAGACTTATATATCATCTCGCTAAGACCAATCGGAGCAGAGCACCAATGAAGGGTGTTTAAAAACCAGGGTCTTTTCCTCTTCAGAGATCTGCTGCATGTTATAATTAGCCCAAAGTAACTATTCCACGCGAACGAAGTTGCGGGCAGAGGCTAGTATTTAATATGTAGCTGAATGATATTTAAAAATCACACACAGAGGAAAATGAAATAACATTTGAAATAGAATTAAACAGATTGTAAATAAAGTCTTTTAGAAAACATAAATTATTTATATGTATCATATATGAAATTAGTAGACTTATTGTTTTTGGAATTAATCTAATTAATAGACAATTATGAAAAAAATACTTACTTCAAGAATAGTAATTTTAGCAAGTCAAAGAATATGTGCCATCTTATTTCAGGCGGATATTGAAGTGCGTTTTTGGCTTTAGATTTAGGTGTGTAGTGGGTGTAATTATTTTTATAATTGGTAGCTCTGCAGTAAAATCACTACATTTCTATATTCTTCTAGCGGGCCCATCGAACGTTCTCCTGCCTTGATAATAAAAAAAAATCTAAACTTAAACAACCGCGCCACTTAGAGGGTCCAATTGTGAATGTAAACCGATCTCGAATCCACTGGAACACGCACACACAATTTCATCAAAATTAGTCCAGTCGTTTAAGAGGAGTTCAGTGACATACACGCGTACATAACAAATTTATATATAAAGATATTCTACATCAGCTATGCGATTGTAGTTTCTCTTGTGCGTTTACGGGCGAATCAAATTGGAAACAAAATATCCGAACCGACATAGTTTAACTGCAGAGAATCCGATGCGTACGTGTTACGTGTTTCACTCCGCATCACAAGTTTGTTGGCAAAGCGAATAAATACACAGAATTTCTGTGAATACACTAAGCTGTACGTAAGTTCACTCAAATAAGCGAATTATGAAGCAAAACGCTTCGAAAACAACTTTAATGGGATTTTGGGATTGCGTTATTCAAACTCGGTAAAATATTACCCTCTTTTTGTTATCACGGAAAATAACATGGCTGCGTAGTAACGTGAAAAAGGTTAAACGAAATCGTAACAACTGCCATAAATAGCAATATTATTTTTTTCTTCCCTTTATCTATTAAGCATACGATATAAACTATGTTTTTTACTTTAGATGGAAATATTAAACGGCGTAGGTTGTGAGTACTGGTTTAAAAACTGTTTGATCATGTTTTTTATGTTTATAGGGTTCATATTAAGAATGTAAATCTAACGGGTCTTAATTTTTACGATTCGTGTGACAAAAAAAAATTTGCAATTTTTGGATTAAGTAATAAATTACATTTCGTTATTTTTAGAAATGTCTGTCTGTTTATTGGAACACGCATTACTGCTAAAGTATTGCATTCATGATAAAACTTTACCAACAAAAACATAAAGCATATAATCAAGTAAGATTTAATCTTGGTTTCATTAAAACTGGTTCACTCTATTAAAAGTTATTGTAATTTTGACGACGCCACGACTTAAGCACGAGAGAAAAGTAGATAAATATATAGACTGTAATATATTTGGATGATTTTATTAGTCAATGTTTTTAAAAAAGAATGTGGTGTCGTGGGACACCAGGTAGGAACGAAGTTCCTTCGGCTAATGTAGAATCGACACAATTTGCAAAAAAAATCGTGCTCAATTTTATGTAATCGTAATTCAAATTATCTATTAAAATAACAAAATATGTCTCTTTATTTTTGTTTGACAACATGAAGCCAGCGGTATGGTGCTAACGAAGATGCCGGTTTTAACTAGTTTAATATATTAATATCACATAGAAAACCAAACAACAATAATAACAATGAGAATTATTTGTCCTTTTTTTACGCTCGCCGAGAGAATTATTTGTCCTAAAATATAAAAAGCCATTTCACGTTAAGCAAACAATATGTGTGTATAGTATACCTAACTAATTTTTGGATGAGTTGATTCTTCGAAAAATGATAACAGAACTTTTTTGTAGAACGTTCAATTCTCTACCAAAAAAACGGTGAAAACTGCAGAGCAATTTATGATTCATTAGTTACAAACATTAGAATATTATTTTTTTCCTGTGCCATTCTTATGATGCGGACAACCTTAATACTAATATTAAGTGCTCATATTTTCAGAGGCCTGTTTTAGCATCTAAACGAAACTTTTCAGCCTAGCTTCGAATTTTTTTTTTTTTTTGTTTGAAACGCCCTTATTACGCATGAAGTCGTGGTGGCCTAGTGGTTTGAAGGTATAATATTATTTCGATATTCGCAGGTTCAAACCCCGGTATATACCAACATTTACCAATTTGGTAATACTATCGGCTGACAGCGAAGAGAAAACATCATGAGAAAAGCCTGAACCTGAGAGATGTTCTTGTAGTACTAGGGTATGTGAGAAAATATAAAACTGTGGATTTCTCAGAGTTTGAAATAGACAATACGTCGTGGGTTGGCGTGGTGATTACGCCCATACCTTCCTTCGGGAAGAGGCCTATAGTCCTGCAGTGGGTCTCTTACAGGCTGATTATGATGATGAATGACGCATACCAACCGGTTATAATCAACTTTATTTCATCACTTGCCAACTTTTATCGTACAAATATCATTATATATTATACTAGCCTCTGCTCGCGACTTCGCGTGGAATAGATGCTTTGGGTTAACATTAACACGCAGCAGAAGTCCTCAAAAGAAATAAACCTCCCGATTTAATCATTTTTCATGTGTGCTCCGCTCCTATTGTTCTTAACGTTATGATATATAGCCTATAACCATTCTCGATGAATGAGTTATATAACACTGAAAGAATTATTCAAATCGGACCAGTAGTTCCCGAGATTATCCCTTACAACGTCATAAACTCACAAACTTTACCTCTACTTTATCATCACGCTAACACCAATAGGAGCGGAGCGCAGATGAAAAATGTTTCAAAATCGGGATGTTTTTTCCTTTTGAGAACTGCTGCGTGTTAGTGTATCTATTCCACGTGAACGAAGTCGCGGGCAGAGGCTAGTGACGTATACACAGCTTTTTAGTTATGATATAATTGTTATAAGTAATAGGATTTATAAATTTAAATGTTTAAATACAACAAAACGAGAATAAGAAGAATGGAGTTAAGGATTAAGTTTTTAACACAATTAATTACACATATAAAGAAAGATCATTGTGTGAAACACATGTATATACGATTTCTACGTTCTCGTGACTAACTCATTCAACATAACTTTGGTAACGGAAGCAATTAATCTCGAGACTCGAAACAATAAGCCGAATTTCTTGTAATCCGTTTTGAGGAAAATTTAAGTCAACATTCAAAAGCTCCTGTAAGCTACTTCTCTAATTTTTATCGCTTATTTCATTTACCCAGTCGTAAATCTCATTGATGTCGTTGTAATTAAATTAGTGAAGAATCAACAGAGCTTGCACCTATCATCTCAAGCGTATTTTATTTCAAAGACTCGAATAAGATGATAAAAGGAATTGATTACCATAGCCGTCTTATTAGTTACTTTGTTGTCAAACGAGAGAACATTGCCTTTTTTTGTTTCTGATGAGAGCGATGTTTTTTTCTTTACTTTCGTTGAATACCCAATGAATACTGAGAAGTTTTTGATGGTCATAATAATAGTTATGTTACGTCAATTAATCATACTTCTTTTTTTATACCAAAAGGCAGCAAGCAGGCAGGCAGCCCACCTGATGGTAAATGGTTACCGTCGCCTATGGACAACTGCAACATTAAGTTATACACATACATTAAGTCATAAAAACATTATAGAAATAAGTTAGTCTTAAATCGAATTGTAAAATAAACGGTCTTAATAAATTAAATATTTTCGCCCACAACTTTATTATCTATAAAACAAAATAAAAGGAAAATCTGTTGATAAACGTAGGATAAATATTTACTAAGCTTTTTATCTCCGGTTATTTATATACAGATGTTCTATTTCTATGTATAAATTAAAGTAATTATTTATCTTTTTGAGATTTATTGATTATTTACTTATAAAGTATCGCTTTGAAATCTACTATAGATATATTAAATTGCTTCTAAGTAAATTTCTTCTATTAAATTTCATGATTTATTACGTTTACTATCCCTTCATTAGGCTATTAGTGATTGTGATTGTACCCTGGATTAGTTAGCTTAGTTCAGAACTGTGATTACTAGGTTCAAAACCCTAGGTTATCCCATCTTTAAGTACTTTGTAATTCTATTGCTAATGTCTCTTACTATAATATTACTTAACAAATCAAAACAAATGAATTCTTTAAGCACAGCAATTACAATTTTTTTTATATCATAGCAGGCAAACGAACAGTTGGGTCACCTGATATTAAGTGATCACCACCGTTCATAGACACTTGCAACACCAAGGAAATCGTAAGTGCGTTGCCAGCCTGTGTTGGGGTAGAGGAGAGGGAGGAAAGGACAAGGGGAGGAGGAAGGTAAGGAGAGGTGGGTCTCCGGCGCTATCACTGACCGAACGAAACGCTAAAATGCAAGCATTGTTACTTCAAGTCGGTTTTCTGTGAGAGGGTAGTACTATCCCGGTTAAATATAGATAGTTATATTTAACTTGAGGTAAGGGGTGGGGGGTGTAAGGGGTATCGAGTAACATCTTAAGACTTGAGACACCCAAGCCAACCTCACAACCTCACCTGCACATGGTGCACCCTGCTGAATAACCAACGAGCCAATGGCGAAAGCGGGGTAGTAGGGTTTTACAGCCCGACTGGGTTGCAACCACCATGCATATGGCGAAAAAGCCTGTCATAGTGACTCGTTTCTGCGCGTCGCGTTTCGGGATCAGCCTATGCATATCCAGTACCGGGTGACTTTCGTCATTATGGCCGGCATGACAGCGGTGACCGGTGATGGATAATCTGTCTCTCGGTGGTGCCGATGTTTTTGGATTGTACTATGCTTAACATCAGTAATAGTGCAGTTATTATGTCGTGCTTCGATAAAAAAAAATTACTCGATCTCTGTAATTTAGTTTATAATTCGTTCGACATTCAAGAATTCCTTTTCTATAAATCGCTGACCTTTTTACTGTCATGGACGAAAAGATTTTTCGCACAGGCCGATGAAAGTACAAAGTGCCGATATTTGGCGCGATTCCTAATCTTACCTCTGATTGGTGTGTGTTTCACACCATTTTTTACGATGCTATTACCCGCCCAGTATTAAATTGTGGCTGCGAACTAAAGCTCGTAGTGCTATTCAGTTACCAACTCGAATTACAGAGTTTAATTTATATAGATAAGGGTGCAAGTAAACTGAAATTGGATATTGCACTCGGAGAACGTTAAGTTCATTTTCACAATATTTCAGCGTTGGAGATTCCCTGTTTTCAAATTAATTTACAGCCATCACCAATCTTTTTGGCCGCTCTGAATGTAGCCTTAATTCGGCCTTATTAGTGTAGTGAAGAGTTTAATACAAAACAAAGTAAAATACTAATATAGGAATTTAATTTTCACATTTCCTAAAATTATCTCGATGCTTTACATACATATTAATTTAACTAATACCTTTAAACGAACAATTCTTGTATATTTTTATATTTGTATTTATTCAGGATCTCGGAAACTGCGTCATCTCCGTGTAACTTACTATATAGCTAGTTTGGGGACGTTAAATCGATCTAGCTAGTTTTTATTCATAGAAAACTTTTTTTATCTAAAATTTCAGGCAATGAGAAAATATAGCTAGAATATGAAGGTAAATTTCGCCGCCGCTGTCAAAACAAAAATAGCTCAGGTGGAAATAGGTTGCTTCGAAAATCCGTGTAACCCCAGTTCGAATCCGAGTGTATATAATTTTTTTTTTTTTGCACAAAAATATGATTTTGTAAGGCAATGCTAACAATTTATTTTAATTAAATAAACTTATTATTACAATATTAAGAAAGATATCCTTTTTTAAATATTTGTTATGTGAAAAGATGCTAATTTTGTAAGGCAAAAAACCTAACAGTTTATTTTAATTTAAAAATGTTTTTTAAAGAACCGTGCTAGGCTCGGTTGTGAAGGTACTACATATTTATATGTAAATATGTAGTCTGCGTGTCTGTATTCAGAGCGATTACTTTATTATTTAATTAACGACTTTCAAATTAATCGTTTTAATATATCCCCTTAGCCATCGTAACAGAGTAGAAATCTTCAGTCTGAGAATCTTACGATTTGTCTGTAGGTTTTAAAATCCCTATTCCATTTTAGTACTTAGTCTATACCTTCTACTTATAGCTTATTATTTTCAATTACATAATTTACAATCTAGTTAAGTAGTTTGTACTGAAACAATAGCCATATATAGGAACTAACTCACTGATGAGTATTTCTATTAATTAACGCTTTTGTCAAAATTGAAAGTAGGTCATTTAGATATAAACACAGAAACCGATACAAATTTATATGCAAATTATCAATATTATGCATTTCATACATTATCACGAATCATTAAAACAAACGTTTCATTATTAATTAGAAAATTATCCATTGATCACATCATTGCGGTACCAGTTACTTTAGATAACAATGTTTGCATTAAATATCCCAACTTTAAATTAATTGGTAGGAATCAAACTTATTGAAAATTAAGACATTATAGATGTCAGTTTATTATTTGTTTAAGGCGTATACCAAGTTGAAGATGAAAGCAAGCCAATTACCGGCGGGCACGTGATCACAATTGAGGAAGGAATATCAGAAGGTAGGTAACAGAATATCGTGGATGGATCTGGTATTCTCCTGCACGAAAGTGTCACCTTTACAAGTCTGGTATTTAGTAACACGCGTCCCTCCACCGTGCTCAACGTGGGAAGCAAAATACTATAGAATTTTACACTTACTATTTTTTTTTCGAAATGACTACGCTATTGACCCAGCAAGGTCTTAACAGCTTCACCGGACTACGCTTACAACGATTAATTTCTCCTCGACTGTAACAGTTGCAGGAGCCCGGGAATGCGACACGAAAAGGGGTTGACTGTCATGTACGCGCGAGAGACCTTGCGAAAAGAAAGCGGCAACTAATAAGGACACGACTGGAGAGAGGTCGGAATTGTTGGAACGTAAAGCATTACCATAAGTATTTATCTAGGGACGTTCAAATCAATTATACTTCACCGTGTAAGTCTTGCTATATAGATAAAGAAGAAATTGCGAGATTACAGTAGAAGTGTTTATGCTTTAGCAAATTGTGATTAATATACAAGTTTTGTAAAACCCTATCGATATCTCCCACTTGAAGATCTAATATTGTGTATTATGTAATTAAAGGCTTTATTCATCGTAGCTCTATAGAAAGTAGTCCGATGAAGCTGTTAAGACCTTGCTGGGTCAATAGCGTAGACATTTCAAAAAAAATCGTAGTTTATAGATCAGATTAATATGTATTTATCCTCAAGCGTTTCCTGTTTTTGGTAAAAACAACGTGTGCAGTTCGGTATTACATGAAAACGGAGACAGTATTGAAATTTCTGTAGCAAAGTTTTTTTTTTTTAATTTGGTATATTCTGCAGACTCTTGGTCCGCACCTTTTTTGCTTACATGAAGTATTTTGTATACGTAAAAATCGTATCCGTGAGCATTATTTATTAAATATTAACTGTTCAATTATTATTAACTATTTTCGGTTTAATGACGTTATTGACGTTAATGACGTTATTTAATAGCGCTATAAAAACAATAACGTAGCAAAGTATTTATAATTCTTTGTTCTCCTCTCTCTCCAACCGAGAATATTTTTCGTAGCTCTTTTGTGCTAGCAGTTTGTTTACAAAAACAGTATTTTTACTAATCAAGTTCTTGTATCGAATTCCTAATACGTTCCTTATTTAGTTAACGTCTGGAATATTTTAATTATAATAATATACATCTGTGGAGGCTAATCCTGCCCCGGTAATATTTTGGAGATAAATTAAACACACAGTTCGTTACGCGAGGTATTTAATGTGCAACTGACAAGTGCAATGTCATACAATGACAAAGAAAAAAAAAGGGATGCGTATATCAATTATGTAAGTGGTAACTGCCGTGCTATTTTATTTGCGCAGGCGTTATTTTGTCTCGAATAACATCTGAGCCGTTGTTAAGAAAATAATGATACCAAAAGAAAGCCATTGATGAGGTTTTTTTATCGTGAACCGTAGAAAAAAAATACATTTCCAAAACTCATCAGTTTTATGTTGTGGGTAATGTTAACTGTATATCGGTAGCGGCACGATAGTAGGTTCATTACGTTTCGTCGAAAGCCCGGACGTGATAGATGACCTGCTCATCGCAAATAATGCTTCATTGGAGCTCCTTTCAACAGAGTTCACCTTTTCCCCCGAGTTTTTATAAGTAATTATGGAGATATTATCCAAAATATAAATGATGTGTATAATTTGTCCAATCACAATTCATTGCTTGTAAATATCAGTGATTAGTGTAGCATAAATTTGTTTAATATTTATTTGTTTGTAAACGAAAATGTTTTCGAGGAAGCCATTAAACATGAATCATTACAAATATATGAAAGTTCTTTTATTATTTTAACGTTTAATATTCGACATCAAAGACTATTATTGTGTGCCTAGTTGATATTCATTTTATTAAAAAAGCGTTTTTCTACGAACCGTTTTCATAAAACATCTTTTATTGAGGTTATATGCATTTTCATTTTAGTCACAAGGTAATCTAGATGTTAACAACTTTATATAGAGACTAGCTGTTACCCGCGGTTTCGCACGCATTTTTTTAAATATATTAAATAAATTTAAAATTGTGATTACACATCTAGTGTAAATTACAATAATACTATTTTAAAACTATTTGTATCACACGCACATCATCTACTGTAACAGGTAACGTGTACATTATATATGTGATTACTAATAGTGTATCGAATGGGATGGGATTATGATCAGCCACATAACTGGAATTTTAAACTATATATCACCCTCAGTGCTCACACTATATAAGAAAATAATGAAAATATGAAGCTACACATTATCGAACAATATTAAATAAAACAGCTAATTAGTTACTTATTTGCCCGTAAAATTCCCGTTCAAATATTACTTGTAGTCCGGTGAAGCTGTTAAGCGTAGTCATTTCTAAGAAAAAAAAACATTCAAATAGGTCCAGTCGTTTCGGAGATTACCCGGAACAAATAAAAAAACAGACATATTGACAGAGTTAAAAAAATGTTGATGTTTGTAGCATCACAGATTGTATTCACCAAAAATATTTTATTTTAATATAAATTACACTCACTTTACTTTTATAATACGTAATATATCACAAATAAAAAATTGGCAAAAAAACTAATGTAGAATAGAGTTTTTTAAGAGTGTTTGGCGGGATTTCAGTCCGTCATGTAGTGGATTTTATATTTTTTTCATAATATTGTGTTACATGATTCTATATCGTGTAGAAATTGGTTGCGTATTATATAATATCGTTCGTTTATTTTGCATAAGTGAAATGAATGAAAAATAAAACCACGAAGCATTAATTCTATGGTCTTGAAGATTAAGAAGATAAAAAATTACGTTATATTATGTAGAGGATTCGGCGCTTATACCTTTACATTAATTATATACTATATTGACAACTTCAGAATTGGCTGTATGGATTAATACCTTCGACTGTCTTATTGGACGAATATTATTACTACTAAACTTTCTGAATAACAACACAAAATAAACTTAAGAAATGTTTGCGATATAAACGTAACACGTATAATTAAAAATCGAAAACAAAACTAACGTAGAATAAACTTTTTGAATAGGAATACAAAATAAACTGTGAAAATATTTTTGATAGAATGTTATCGCGTTACCATGGCAACGCATATAATACTGACATTAACACGCAGCGGAAGCTTCCAAAGTAGCCCGATTTTGAGACATTCTTCATTAGTGCTCAGCTCCTTTTGGTTTTAACGTGATGATATGTAGCCTATAGCCATCCTCGATAAATGAGCTACCTAACACTAAAAGAAACTTTGAAATCGGATGTGTAGTTCTTGAGATCATAGCGTTCAACCAAACAAACAAACAAACAAACAAACTCTTCAGCTTTATATATTAGTATAGATATTTAATAATCGTTAACAAATAATCAGCAAAAAGTAATCATGTGATGAAAGAAAACAAGTTGGCAGAGAGGCTTCTATATACTAATATTATAAAGAGGTAAAAATTGTGAGTTTATAACGTTGTAAGATGTAAGTTCAGGAACTACCAGTCTGATTTGAAAAAATATGTCAGTGTTATATAGCTCATTTATCGAGAAAGGTTATGGGCTATATGTTATTATGCTAAGATCAATAGGAGCGGAGCACCAATGGGAAATGTTTAAAAATAGTTTTTTTTTTCTCTTGAGAGCTTCCGCAGCGTGTTAGCGTTAGCTGAAAGTAACTATTCCACGCGGACGAAGTCGCGGGCAGAGGCTAATCTGTAATATGTATGGCATAGGTAAAAAGTAGACGGATATAGGAGTAGAGGAAGACCATAAAAGATGTGCATAGATTATGTGAAAAATGATATGTGTATAATAGGTGTGAATACTGAGATGACATCTTACAGGGGAGAGTGAAAGAGGAAACATGATGAACTGATTCCACTTAGGTGGGATAAGGGTAAGAATATGATGTATAGCATAGGTATGAAACTGCTTTGTCCATCTCAAGGAGGAAGCTGCCACGTGATTCTGTAGTTAATGGGATGAATTTCAAAAAGGTAAACAAATTTCTATGAAATCTATCAAACATGTACAACATACAGTAGTAAATAGTTAGTTCAAAGGAAAATATTAAACGATTACTTTGCTCTATTCAGTTTTATATTTCCATTAGACAGACTAGTCAACTTTGTACCTCTTTCATTTACAAATTGAAATTACTTACTAAAATCTTTTTATTTTATTTTATTTTTAACAACCAATCTTTTATATTATAGCTGCCATTATTGAGTTGGTGGTAATATCACAAGTTTCGTGTAATTATTCTATGTAATTAATATGTAATTAATGTTCCAACAAGATGGTGGCTCTCCTTGTTAGAACTTTATAGCGATTTTTTTGGATTCTCAGAATTAATAGTCCACTTTCCATTCATTTCACTTTATATACATTAAACGAATACGTAAAACACCACCAACTTTACAAAATATAGAGCCAAATAACAAACCAAAGGTAGGCAAACGAAAAAGTTGGTCACGTGATGTTAAGTGATCACCACCGTTCATAGATACTAGTGACATCAGGGAAGTCACAAGTGCATTGCCAGCCTGTTTATGAGGGAGGGGAAGGGGATTGAAAGGGAAAGGAGGAAAGCGGAAGGGAGGTGGGCCTTCGGCGTTCTCACTGACCGAACAAGACACAACAATGCAAGGACGGTTATTTCACGTTGGTTTTCTGTGAGAGGGGTGGTATTGCCCCGGACGAGCCGACCCATTCATGCCGAAACCAGTAATAGCTTCAGCGTGGCTCTACCACCTACCTAGCACAAGATTATGAATGAAATATAAAATCCACTACATGACATACAAAGATCCCGCCAACAAAACCTTATAATATTGTTTTTATAATACTATTTTATGACACATAAATTTAAATTAATATTTACAACATTTACTTTCCTCGCGAAATGAGATTTGTAAAAGTTCGTCAACGAGGAGGTACTTACACGCTTTCAAAGTTATGAGAAAGGAAATATTAAGTGATCAATAATAACCAAAAAAACAAAATAAAAAGTGATGGAAACATAGAAATAATAGCTGTTCTTCTGGAACTATTTACTTTGTACCCTGTTATTTGTTTTTACTGTATATTAATTATGTACAGAAAATCTTAATCTTAATCTTAACCCCATAAAACCGATACGTATATTCTGAAGCAGTAATGTAAATCGTTTGTTCGAATTAGATCGTACTGAACGGTACTTAAAATAGATAAATGATAGGCCTATTTTGTAACAGACTGTATTATTGAGAATAATTAATATTCCTTTTTGATTAGGAAAAATCTTAAGCTCACTCCTATAGTTTTAATATCGTTAAAAATCTTGATGTTTTATTTTATTTTCAAATCTGAAAACCTGAAACATAATTTAAATAAATCTATGTCGATAAAACTGTACTTTTCTGTTTCTATGTTTTTTTCTTTCAAACGATATGACTGGTATCTATTATGAAAAGGGCTCATCTTTACATATTATACAACAAAGTACTCTGCCATGTGCTGTTCGCGATAAACTTAAAAACTACTGAACGGATTTTGACGCAGTTGTCACCAGTAGATAAAGTAATTCACGGGGAAAGTATAGATACATAATTGGTCGTTTTTTTATTAACAAGGCGAGGCAAAGTCCGTCAGGCCCGCTACTTCCAAATAAAAAGTAAGTGAATTGTTTATGACCGAGTTTAAATGTATACTAATATTATGAAGAGGTAAAGTTTGTGAGTTTATGATGTAGGTGGTAATCTCAGGAACTACTAATCCGATTTGAAAAGTTCTTTCAATGTTATATAGCTCATTTGTCAAGGATGGTTATAGGCTATATATCATCTCGCTAAGACTAATAGGAGCGGAGCAATAATGAAGAATGTTTAAAAAATTGATTTTGATTTGATTTTACCGCTCTTACTTACATAAGAGAAGAAAAGAGTGATTTCACAATTAATAGGATACAAGAATGGTCAGAAATATTTTTTGAAATTTGTTGAGAAATATATCAAAAATTAAAAGTTGTGAACCCACTTTAATAAAAGTTACGCTAAAAGTATATGTCATTCCAAAAATGTATATCCTTTCAAAATTATTAGTAAAACTCTTAGAAATACACTTTTACAATATGTAGGTCCATAATTACTGTACAGATGTAAGTAGTGGCTAGACTATACTACTTATTATAAAGAAAAATAGCTTTGATGCTTTGTTTGTATTTGACAAACTCAAAGAATGTTTAACTGATTTTAATTTTTTTCTTCTGTAGATAGCTACATTTTTAGCAAGTAAGATGGGTACTCCATCACAAACTGGCTGTCTATTTTTGAGTTTGTAATGTACATTTTACATAATATAATTCATTTATTGTTCACAGGTGAAGCGGATAAGAAATAACAAAACGTAGCATGAATACTGAAATACCACAAAAAAGTCTGGAAATTTCTATGAAAGGTGCCGTCATCTTGTTAGAATATTAATAGTCCATTTAAAAAAAAACTACATGTACATTTTACTTAATATAGTTCGTTTATTGTACACAGGTGAAGTGGATGGGAGATAACAGAACGTAGAATGAATATTGAAATGTCACAAAAACTCCCTGGAAAATTCTTACAAAGGTGTCACAATCTTGTTAGAACATTTAAATAATCACAAGACACTAAAAGAGTGGTTTCTAAGACTAAAATAAATAAGTAAGCCTTACCAACGATATCCATCGAATGAATATTCCTTGGTTCATTATTGAAAATTAATTTTAACATTCATGAAAAATGTTCCGTTCACAACTGAACAATTTTGTCGATCAAATATTAAATAATAACCTTAATTGATTTACCCTAATGAACGATTATTATCAGTGATTTTGGAGTAGCATCTATAAATATAATTAACTCGGTGTGATTGTCGAAACTATGCTATTGATGAGCCGATCTTACTAATGATTTAGTGTTTGTATTAAAACCCAGTGTTCCTACAATTGATTTATTATTGTTAACCCGTACTATTAGTAGTACGGTAATAGTAATTATACTATTACCCATATTTCAATTAGTGCAACAGTCAATACAATTATACAACTTTATAGCGTACTATATATTTAATCGTAATTATATAATTAGATTTATAAAGATTTTTTTACATAAGTCTTTTAATAAGATCATAGTGGAGAGTGGAGGAAATGGGAACACTTAACTTCAAACGCTAAAAAATAATAGAAAAAAGTTATAAACTAAATCAAATTTTATTGCTACATGAACTTCAGTTATCTATGTACTTAGTAGTCATAAAACGTTATTTAAAATTTACGTATGTAACGCGCCTAATACGGCCCTGACCGCGGAGTACGTCCCTGGGCTGCGCATGCGCCTCCCTCTCGGATCGTACGATGTCACGCCACCCTAGTCAGTCGCTCACAGACCGTGATAGCGTTAAACTGGCGCCCAACGTGGGGCTCGAACCCACGACCCTGAGATTAAGAATATAATAAAAATATAAACTAAAACAAAAAACATTGCTGTTCCTGATAACCGATACCCTATGGGGTAATTGAGATCATCCCGTGGGGGAAATGGAAATGGTATGAGGTAATTCAGAAAGACGTTTGATCGATCTTTCTTGCGTAATTACGAGGCATATGAAATAATATGTAAAGTTTAAATATTTTTACACAATCAACCAGCAGTACTATGGGTAATTAGGAGGGTAAGGGGTAACTGGGAACGTTCCAAATTAATCACATAACGCCGTTCCCGATTACCCGAATCAGTCAATATACATAAAAATTGCCGCCACTCTCAAAAGCATTTTTTATTACCTTCAATCTATGTTGCCTTTGAAAACAGATACTGTGTGTATGACATGAGCAAAAACACAAAACCTTTGAACACAAAAATATGATACTTACATATGTTATAACTGATGACAAAAATTATATCAAAAATACAAAAATAATTGTTCGATTTACCATGACAAAACTAGTGTGTCCTTTCAATCCCACTTTCGCATACGCAATTAATAGTTCTGCATTCAGCCGTAGAATAGGTTCGCGACAGTGTAGTACGGGGAGATGTACTATTTATCTAACTATTCCCAATTACCCGCCGTTCTCAATTACCCTACTCTCCCCTATATCGGCTGGCGTGGTTGTTAAATCGGAGCTTTTCCTAACGAAGGGCCACAGCAAGATTGGCCAGACATATATGACAGACAGATAGTTTCAGGCACTAAGTCTAATAAGTTTAGTGATAATCTAACTATTATTATAAAGAGGTAAAGTTTGTGAGTTTGTGACGTTGTAGGGGGTAATCTCAGGAACTACTGGTCTGATTTAAAAAAATCGGTCAGTATTATATAGCTCATTTATCGAGGAAGATTATAAGTACAAGGATAACAAGACCAATAGGAGCGGAGCACTAATGAAGAATGTTTCAAAATCGAGGTTTTTTTTTCTCTGGAGAGCTTCCGCTGCGTATTAGCGTTAGCCCAAAATAGCTATTCCGCGCGGACCTAGTCGCAAACAGAGGCTGGTAAAAGATAAACTAACATCTTTTTTCCACTTTTCAAATGATTATTGTACAATGTATGAAGTCTCTCCAGTGGTATATGCAAATTAGAAGCAAGAAAAGGGACAACAGAATCAAATTATGCTATATCCTAAAACTTACTACGTTCCGACGACGGGACATCGCCCGAAAATGGGCACTAACAAACACAACCTTCATACAAAAAACTAAAGTAATTTACAAAAGGTTTTACATATTCAATTGTAACTTTTGTATACTAATTTCAAACAAAGTTGTTTTGAATAGGAAACCAGAAAAGGTACGTACCTCTTGAAAATTCATTAGCTCGTATTTATACGCTGCTTTTATAATTCTTTGTTAGGTTGTGTAGTCGCCGCACATACGAGGTTAGTAAAATGGGCCGTCTACTAGAATGTATTAATGTTGTTTGCGACAATATATTAAGTTACGGGCCGCACAGCTATGGATTGAACGCATGTGATCGCCGCCAACGGGTAACAGATGAAACGGCACATATCACATGTTAATAACCTCATCAACATGATAGTGTAAGCGGGCGTTTTCATTAAATGTGTACAAGGTTCGCGGGATCCCATTTCGCAGTATAAATTTCATTTAAACTACCAGTGTTTGCGATATTCGGTCGATCAACAGACTTGAGAGAATGGATATAACAGCCATCGATCATCGCTGTGACGTGATTCAGTTTTATCCATTATCTACTATGTCGTTAATTGTGTTTTTATTTTGGCTGATTATTTTCTGAGATTACAGAATCAATGCTGTTTACGTTAATATTTTATAATTTTAGGGGTATATTTCTATGATATATTTGCAATATAGAG
This sequence comes from Antheraea mylitta, assembly GCA_014332785.1. Taxonomy (NCBI): domain Eukaryota; kingdom Metazoa; phylum Arthropoda; class Insecta; order Lepidoptera; family Saturniidae; genus Antheraea; species Antheraea mylitta. The sequence continues at coordinate 1,489,110 of JACEII010000087.1, forward strand.
CGATTTTCAAACTTTAAAATAGTAATGAAACTGTATTTATACTAGGTTACTTACTATTTGTTACTGATCTGGTAACTTCAGGAAAATTAATTATTACAAATATATATTATCTGTATCTGGATTTTTCATTTGCCCTTATTTTTTCAATCTCGATCTTCGATATCTCGTGCCGCATCACACGTTTTGCCGCACTTTTTCTTAATTCTTACGTAACGAATTTTATGAAGTACATTTTTGGTAATCATTATTTTGTTTTTAAGTTAGCAAGCGTAATATTTGATTGGTAATAAATCTAGTAATAGGTAAACTAAATAATACAAAATATTTACTAAATCCCTCTGGTACTTGTAAAGATTGACGCTATTTCACAGTAATCAAAAGAACAATGTCTTGGTGTATCGATTTTAAAAATTTACTCATTATCTTATGAGTGGTATAATAAAATCACGTATACTCAATTGTATTATTCAAGCTATTTAAATAATAAACAGAATAATCTCGTGGGCTATAGATTTTAAAAAGTTACTTATTATCTTATGAGTGGTGTAATAAAATCACGTATACTCAATTGCATTATTCAAGCTACTTAAACAATAACCAGAACAATCTCGTGGGCTATAGATTGTAAAAAGTTACTCATTATCTTATAAGTGGTGTAATAAAATCACGTAGGTATATTCGATTTGAGTATTGAAGCTATTTAATAATAAAAAGAATAATCTCTTGGGTTATAGATTTTAAAAGGTTACTCATTATCTTCTGAGTGGTGTAATTAAATTGCTTAGGTATATTCGATTCTATTACTGAAGCTGTTAAATGACTTTTGAACTATATATTTTTCGTAATCGAGTTAAAATGTCCGTTAATATTACAAGTAGGATAATTTTACCATCAATTAAGTTCGTTTATTTCACAAACTAACTGCGAAACTAACAGCTTGCATACACATTAATGTAACAAAACTTCACCGATCTCATGACGGCAATAAATAATATTGTGACGTGCTTCATTAATACAGTGTCGAGGGAAAATGCAATAGACAATATAGCCGTGGGGTGCTCTATGGTAATGACTAATGACATAATCAAATTTCGCCCCTACATATTACTTCCCTTTTCTAAATCGAAGGGGATTCTAGTCTTTGTATATTTATATAGTCTCAACGTATTTAATCTTACCGATGCTATTATTCATTTGCAACAAATAAACATTTTATTTAAAACTCTTTTAGGTGATAGAGCCACGCTGAAGCTGTTATTGGTTTTAGCATGAATGAGTCGGCTGGCCCAGGATGGTAACCACCCGACTCACCGAAACACCGACGTCAAGTAACAGTGCTTGCGTGGTTGCGTTTCGTTCGGTCAGTGAGAGCGATTTGTCCGAACACGCTTTCAACAAAGCTATCATCGCTTCACACTTTTTAAGCACCATAAATATACCGGTACAAGGAAAGTAATAAAATTACTTATGGTGTAATTTTATTAACATCTTTTATCGTCGGATAAAATGAAAATCATTAAAGATTGGACATCTATCACATGAAATATTTGTTGTTCAAGTTCCGGCCAGGCTACATAGATAAATGAAAATTTTCTTTCACCAAAATTAATATTGGTTTTAATGTAATTTATTATCATGGTAATTGTTTTGTATCCGCAATATGATATAATAAATATATCAAAGAACAATAAAGATTACCAACAAATATATCGGCAATACTACACAGCTATGATTTTTTCAGTTATAATACGTGATTTTACGTATTAATACGTGAAGCAAAAACTTTGTACCCCTTTTGAAACAAACTACCTAAACGGGTGAATTTGAAATTTGGCTTAGTAGTTAAAGTTTATATGGGGGAGAAGTGCAAAAAGCTATTTCTTTTATATAAAATGCATTAGAAGTACATTAAATTAATTAAAATATGCATATATGCAATATGCATGCACTCACGCTAATTCATTTTATTATTTTGTATTGCATTTTACACAACTATACACACATGTAAGTAAAATAAGACATTTTGACAGCCATCAATAACGAATTTCAAAAAAGGTTGCGAAGGAGGTTACCACCTATCGAAATGTTGTTTAGAAACTCTAGAAACAATCGCATACCTAGGTTTATAGTATATTATATTTTACTGTTATATATGTGTTCTTCTCATTAGTTAAGATCACAGTAAGCGGTGTTATTTGATAAAATTGTCTAACTCTACCATAAAAAACAAAGGTATTTTACAAAAGTGTGATTATTGATTGATCGAATATTTATATTCTTTGTTCTTTAATATTGCAGGTTTTTTTTTCGAACTAACTACGCTATTGATCTAGCAAGGTCTTAACAGCTTCACCGGACTAGTAAGGCGAGCGCTTACGGCACTCAGCTAATTTTATTTGGGCAACTAGCTTAAACGTGCACGGCACATCTTGGCTTGAGCTGATACATGCAATTCGCGACATATCTGAGCTAACCTACATATTAATACTTATATGAGTTATTGAAACACATATGTGTACCAAGTATTTAAACCTCGACAACTCTTATATGTATTTTGTGTCGTATAATTTTTCTAAGCTATTTCAGTGGATTATTGCAGGAATTATGCACCGCATGGTAATTTATGTAACCATTTACATAGGTATATTTGAACAGATTTATATTCGTTCAAGGAAAGAATTAAATTGTTAAGTGCAGATACCCTCGTTGCAGGCAATACGCACGAATGCCCCCGGTAATGGTTTCGATATAGGGGCCGCGTACTGTGATATATTGCACGTTAAACGGATTGCCTGTTGAGCTCTAGATTCGCTGTATCAATGCTCTAATAGTCCCCTATCGGTTCAACCCTCTTTACACGTCACCTCTTACGAAATAATTTACGAACGTTTCGTATGTCTTTTGTTTTTAGGAAGTTGATCGTGATTTTCAAACTTAAAAACATATTTGGTATTAAAAGAACAACTAAACACACTTTATATCCATAACTATTTAAAAAACATTCAGAAAATTATATTTCAGTATTATTGATTATATTTGTCATATTGTTTTCTATTCCATTTAATCTATATAAACGAATTAATTTCCATTTTTCATTTAATCTTGTTCAAACTTTTTGGTTTTTAAATAATTATCAACATTTAGGTTTCATTTAATTTTTCAATATTTTTAATAATAGTAGTTATATCGATGTGATAAAGTGTTGTAAGTTTTCAGTCTAGTTTATTCCTTATTATTGGTGTATTATTCATCGCACTGTTGAATTATCCATAATCTATACTAATATTATATAGAGGTAAAATTTTTGAGTTTGTGACGTTGTAGGGGGTAATCTCAGGAACTACTAGTCAGATTTGAAAAATTCTTTCAATATTATATAGCTAATCTATAGCGAATAGTTATGGGCTATATCATCACGCTAAGACTAATAGGAGCGAAACACCAATAGAGAATGTTTAAAAATCGGAGTGTTTTCCTCTTGAGAGCTTCCGCTACGTATTAGCCAAAATTATCTCTTCTACACGAACGAAGTCGCGGGCAAAGGATGGTTGTAAAGAAACAAATATAATTTAATTGATTTTTTATCGAACTATGATGAGTTCTGATATCGTGTCGATGGAAGTAGATTCGAATCCTAACATCTAATTCGGAGCATTCGGTATAGGAAAATATAGTGATGATATCATACCATTGTTGTAAGGTTTTTCCAAGTACGTATGGCTACTTCAGTATGAAAATCTGCCACCAAGTACCTGTTAGGATGTTCTAACAACTACAGTCGAGAGCCAATCTCCTCTATGTTTAGTATATTTACTATATTGGATCACATCGTTTTTAATAGCAGATGACATTATGAAGAAATACTAAAAGATATAAAACATAAAAATAAACATGTTATGTTTTAAATTTAGCTTTTACAAAAATTTTAAATACTACTACTCTCTGACGAAAATATTAAAAAGTGACATATTTTTACGGTCACGTATTAAATAAAAAGCAATTTTCGCTCGAAACTTTACCCTTTGTAGTGCGAAAAAAATGATCCCGGAATAGCCACTTGTGACACAATACCGATTTACAAACACAATGGGGGCACAGGGTGCAGCCGCTGATGGCTTCATGAGCGCGTGTGTTGTTCTACTAGGGAAGAGACAGCGATATTTGCTAGTTTTTTTTTTTGTTTTTAACGATGGAAACGAAGTCGATTTATTTTAAACATTTCACATTTTTTTTAACCATATGAATTCTCTTTCTTAGTGTTTTGAGAGTACTTAAGTATTAATTACTTATTTCGGCAGTTGTAGAGCCACGCTGAAGCTATCACTGTTTTCGGCATGAATGGATCATCTTGACCGGGGTTGTACCACCCTCTCGCAGAAAACCGACGTGAGGTAACAACGCTTGCATTGTTGCGTTTCGTTCTGTCAGTGAGAGTCCGGAGAGGCCGGAGGCCCACCTTTCCTCACTTTCCCCCTCTCCTTTTCTCTTCCTCCCCCCCACTTCCATCCTCCCCTAACACAGGCTGGCAAGGCACTTGCGACTCCCCTGGTGTTGCAAATGTCTATGGACGGTGGTGATCACTTAACGTTAGGTGACCTACCTGTTCGTTTGCCCCTTATGATATAAAAAAAATACCACCACGTCATTTTTTGCGAAGTCAACCTAACATAACCGAACCGAGATGAATCTGTTGTGTTTTAATATAAAAATCATAAAGTTGCAAATACAAAATGCACTGCGCATTGTCTTTGTTTCTTTGTTTAGTTTAACCTAACCTATTTATTTTTCCGTCTTGGTTCGATTAGGTTAGGCTAGAAATTTGAAACAAAGATAGCGCGAGCCGACCGCGGTATAGGTTTTTGAGTTCTTAGGTGGTTAGCCACAGAAGCTTCTTATCTAAAATTCTTGATATTACCCTTTTCTACAGCCGTCGACTGGTCTTCTAGTAAAAAAATGAAAATGATTACTTTTTACATACCATGAACGCTTCGAACGCTGTATTTATGAGTCTCTATTCGTTATATTTTATGATTCTTATATGTAGTAAGTACATATAATATTTACACTGTTAATCAAAAAATCTCAACTCTTTGTCAAAAAGCCAAGACAATATTGAAACCTAAATAAATTAATATTGAATGTTTTTCTTAAAACATGGTTTTACACAAATGTGCTAAAAAGTTGAATCACAATTTTTTGAATGTAGATATTTGGCGGTCATTTTGGAAATTCATCTCGTTGTTTCAATTTCATTTTCTTGTGTTATCGCCACGGTTGAATAAATATGCAACATTCTGGTTTTAAAAAAAATTAAAAAAAAAACTGGTTCTCATTCAGCTTGCAAGATTTGACTTAAAATAAAAATTACCAACATTACAAGCTAAATAAATTATTGTGTAAATAAGTAGCAATTAATTATAGCCGAATTTCAACCACTGGATGGCTACTTATAATATTATAAGCTTTTACTTAAACTAGTAATATAATATTATACAGTATTCGCGGATAAAAAACAGTTCATAAGGAAATAAATATATCAAGTTTTATTAACAATAAACGTTGTCTAAACCGCTTTAAATCTTGTGATATATTAAAGCTGTATATTAAAATACGTTTTCTTTCAACGAACGCTGTAATAAAAATCAACAGCTGTAAATTATGATATTGTGAAACAACCATTAAAACAATTTTATATTTTCCTCAAAGCCCATCAAAAACCAATTAAGATAGACAAAGCGCAGTTACGTCGATGTTTCCCCTCACTATCAGACACTCGTCGGCGTTGGTGCCCCGAGCGCGTGCGACCCGTAGGGACTTGTGAAATGTGCAAACAATTAGAAGGAGCTCTTTTAACGCCCCTCTATAGACCTACCATATAATAGCTCTCCATGTCACCAACAGCCCGCCTATATATAAAGGTGATAACAACTAAGGCCTTTTGTAGGCATCTGTTCAGTTCACATCAACTATAGAATTAACTTTAACATTAGAAACAAATGTTGCTAATTATGTCCAATTACTTGTAACTATTTATTTAGTTTCTAGTAATAAATGCGAAAATAAACGTTTCTATGTATTGCTTAATACTTCCAATACCAACTGAATGATAGAAAATAAATAGCTTAACTTAATTCAGGTATTAAAAAAATGTTTTTATGCACCATAGGTGAGATATAGGAAACATTCTACATAGGTAGAAAAAGGTGATATAAAACTACAATTTAGATAATTCAAATGATTCTTAGGATATTGCAAATGGAAAATTTCATAGCATTTCTTTGAAATAATACTAATTTAAAATTAAACATATTTTAACAACAATATAGCTTATTTCATAAATCTACTAACTCTGTTTGCTGTTTGATTATTGAACAAAACATGTTTAATAGTTTTGACATCTAGCAAACAACCAAATTTGTAACAAGTTTTCTTAGAAGGCTTTGGACAACGCATCTTCATTGTTGTCCTAAAAATAACTTTCCATCAATAGACGTTGAATTAGAGCATTGTAAATAATAATATTCTTAGCGGAGAAGAAATCTTTATTCAGAGTGAGAGATAAGTAAGAACTAGCATAATTATCGATTGTTAATTCTATGTTGAGCAACAAGCACATACTAGGTAATCTCAGAAATGACTGAATCGAATTTTACAATTCTTATATTTTCAAATACAGGATTTGTAGAATATTATCCTAAATTAAATATTACGCTTTCTTAAAATATCTAAGCAGATATGATAAAATTAAATAAGATCGGTAAAAGTACTATATAAGTAATGTATCATTGGCAAAATTCAATTAAATAAAAATAGCCACCAATTATTTTTGACAAACATGTAATTTCCATGAAAAAACACAAGAATACAGGTAGAATGTGAAGAAAGCTAATTTGAAATAAAATTTGTGGGGTTTATGAATAATGTATATGTTTATGTAAACCAGCGTAATTACATGGGTAAGTATATATTTTATTATAGCAGTGTAGGGTAACCCAGATGGTATGCATAGTGCAATCCAAAAACGACGGCGACCATTGAAAGATCTATCGCTATCGCAGTCATTGCGGCTTTCGTAAATGTTCCTACAAGTTAATATATAAAATACCCAAGGGTTTAGGAGGTAGACAACTTACTAGCACCCGGAGACAGTCCCAGAGCCTCATATGATATCTTGGTTCGCTAAAATACCGATTTCTTAAAACTTATACCATTTAAATGAAAAATTTACTTTAATTATGTTATGAAATGGTTTAAATAAATAAATATCTAAGAGGCAAAGTGAAAACAAAAAACAATCACAAAATAAATTCTTAGAAAAATGGCAATTGTTGGATAGAGTCTGCAAAGATTTGGATACCACTTGTCTCAACAAGATCTCATATGGTAATCTACTAGAACCTTGCTTACACTTAAATATTCTTGAACCATCGAAAGATGTTCTATTAAGGAGAAACTGTTTTAATTGGTCTCTCATTTGGAAAGAACTGAAATATGTAACACACAATTGAACTAAATACACATTTTTTTACAAGACTTATCTATATCTAAGATAGAGGACTACAGGAAAACATCATCATGTAGTATTTTATCTTATTTAAATTTTAGTCACGTTTACAGTTGATAGAGGTTTACACAGAGGATAGGCCATTTATTCACGAACATAAATCTACTCAAAAGGATTCGATAACGTTCTTTTGTATACGTGAAGTACACCTCCCATTTCCCTCTTAAATACATAAGCATTGGCAATCGGAAAACTCCGTGCGGAATCCGCTCACTGCGTGAACTTATTCGATCTCATGCATTTAAATTCAAAATTAGTGAAAAGCTTTGGCCGCAGACTGGCTTTTTTGCTTAAGGTAAGCAAATAAGGTACCTTTGATTTCTTTATGGCTCTCAGTGAATACAAAATTGATTTAATGCTTAAATGAGCCTGCTCAAATGTGAACTGCCATTTTAACATAGTGTGAGTTTATCTGTCACAGCTCAAATTATCTCAGTAATACCTTCCTGCTCAGGTTGAACTATTGTTAATATGTGTAAGACACAGGCTCTTTAGTGAACGTTACTTTATTATGCACTAGAGCATATTTGTTTACTTTTTGACTAGTACCCTCAACTTATTCTCATCAAAATTCTTTCGTTATTTTTTTGGTATCAAGGGACTTATCTTTTTTTTACTTTAGACTTTATGTTCTAAATTATAATTTTGTTATTTAAGTGAAACGTCTTATAGGAGGGCTTTAAAAATCTGATCGATAACTTCTTGTTTGACAAAAAGTGGTGTGAGTAAGCACTATAACGGGTAACGGGTAGATCGTTGAAAACCCCGTCTTTCGTCTGATCACCGAAGTTAATCAACGTCGGACGCAGTCAATACTTGAATGATTGACGGCCTAGGAACAGTGCGTAATGTTGGCTATTTGTTGTAGTTTTTTTTTTCTCCCTATAATACAAAAGTATCTCTTCTCTCGTGTGTCTTTACGACACTTCCTGTTTCTTTTCGCTCCTCAACCCCTATACACCTTTTACCTATTCTAAGTTATTTCTCTTAAATGCTTTTTTTTGCTTAGTCACTATGTAAAAAGAGTAATGATATGTTATGGATCTGCCACTAAATATTTCGTTAAAGTCATTCCAGCCATTTTCGTGTTTAGTCGCGACAAATACTTTAATTTTATTTATAAGAGCCTTTAATTTGAGCGTACTATACCTTTTCACAATATAAATTATAATAAAAGGAAAGAGCAACGCAGTGTTGAAAAGAAAAGCAATAAAAATGTCGTCGTTCCGACCGCGTCACCGTCGGGTGGCACGAATATGCGCAACATGTATGCTCTTTCTTTCTTCATTGTAATATAATATCATACAGTAATAATTAATTGTATTCTGACATCACGTTAAGGGCCGTAATTCGTAAAGGCGCCTCTAAAAAGAATAGAAAGTGTCTCCACGGCTGATGATTTTCGATTATTACATTGAGCGAAACCAGACCAATTTGTTCTCATTGCAACTACTATGGACCTACCGAAGTTTTGGCTACAATTCCTGGAAATATGGCTGGTATTGACACGTGAAGAAAAGATTCGATAAGCCAAGGTTTTGACGAAGAAAAACATTGTATTAAATCAAGTTAATTTGTTGTCAAATATTTATGAATGTGGTCTGGCAGCTGTAACCATAAGCCAATTGTGATACAATTTTCGGTCACATCGACACAGTATCCAGTAAAATATTTATTAAATATTAGTGGAATAATACAAATTATAGATTCTATCATGTATTGTAGTTATTTTTTAAACAAAAACAAATCCTTTTAAGTTAAATTTTTTATTTTGTTGGTTTCAGTATTTGACTTAAAATGGTAAAGACGCTAAACCTAGCGAAGGTATAGGCTCTCAAGGATAGCTGCTAGAACTCACCTATAGGTCTTTGCGATAGTATTTCAATTTAAGGGTGGTAGCTAACCAGACAAATATTAGAGAAAACCTACCACCAGGCTCCCATTACGATCTTCTTTAATCAAATGAGCCGATTTCTTGCAAGGACCCAAACCAATATCAATTCACAAGATGTCCTGACTCAATACAAATGAACCATCATCACCTGAAGCATTCATAACGTAACAGTATAATCTCCTTTATATCTAGCTATTCCATTAAACAAATTTCTTATGTTGTTGGACCATAAATAAATCGACCTATCATGCTCTACAATTGTACAATTGTGGTTTTGAATAAATTACTTATAAATCGTTCACCAGAGTGGACAACATTTTAAGAACAGCATAAATAAATGTGTAATTAATATAAACAGAACAATAATAAAATGTTTACGCTTCAAATATAAAGCAGAAACTCACTACCGTTCACAGTAATAAATTTATGAAAGCCTTCTTCATGTAAATACCGTTCTATTAATTATGTTTTTGTTCGAAGTTCCCCCTGTACAATCAGCTCACCTTTCCGATTCAGAGATGGTTGGGTGTGACAACATAAATAATCTATTCGAAGACAATGGCCTTCCCCGACACGCAGAAAAATGTATCTGGGACATAAAGGGATGGGAGCTTGGTTCGTTACGTTTTGTCGGGCCCAAGGGGGTACCTTGCGCGGTACGGCTAGTAGCTCTTGCGGAACATGAATGTTTTATGTTACGTCACAATTCAGATTTGTATCCACTGCCAGAGTGAGTTTACAGCCGGCTGTTGTCCCACCTTAGGCAATAAAGGGGCGTGTTTATTGTTTTACGCGAGAGTTCAAGGTTTCTTCGGCTTTAGCATGATTTTTACGACCACGCCGTAATGTGATACTGCAACATTTTAGTCAGCGCTTCAATAAAGCGGAAAATGTTTACTCGAAAGTTTATAACTCACAAACACCTACGATGTTGTCTGTGTTAAACAATGTATAACTTTAATTATAGAATATAGCCTTGCACAGCTTAATGGTAAATTATAATTAATTTTGTAAGTGGTAAGTTTGTAAGCCATGCTGAAGCTATTACTGGTTTCAGTATGAATGGGTCTGCTTGCCCGGGGTAGTACTTACTACCCTGGAATGGACAGCTAGTATTAAATACAATTTAGAAATTATCTGGGAGCACGGCAGTGCCCCCTCTAAGTCAAGCAAAAAAGCGGGACGGCCGTACTATTCTTTTCTCGAAGCAATTCAGGCTATTTTCGATCCTCCATAACTACGTTGTAGATAAAAGTATATTATAAAGAGTATAATATTATAAAGTAAGTATTATAATTATAATATATTATGATATTATAAAGAGGTAAAGTTTGTGAGTTTGTGACGTTGTGATGTTGTGACGTTGTAGGGGGTAATCTCAGGAAATACTGGTCCGATTTGAATAATTCTTTTAATGTTATGTACCTCAATTAGCGAGAATGGTTATAGACTATATATCATCACGCTAAGACCAATAGGGGCGGAGCACAGATGAAAAATGTTTCAAAATCGGGATGTTTTTCCTTTTGAGAACTGCTGCGTGTTAGTGTATCTATTCCACGCGAACGAAGTCGCGGGCAGAAGCTAATATTCAATAAAATAAATTGGCTTGGTAATCGCACTAAAAATCTTGTTTAAAATAACGAGTAACATATACCTATATGTTACTTGTGAAATGCATGTGTTTTCATGTGATGGCCAAGTCAATCTATTTTATTTAAAACGTTAAAGATTTTAATAATGATTATGGTCACTAGAAGGTGTTGTTAGGTTAGCTAATTACGTAATAAATTAAGATATAAGGTTCCTTAAGTAGGGACTTAATAAAGTAACCAACTTGGTATTACATTAGCAATAATATATAAAGTTATGGTATTCTAAGATCCCAACAAAAACTCGCAAAAACGACTTTATTTAATAAATTCATTAAGTACAAAAAAATTAAATTCTAAATCATAAGGCATGGCAACACATGTGGCGATGTGTCGAAATGCTTACAGCCGGAAGAAGAGAGGGGGAAGGTGAGGAGAGATGAGCCCTTTTATTATATCAAAGGAGGTAAACGAACTGGTTGGTCACGTGATGTGAAGTGATCACCACCGTCCATAGACACTAGCAACATCAGAGACGTCGCAAGTGCGTTGCCAGCCTGTATATGGGAGAAGGGGGAGGGGAAGGTAAGGGAAAGCAGGAAAGAGGAAGGGACGTGGGCCTCCGGCTCTCTCACTGACCGAACGAAACACAACAATGCAAGCACTGTTATTTCACGTCGGTTTATCTGTGAGAGGGGTGGTACTACCCCGGAGGAGCCGACCCATTCATGCTGAAACCAAAAATAGCTCCAGCGGGGCTCTACCACCTACTAACCGGTGTTCTCACTGACCGAACGAAACGCAACAATGCGAGCACTGTTACTTCATGTCGGTTTACGAAACTATTAAAATGCACCAATTAATTACGATAAGTCGGTGTATTATGATTACATATTTGATATTTTCAATTGGATTTATAATATAAAATATTTAAAAGACTTATTCAATTACAATCTTACATTGAAAAGCCATTCAGTTAAGAGCACGTCGACACTAAACCTTTCATTGGCCGTACTGGAGTTAAGCCGAAGTGATAAATTGAATCTGTCCGCTACAGGTACATAAAGAAATCTGTCGCCACCACTGTCACGAATAAAATTCCCATTTACTATTACTGTTTACAAATCGGTTTAAAATCTCAGGACATGATAATATGAAAGTTTGAAATCGCATATAGATTAATTTATCCAAGTTCTTTATTTGTTCAAGAAACATGAATGACACAGAATACATTGTTGTAATGATTAAAAAGACAGCTTAAATGCCTACACGTTAGCAATAAGTAAATACAAAATTTACTCAAAATATTAATATTTCGGATGTTTATATAATGTTGAACTTTTCTTGATAAAATATTCATCAACTATATTATATGTCTATTATCTAAACTAGCTTCTGCCCGCGACTTCGTTCGCACGGAATAGTTACTTTGGGCTAACACGCAGCGAAAGCTCGGAGGGGAAAAAAATCCCGATTTTGAAACATTTTTTCATTGGTGCTCTGTTTCTATTGGTCTTAGCGTGATGATATATAGCCTATAGCCATCTCTGATAAATGATCTTTATAACACTGAAATATTTTTTTAAATCGGAACAGTAGTTCCTGAGATATATCTATATCTATATCTGAGATTAACAGAGTACACACAAATGCTTAACCGTTAGTCGCAACAAGATGGTGCTCGATTACATCTTGTTGTTATTAAGTTTTATACTGTAATCCAACGCAAACAGAGTCGAAGATTGTTACAATATATTAGGGAATGTATGTTTGTCTCTGTATTTATCTATTCAAACGACTGCGGAGATTTTAAAATTACCTTTTCAATTTTACATATTATAGTATTAATTAGTAAGATTATAAACTACTAGCCTCTGCCCACGACTTCGTCTGCGTAGTAATATTTACTTTGGGCTAACGCTAACACGTAGCGGAAGCTCTGAAGAGGAAAAAAATCTCGATTTTAAAACATTTTTCATTAGTGTTCCTCTCCTATTGGTCTTAGCGTGATGATATATAGCCTATAACCTTTCTCGATAAATGAGCTATATAACACTTTAATAATTTTTCAAATCGGACTAGTAATCCCTGAGATTACCCCCTACAACGTCACAACCTCACAAACTTTACCTCTTTATAATATTGGTATAGATGAAAAATGTATTTTATTATATTCCTCTCAGGCATTAATTTGCAAATGTTATGTTTGAATCGTGCCAAATACTGAAAGAACAACATTTCTTTTATGACGTAGCATCCAAAGCAAATCGAATATTAAAGTATCAGGATTGAATCAAACGTTTTCTTATCTCGGATATTGTTTTAGCAGGGATATCCGATATAGAGGAAAAACAAAAGACGCCAGACGGTCTCATTATGGTGGTAGATAATATAGAAAAAGCGATTGATAGAATAGTCGCCAAGTTCTTCTTAAGAGATAAACATGATATAAGTGAAAAAGTTATTGAGTTTCCTTGATCGTAAAAAATGGTCGGAATATCTACGACATACCAATTATTCGTACATGTTAAACGTGTTCAAAGATGTTGCCAAAAAATAAATAATATGAAAGTGTAAGGAATAATATCATTCGAACAAACAATAATATTATATTGACATATTATTAGAATATTGACTTCAGACAAGATAATTTAATGCAAAATTATCTTTGAAAGTAAAATCTATCACAAACATTTAAGTGCAGAGATTCCAAATGATAAAAGTATTGCCGTGTGTATATCTATACTAATATATAAAGCTGAAGAGTTTGTTTGTTTGTTTGTTTGTTTGTTTGTTTGGTTGAACGCTATGATCTCAAGAACTACAGATCCGATTTAAAAGTTTAATTTAGTGTTAGATAGCTCATTTATCGAGGATGGCTATAGGCTACATATCATCACGTTAAAACCAAAAGGAGCTGAGCACTAATGAAGAATGTCTCAAAATCGGGCTACTTTGGAAGCTTCCGCTGCGTGTTAATGTCAGTATTATATGCGTTGCCATGGTAACGCGATAACATTCTATCGAAAATATTTTCATGGTTTATTTTGTGTTCCGATTCAAAAGGTTTATTCTACGTTACTTTTGTTTCCAATTTTTAATTATACGTGGTACGTTTATATCGGAAACATTTCTAAAGTTTATTTTGTGTTGCTATTCAAAATGTTTAGTAGTAATAATATTCGTCCAATAAGATAGTCGAAGGAATTAATCCATACTGCCAATTCTGAAATTGTCAATATAGGTATTTTTCTTCTATGTCCAAGATAATGTTAAGGTATAAGAGCCAAATACTCTATATAATATTTCGTAAATTTTTATATTCTTAATTTTCAAGACCACAGAGTTCACGCTTCGTGGTATTATTTTTCTTTCATTTCACTTATGCAAAATAAAGGAACCATATCACATAAAACGTCACAAATTTAACACAATATAGAGACAAATAACACAAGATTATTAATAAAATATAAATCCACTAGATGACAGACTAAAATTCCGCCAAAAACTCCTCAAAAAATTTATTTCTACTTTAGTTTTGTTCCCAATTCTTGATTTGTGATATACTACGTGTAATAAAAGTAAAGTGAGTGTATTTTATATTAGGAATATATGAGATGCTACAAATATCAACATTTTTTTTAAATTCTATCGATATGTCTGTTGTGTTTTTTTATTTGTTCCGGGTAATCTCCGAAACGGCTAGACCTATTTGAACGGGAATTTTACGGGCAAATAAGTAACTAATTGGCTGTTTTATTTTAAACTAGCGGGTTCAGCAGACGTTGCCCACCCTGATAATAAGACAAACTATATCTATACCTTGCCCAAGAATCATTTTATATATTGTTAAAAACGACATGAAGATGCGTTCTGTAGTTTTTGATCTTATCGCGAACATACATATATACAGATGTGGAATAGGACTTTGTTTTACACTATGTAGTGATAAACTGTTATCCGTGCATTCGTCGTTCGTGTGACGTGCGCTGTACTGGACTCCAAGAATAAATATATACATATGTATATGTATTTATGCTAAAAGGCAGCAAACAGGCTGACGGCCCACCTGATGGTAAGTGGTTACCATCGCCTATGAACAACTGCAACACTAAGGGCATCGCTGTTGTAATTGAAAGTCATATCTTTATATTTGATTTAAATTATAGCAAGGTATGATAATAACTTAATTATATCGACACTATGGACATATTATATTTATATAATAAAAGGTTTAACACATATTGTTCGATAATGTTTAGTTTAATATTTTCATTACTTTCTTATATAGTGTAAGTGAGCACTGAGGGTGATATATAACAGTTTAAAGTTCCAGTTATGTGGTTGATGATAAATCCTATTCCATTCGATTCACTATTAGTATTCACATATATAATGTACACGTTACCTGTTACAGTAGATGATGTGCGTGTGATACTTACAGTTATTTTTGAAAGAGTATTATTGTAATTTACAATAGATGTGTGATCACAATTTTAAACATCTAATATATTTAAAAAATGCGTGCGAAGCCGCGGGTAACAGCTAGTATATATATATATATAAATATGGTAGAGTCACGCTGAAGCTATAACTGGTTTCAGCCTTAATGGATGAGACTCGCCCGGGGTAATATCACCAACTCACAGAAACACCGATGTGAAGTAACAGTGCTAGCATTGTTGCGTTTCATTCGGTCAGTGAGAGCACCGGAGGCCCTCCTGCCCTCTCCCTTCCCTACTTCCCCCCTTCCCTACCAACACAGACTATCAACGCACTTACAACTACTCTGATGTCGCTGGTATCTATGGACGGTGGTGATCACTTAACATCACGTGACTCGCCCGTTCGTTTGCCTCCTATGATAAAAAAAGAAAATCAAAACACGGTGAGTTTTGTTAAATTACAAAGGTTTTACTTTATGTCATACTAGCTGACCCGTGCAACTTCGTCTACATCAAATCGATTATTACCGGTTTCAATTTTATTTATAACACGAAAACTCTTAATAAACCCCGATTTTATCGACATCTACCTTCTTCAATTGTGAATCCAAACTATCCAGGGACTAAAACTTATACCCATTTGGTATCTGAGGATTTTTTTATAATAAACCTAAAACCCGTTACATATTAGGTACAGTTTCGTTTACACCTATTTTACATCTTTATCGACATTTCATATGTGGTTGATAATTACGCATTCAAACGTCAAGTACCCGTAGATCAGTTATAATACGCTGAATTTTATTTAGATAGATGGCAGAGCCACGCTGAAGCTATTACTGGTTTCAGCATGAATGGGTCGGCTCATCCGGGGTAGTACCACCCGACCCACAGAAAACCGATGTGAAGTAACAGTGCTTGCATTCTTGCGTTTCGTTCGGTTAGTGACAGCACCGGAGGCCCATCTCTCCTCACCTTCCCCCTTTTTCTCACCTTCCCACTCTCCTCTTCCCTATCTCGCACCTCCCCTCTCTCAACACAGGCTAGCAACGTGCCTGCGACTCCCCTGGTGTTACAGGAATCTATGGACGGTGGTGATTACTTAACATCAGGTGTAACGTTTGCCTCCTATGATATAATAAAAAAAATATTATTCGACTATATAGATATAGATTAAGAACTGCTATTGCTCTCACTGTATTTGGAGGTATCTTAATATTGAAAAATGATTTCGCATTTCAACGAATTGCGGTAAAAAGACGTTCGACGTTTTCCATTTGCGATACAAGAGTGAACGCGAAACTCGCCAGTAAAAGAGTTACATGCGTGACCTATTTGCTATATAGAATACGTATAAAATTACCTTTCGTGCTCTCGACGACATAGTCAATCCTCCAGAGAAGCAGCGCCGTATATATAGTCAGTAGCATCTTGTTAGTCGAACAGAGTACCTCACTTTTATGGCCCCTCCTCATATCGACCCAATATTTCGGCGACGCCGCTTTTTTCTACTGGAATTGACAACATCACAAATGCACTCTGTCGTTCGAAGCGAGAGTGCGCTAAACGTGTACTGTTTCAAACTTTTCACTTTTAATATATTATAGGATAGTCGGTTTTCTTTATGATATTACAAACACGTTATTACCTGGAACAAAATAGAATTCACTCAGTATCAAATATATAACGTTTCATTCACTTTATATATGTATTTTTTATTATAAATTTTATCCTGTCTTCAACACAATGTGGTTTTATATTTCTATTGCTATCTTATATATAAATAAAAATTAACCGCTGATGTATATAAGCATATCACCTTAGACTGGCTGCACTTACTTCGCTGATTTGTAATTGTCCAAACGGGGCTTCTATGAAAGAAAATGCTTGAAAAATACCGTACAGGGGATTCAAAAACTGGGATTAAAAAACTTCGTATTGAAATTATTTTTAATATTTTCGTATTTGTATAGCCATGCTGAAGCTATTACTGGTTTTAGCATGAATGCGTCGGCTCTCCCGGGGTAGTATCACCCGACCCACAGAAACACCGACATGAAGAATTTGTGCTTGCATTTTTGCATTTTGTTCGATCAGTGAGAACGCCTGATATCAACCTCCCATCCCCTCTACTCCTCCCCTACCCCTTTGCTCTCAAACACAGGCTGGCAACGTAATTGCGAGTCCCCTGGTGTTGTAAGTGTCTATGGACGATGGTGATCACATAACGTCAGGGAATTCTGAGAGATTGGCATTCAGTAGTTTGGTTTCCAATTTACTTCATGATAATGGATATGATCGTACTATAAAGGAATGATTTGATCTCATTTTATTCGTTAGTGCAAACACAAGATTGACAGCTACCTAATAATAAATACCCAACATCAAGAATTAGAGAATAACAATCCAATATACTTTAACCTTTAGGATCTCGTATTATTAATTCAACTAACAACATGAAGGTAAAACAATATCCTAAAAGCAGTAAAGGGTTAAGAATGTTTATAGGCAACTTATTGCACTCGTAAAAACATTTCTTTTTACTTGTCCGATCCGAGGTGGAAGTCTCGGGAATCTCAGCTTTCAGCCGACATTTAAGGAAAGAATCCCATTAAAGGAATGGAGCTACTTGCGTGAGCAATTTTATTTTACGATCCACCTCCCATCTCAATGTTTATTGCTACGTGGTATTTACCTAA
Source organism: Antheraea mylitta (assembly GCA_014332785.1). Taxonomy (NCBI): domain Eukaryota; kingdom Metazoa; phylum Arthropoda; class Insecta; order Lepidoptera; family Saturniidae; genus Antheraea; species Antheraea mylitta. The sequence goes on from JACEII010000087.1 coordinate 1,507,304, forward strand.
CTACCTTTGAGATTAGCTTAATTACTTAAGTAATCTTTGGTTACCTTTCACATATCTTGTACATGAGAACAATAGTAACATATAAGCAACAGTTGTTAGTTTGAATTTTGAAGATGTTGTTGAGAAGTTGGTTTGCTGTTTTAAACGAATACAAAGAGTA
>JACEII010000087.1:1512463-1564644 GCA_014332785.1 Antheraea mylitta
ATCACTCCTACAACATCATACATACACATGCACGCCCACATGCTTACATGCTGTTTTTCTTTTTCAGAGAAATAGACGATAAAGAGTTCTACCCTTCTTTTTCCTTATCCTATCCTATCCTATATAGTTTTGAGAATTTTTTTCTACACAAAATGCATATAGGAGTTGTTGAGGCACGCATGCTTGGTAGACAAGCATGTTTCAATAACTCATATGCGTATATCTAGATAGCTTAGGTTATCGCAGATAGGTCGCGATTTTTGCACAAAACAGGCGACAGCCCAAGCCGAGGAGTGCGTTCAGCGCTCGCCTCAATAGTTCGGTAAAGCTGTAAAGACCTTACCAGTCCAACAGCGTTTTCATTTCGAAAAAAAAATACGTGTGTACCACTCGGGGACTGCCGCGGTAAAGCTATTGCATAGCATTTTTTATTAACTTATGCAATTATAACTATTTATTTATTTTATTTATGCAGTATTTTTTTTCCTTTGTTTTTTTTCTTTGATATGAATTCAAGTTACACTTTTTGAGCGTGAAAGAAAGAAAACAATATTTTTTTTCTTTTAAAAAATAAATGAGAAGTTAATATTCTTCAAAATATTTTTATTATCTTACAATACATGTAGGTTATTCAGGAAAACACTTTGTACACAAATTATACGAGTACAGATATTCACTGTTGTACATAGATGATAAATACCTATACACCAGTATACTTTCTCACAAACAGCTGATTACGTATTCGTCCGATTTCGGAGCAGCTCGTCTCGATCCGTGCGAGCTTTGTACAGTCGTACCATATATACGTTAAGCGAACGCTCGGCCGAGCTACATGGTAGAGAGATGGCGGTGTTAGGTTTTTTCGTTACGAAATTTTGGATTCGGTCTCCACGCTCAAGGCCCGCGATAGCAGCTATTCAATAGCTTAAAATAACCGCTTTATATTATGCTTTTTATTGTAACTTTAAGTGTAACATTGTATATCCACGGAATTATTTTTCACATCAGGTTTTAAATGTCAAGGTGGTTATCAGAAAACATTATCGACCACAAAACTAGACATATATAAATATAGAACTATATATATAACTAGATAGAAATATATAAGTAGATAGTTTGTAATTCATCACGTATCAGCGTGACATTGTACTAAAATAAAAAGAATTGAGAGAGTATACCAGTTCCCAAGCGAGCTATTCTGGTGCCGCCGGCCGGTTGGGGTTGTATTCTTAGATAATTAACTCTTTATGGCTAGAGACATCTGTTTACAACGCTGCCGTTACTCTACCATGTTTACAGGGACCGTTTCAGTTGAAATTTTTATATTTAGAAAATTCTTTTCACTTTTTAACGTTATTTATTGACATAACATAGTTGAGGTTAAAAAACTTAAATATTTTTAAAAACAATATCTTCGTCAATGAGGACGAAATCCTAAGAATTATGAAAGAAATCATAAATGATAAAAAAAATGAAAGAAAAACCAACCGCCTTAAAAAATGAACTGAAAAGTGTAAAATTTTTTTTTTACTTTATCTTACATAATACTTTGTCTTGGTTTTTAAAAATATTTTCAGGTCTACATAATTCAAATATTCTTTCTTTTTTAACGACGCATCGTTAAATAAAAATTAAATAACGAGAACTCCATCCAAATTGGGTTAGTAGTTTTGTAATCTATGGCTTGTACTTTTGCAGAAGTTATAGGCATAGTACAATCAACTCAGCAGACATTTCGTACCGATAAATATATATGAAAGAGTGTTTTTGCAATTTTACAATATTTTTTTAACAGTTCTGACAATCGGACACACAAAAGACAAAACACAAACGTTAACAAACACACAGATCTTTCAATTTAAACAAACGTATTAATTATAATTGACAAATATATAAATATCTTCCTTCTTCTATTATTTCCAAATTAAACATTCTGTTTAATTTTTTTTTCATAAACATTTATCTTCACAATGATTTCTTCTACCTCAACAATGTGCCAGGTATCAGCTAATATTATAAAGAGGTAAAGTTGGTGACTTTGTGTTGTTGTAGGGAGCGATCTCAGGAACTAATGGTTCGATTTGAACAATTCTTACAGTGTTATATAGCGCATTTATCGAGAAAGGTTATAGGTTATCATCGCGCTAAGACCAATAGGAACGGAGCTCCAATGAAGAATGTTTCAAAATCGTTTTTTTCCTCTTGAGAGTTTCCGCTGCAAGTTAGCACTAGCACAAAGTAATTATTCTACGCAGACGAAGTCGCGGACAGAGGCTAGTACATAATACACAGGAAGGCATCAAGATTTACTAAATTACGAGATTGTTTCATAAATCTACTGGACCTGCATTAACTGACGGTATATTTTAATATACGTTTGTAGCTACACTGTCCCTATTAGTTGAACAACAGAAATCCATTTAGATTAACAACAATATGAGGAATAATAGGATAGTATTTTAAAATAGCAGCTGCTCTTTTCCATCGTGGATTACATGTTTGTAGAACAGTGTAGTAATATTGCTGGTTATTCTTGTTCGCTGACGATGTAAGTGTCAACGATGCCAACGAACGCTAGACTAAAAAAGATCTTTACAAAAATCCGCGTATTGTTTATAAAAAAATAACCCGAATTTGTATTAGTATTTTTAAAATTGTGTAAACTGTTTCCTTTTTATATGAAATCGGGAAAATTGTATTTTTCTGTGAAATCAATGGCTTGATTTTAATAATTAAATAAGTCATAGCCTAATAATTATATAGTTAAATGTGTACAAAAGAAGCATACGAATAAATCTTGTAAAATTAATTCGAATTTTACACCTAAATTACCCACGAAAGAAGGATTTTACGGTAAATGATAATAAAGTAGTGTCACGATTACTAAAACCAATTTAAATGTAAATATCTCCGCAATCTTGAAGCAGGTTTGTTTTATTGATAGGTAAGTAGGTGGTAGAGCCACGATGAAGCTATTACTGGTTTTAGCATGAATGGGTCGGCTAGTCCGGGATAATACCACTCTCTCATAGAAAATCGACGTGAAGTAATAGTGCTTGCATTGTTGCTTTTCTTCGGTTAGTGAGAGCACCGAAGGAACCCACTTTACTACCCCACCTCCCCTCCCCCACTTCTACCTCACCCATCCCTCATCCCAATCCTCAAACACTGGTGTTGCTAGTGTCTATGGACGGCGGTGATCATTTATCATCAGGTGACCCACCTGTTCGTTTGACACCTATAATATAAAAAAATATTGATAGGTATATTGATTACTTGAAGTGAGGACTTCAAGTAGACTTCTTTAAGAAGACTTCTTCGTTTTAGCGTTTTCCCGGCTTGGTGCCAGGATCCGCTTTCCTACTTAACTATTTCAACTTTGCCCGGTCTTCGACATCTTGTTGTGTGAGATTATTCTCCTTCATGTCCGCCTTCACCACGCCTAGCCAGCGTTTTTTGGGCCTGCCGCGAGTTCTTGGGCTTTGTACAGTGATTGATTACTTGAAGTAAGACGAATTATTAATAATGATTCAGTATTGTTTCTCCAATATCCACTATTATGGCTTCATAAAAGGACGACTGCTTAATCTCCTTATTCAGGGACGATTCCTTTACATTACTGAAACGTGGTAATATTTAAACATTGTGTGATAAAAATTCAAAGTTGCCTGTACTTTCTATCTGAAACTTTGTAAGTTAGTGAAATCATACAAATAGTAACGGTAATTGAACAAATATATTATCCAGATTAAGAGCTAGCTGAATGTGTATGGTTGACATAGCGACAAGCAGTAATTTGTTGTAGCTAGTGTCACTTTCCTAACGGGCTTTAAACTGTGGAGCTCCAACCACTAGATATTAACACCGTAATCATTCCTTGGGTAAGGATCGCCATATAATATCTTGATTGACCGAAGCTTGTTTTGCACGCATGTTGTAATAGTTACCACCAATAGATGAGAAAATGGTGTGAGGCGATTGGTAAGATGTTAATCGATTGATACTGTTGTGCTTAATTAAATACATTAGGAACATATGGATAAATTATCTTAAAAATTATAGTACTACACAAATATTATTAGAAATTGGATATTAGGTATTGTCGAATAATATGGTATGAATTAACAATGTAATTTTTATTTTCTGATAACAAAAAGATTACACAATAAGCTTGAATTTTTTTTCTTATGTCATTGGGGGCAAACGAACAGACGGGTCACCTGATGTTAAGTGATCACTGCCGTCCATAGACATTTGCAACACCAGTGGAGTCGCAAGTGCATTGTTAGACTTTGTTTGGGGAAAAGAGTAAGGAGGAGAGGAGTAGATAAAGGCAAGGGGAGGAGAGGAGTAGGTAAAGGTAAGGGGAGGGGAGGTAGGCCTCCGGCGCTCTCACTGAAGAACGAACGAAACACAACAATGCAAACACTGTTACTTCACGTCGGTTTTCTGTGAGAGAGTGTAACTACCCCGGGCGAGCTGACCCATTCATGCTGAAATCACTAATAGCTTCAGCGTGGTTCTACCGCCTACAATTGACCTAATAGACGAAAGCCACAATAAAAGCATAAAGACTTAATTTAGAGGTCTATGAAAAATTCTGCCTTACTTATTATTCTAATTCAGTTCGATCTAAAAAATATACGCGTAGACCCTAAACTGAAATAAACAAAAAAAAAACCTAATACGCAACATTCATAGAAAAATAAACAGATTTGTATCTCCTTGGCGGAGTAAATTGGATTCGGCATTTTATGTGGACCTTAACAAAATTCTTTTGCTCTCGTAAAGGCAGAATAAAAGCTAATTCTATTGTATTTTACTCTAAATTTATTTCGGTTTTTACATTCTTTTTAGTCTCTTACATCTCCTAGTTCATTTTACGATCAAACGGAACGGTGAATATGTAATTCTTTAGTTATATTGCTAAGTAAATTGACATGCTTCGTCGCCTATCGTCGTAATAGTGAGCCCTTTCGATTCCCATATAATATTATTGACTTTTGTGTGATGTGTTTAATTGTCAATCCTGTATCTGGGAGCCAAACATCTATTAGCTATTAATTTACTACTAGTTTTGCCTTTTTTGGTAATGTGATTATCCACAAATTCTTAATTTGAGAGTGGTAGCTAAGTCAGGCGGATTAAAAAAAAAACATATCACCATTTTGTGGCTTCATCACAATGTTTTCCTTCACAGGAAACTACAACTCAATCTAGAATTCGACCTTATATCCATCGACGTTGTGACCGAAGACTATCAATTAAGCCATCATTATTTTAATTAATCTAACATCGGTGAAAAGCTAGAATTATTCAAAGGATATAATAGTCTAGATATTTTCATTAACAGTAACACCATGGAATTGTAAAATAATATGTAATACAAACTCTATATGCTATTCAAAGCCTAAACGAAAATAATTTCATAAACTGTTCTATTGTCTCTTCCAAAACAATTAAGTGCACTTAACCCTTAGAAATCAGAACAGTCCCAAAGTTATTAACAAAATTAATTTTTAGTTTAGTAACTACTTAACCCGTAGCTGAGATTTGAAACTTTGAAGAGGATCAAACATTCATGAAACCGCCAACAATCTCCAGTACAAACGAAACATGAAACTTGACATTTCGAAACCTGTCGACCCATGTTTATCAAGATCGCCGTAGTTAAAATAGAAATACAAGTAGTAGTGAATTCTGCCATTATAATTGGGCTCTTGATATTTTAATGACGTACGAATATTCAAAATTAAAACTGAGTTACTATTATTAAATCAAATGATAATATTAGAATTATGGTATTAGTATTTAATAGGCAGAAAACCTGGAGAATATAGGTTTGAAAATTAGTAGACTAGAAGACGCACATGTTTTGTGACTTTGGTGGTCCATCCAGTTCTTCTTCTATAGCCTTAAATAGTTGTATCCTCACCAACCTGTTCCAATTATTGGTATCTCGGTTCTCTGATACAAAACGACAGCTACATAGATAAAGACGTGATGTATAGAATAAATTCAAGGTGGCCGGAATGGTGAAGGGTATCTGGTGTAGCTTGTAACTTTTTTTTTACCAAAGGAGGCAAACAAACTGGTGGGTCACGTGATGCTAAGTGATCACCACCGTCCATAGACAATAGCGACATCAGGGACGTCGCAAGTGCGTTGCCAGCCTGTATATGGGAGAAGGGGGAGGGGAAGGAAAGGGAAAGAAGGAAAGAGGAAGGGATGTGGGCCTCCGGCTCTGTCACTGACCGAACGAAACACAACAATGCAAGCACTGTTATTTCACGTCGGTTATCTGTGAGAGGGGTGGTACTGCTCCGGACTAGCCGACCCTTTCATGCTGAAACCAAAAATAGCTTCAGCGGGGCTCTACCACCTACACACAAATGCTCTTGAAACTCGAGAGCGAGGAGCATAAAACTACTGTAAGACCAGTCATATTGTATGCATCTGAGAGCTGGGCTACGAAAGAGATGGATGAGACAAAACTGCATGTGGTAGAGATGCGAATGTTAAGGCGGATTTCTGGTGTAACTATAATGGATAAGATTAAGAATGAGTATATCAGAGGGGATTTTAAAATAGCACCAGTGACAGAAGAGTTGAGGAATAATAGGTTAGTATGGTGTGGGTATGTTATGAGGAGAGATGAAAGCTATGTAACTAGAAAACTTTTGAGTATGATGGTGGATAAGAAGTAGGGGAAGGCCAAAAAAAGTATGGATGGACTGTGTGAAAAATGATATGTGTGTAAAAGGTGCGAATATTGAGATGACATCTGATAGGAGAGAGTGGGAAAGGGAAACATGTTTTGTCGATTTAATTTAGGTGGGATAAGGGTAAGAAGATGATGATGAGTATTAGGATTATCATTTTGTAAACTGATAAATTAAATTAAATTGTAAACTAGACTCCTCTGCATGTGACACACTCCCTATTTAATAAAGGAGAAAAACTTCAGATAAACGTTAGATAAAACTTTCAATGTAATTGGTTTCAAAGAGTATTTTAATTAGCCAACATATTTTACAAGCCACTTAAACGATTTTTGGAGTGACATTTACAAGTTGAAAAGACGTTTCACATCGTTACGAGACTGGGTGTTCTATTTATTATCAACAGCTGTCCTTTAATAACTTTGCCCATATAAAAACTTTTCAATAATGTGTAATTTTTTTATTAACTTGTTCTCTCAGTTATACCGAGCAAGAACAATACAACTGGCCCGTATATCACCTTAATTGCAGAATTGGCTACATGGCACATATTGATTATGTAATGTTACAGTTTGTATGCGGAAAGGATAGAAACCAAAAAATTAACATGGGAACAAAACGTAACGGGGTTCTAAAAATAGCCTGTGTTTGAACATTGTCGAATCAATCGAACAATGACGTCAGTGTTTTTCCACCTACTTATATTGAAGAAGGAATAAAACGCTCCGAGGAGCGTTAGAACAGAGTTCTATTCTGAACATTCAGGTAATTGCGAAGAGATACCAAATGTAAGTCTTCAAGCATCGTCAACAGCGTTATAAAGCGTAAATGTGACTAACATAATTACATATTACTGATTCTATTTGATTTTTGTCTGTACAAATACAAATTACATTACCAATTATAACTAAGTCTTAGCAAAGCAGCGACTGTACTACGTCCTTATGGGCAATAGGAAACTATTCGTAATTAACAATGAAGTGCATATTTTAGTAATATTATGGACAGTATATAATATTAATTTGCATTATTTTCTCAATACAAAACAATGTCTTTCTGTTGTGAAATACATAATTACTGGGCGGATTATTTATAAATTTAACGGCCCTATTGATATATGTTCAAAAGAAGGATTTTCTTATCTACACTAACATTATAAAGAGCTAAAATTTTGTGAATTTCTGACGTTGTAGGAAGTAATCTCAGGAATTACTGGTCTGACTTGAAAAAATATTTCAATTTTATATAGCTCATTTATCAAGGAAGGCTATAGGCTTATATATATATCATCACGCTAACATTAATAAGAGCGAAACACCAATAAAGAATATTACAAAATTGGGATTTTTTCCTCTTGAGAGCTTCCGCTGCTTGTTAACGTTAACGCAAAGTAACTATTCCGAAGTCGTGGGCAGAGTCTAATAAAATATATAATATTACATACAATACTAGTATAAATTATAATCATAGACTAAGGAACACTCCACGAGAAGTCAAGTTCGAGTACTCGAGACGTCAAGCGAACTTTATCTTAGTAAATATGTTTGGAAAATTTAGGTATGTGTTATTGGAGGCGTAATTGAAAAACTTCGGACTTGGGTTAAATTGTTCTTGTAGGTTGAGGTTAACGTGTCTGTTTTGACTTTTATTGTAAAATTAGTGATATATATGTACGCAATAACCTTTTATTGTCTTTTGAGTAACTGACGAATATCAATATGGAACTTGCGATGCGGAACGTGTTTATACTTTCAGATAAAAAAATGCAAGTGTCTAGGACTAAGTAGTACAATAAATTTCAATATATCTTAGAAATGTACAGATATATTTTAGAAAAGGACAGATAGACATACACGGTGTTGATTACGAAAGAGTTAAATACATATTGAACACTTGCTTTAAAAAGTTTACGTTTTAAATACAGCGCGCTCGCTGAATGGTCGCCATTTTGCTCTTTTGTCTCGCTTTGGTTAGGTTAGGTTAGCCTTGCGAAAATAGGATAACGCGAACTGCCTCGGGTGAGCGCGTTGCATTTAGTACGAAACCTTTTTAAAGCAAATATTTAATACATATTTTACTTTTTTGTAATAACACTGTAATTGTTTCTTAGGATAGAAGTAACTATGTAGAAGTGTTTCTAACAGAAAAGTGACACAACAAATAATATATAAATAATTTTGTCGCGCTACAATAAGTACACCTTGTTTTTTTTTTTTTATTGTAGCACGGCAAAGTGACTGCACTATGCCTGATGGTAACAGTGGTAACAGTACAATCCAAAAATAATAGCGACCACCGATTGACTCACTGTCCATCGCCGGTCGCCACTATCATGCCGATCTGTAATAAGCTGGATATGCACAGGCTGATCCCGAAACTCGACCCGTAGATGCGAATTACTATTACGGGCTTTTTCGCCATATACATGGTGGTTGCGACCCAGTCGGGCTGTAAAACCCTACCACTTCGCAAATTGTTTTCTCATTTGCATATCGACGGGAGAAAGCGGAAATGTCGTAACTTGCATTTTGAGCCTAATTCCTTGTTACCATATTTTTGTATAAAATAATACCACTCGCAATGTTCTGGGTTTCGCTTTTCTACGATTCAATTTTTTATCGATACGACCTTGTTTTTCTGCCTAGATTTAGAGCTATAAATTAAAAAAAAATTGAAGTTTTGAAATAGTTGTCTAGCTCTGGTGTAAAGTTGGGTTTTTCAAGTTACGACAATTCTGCTTTCTTCCATCGATATGTAGGTATGATATGTATGTAGTTCATTTGAACTAATCTTGGGAATATCTGAACTAATTTTGATGAGTATCTTTCATTATGATAGAACATATCTCACAGTATTATCTAAGTTATATGTCATTACACTATTTAGGTAATGAAGAGACTTAACACATTTCTTGTTTATACAACGATAAATACGTTTACAGTTAAGTAGTAATTTATAATTTACAATTAAAAAGATAAATATTGCCCACAATTAATCTACATATAATACGTCAAATACACGTCAATCATTTTGACCGCTATGAATATAGCCAGTTTGAGCTTGCGAGTGATATACTCAAGAGTATAATCAAAATCAAAATATTCTTTATTCAGCTTAGGCCTTGAGGAGGTACTTATGAAAGTCAAAGCTACCACCAGTTCGGAAAACAACCTGGAGTCATCGATAAGAACCAGCAAGAAACTCGGTACAGAATACGAATACAAAAGAAAGTAATAATGTTATTCTGGGAATCCAGAATTTACATTTACTTATCTATAACTTATTTCTTAGTATGGTAAATATGTCTTGTAATATAATACGCATTTATACCAAAATTTATGTTTTGCATAGCTATTATACAAAGTGGCCAAAAAAATTTGAAACGGACTGTACTTCCCATGAAACAATGAAACAACGTCGTATGTATGTAACGGAATCAAGAATAAGTATTCAATAAAATATTTATCTCTGCTTCTATAATATTGTACCGATGACACGCCTTTTTCTCTACACGAGCACATGAGCAGGCATACATTAATCCGTTTTAATATACCTACGGTTCTGTCCGTACTTTATTTGTTTACTACTTAGTAAACAAATGAAAAAAATAAAGCATAGACAGAACTGTAGATATATTAAAACGGGTTAATGTATGCATGTTCAATCAGAACAATTTAATTTCTAGGATTTTTTTTTTTATTGTAGCACGGCAAAATGACTGTACTATGCCTGATGGTAAGCACAGTGCAATCCAAAAATAATAGCGACCACCGATGAACACACTATCCATCGCCGGTCGCCACTATCATGCCGACCTGCAAAAAGCTGGATATGCACAGGCTGATCCCGAAACGCGACCCGCAGAAGCGAATCACTATTACGGGCTTTTTCGCCATATACATGATGGTTGCAACCCAGTCAAGCTGTAAAACACTACCACCCCGCGGTAAATAAGTATCTATCCTGAATTTGATATGAACAAGATATGAACCAATTTAAACATTCAACGACTACACATATGAAGTTTAATAAAAATGTCTGTTTATTTGTTTGTTTTCATTTAACTGCGACAGCCGATTGAAAGATTTTTATAATATTTTATACTCTGAAAATAAAATGAATTTTTTTTACTCACAATCAATTTCCTTAAAATGTAGTTAATATTGTTATTATATAATTAATAGCCTATATAATTTATCAATTATAGCGTTAGAACATAAAAATGACTATAATGAATTGAATACATATACGAGTATATCTACTTAAAATGCGTACAGAGCCGCGGATGTAGCTAGTATTAAATAAGGGAAAATGAATTAAATCTGCTCATATTTAAAAACATAGCTGAGAACATATTGCGAGTCAGTACTGTGTGGAAATACTTATTTCAAGATATGCTTAGTGGTAATCCTAACAGCTCAATTGTTAGTGGACTGTCTGTGGAATTCGAACTGTTTTAAGCACTTACTCAGATAAAATAAAATTAAAATAGTAACATACTATATAATAATAGTAAATGTATTTATAATTTACTATAATAATTCGCATTAATATACTACTTTTTGTACCCTGATCTGTCTTTAAATAATTCCGAAGCACACTTTAATTATTTACTATCATTCCTATAGGTGACTAATTACACGGTCTAATTAGACCAAATTAATTACTTTTGCTGACCTTGTAATCAAATACCTCATTAGTTTTAATCGATTAGTTTAATTTGGAAAATGGTATGAGAAATTTAATCGCATTTATTTTTGTACTATTACTAATTTATTCGAATTATACTTATTAAAATAAATCTAGATTCAAATTTACGAATAAATATCTAAGTAATTCTTTATTATGATAATCTTATGGAATGTATTTATGAATAACGTTATTTATTTTTACACCGAATAAAGTTATAAAGAACACAATATAAACTTTGCAAGATAAAAAGTAAATGTATCAGCAGAACGTACCAAAGCAAAGTAACATCAAAGTAACGTCGGATGTTTTTCTGCTTCAGTTGTTACTATTAAAAGTATCAAATAAAAGTTACAAACGACTTACTTCATACACTTCGCTATAACCAAGGTATCCTGGTAACTTAGTTCCACTATCTACATCACAGTACCACAAAACACATTTAAACAACAATTTATATTTTGTCACTACAATGTCAAATGTACTCTCGTATACTTCACGAGATAATACGTCCGGAGTACGCGCTTAAATTATACGTCTCAGCTTCTGGACGATCGGGAGACATCTAAAAAATCTGAATCCTGGAAGCTTATTGCTATACTCGCGTTGAAACTTTGCGGGCAAGGTTAACAAATCATTGAAATATCGATTTAAAATTAATAGTAGTTAGGTTACAATTTGAAAATTTTACTTACGACGTTTCGAGTGTAAAATGCGCGTAGAGAGGCACAGATGCTGCGCGCATGCGATTTCGGGCCCCTCGTACATACATCGTGAAATTTTGTTTGTGCCTTTGTGTGGGTGTATGAAAGGCCAGTGCTACATTGTTTGAGCCGTTACCGGACACCATTGTTGTGGTACTCGGACCCAAGCGTGATACAATCAAGCGTGATTAATATACGATGTCGGCGGACATTTACTGTTGTTTCGTGTGAAAAATACCATGGATATGTAAAGCCGCTGACTTGCACTTGTTAAAACAAAAGAGTTGTGTTTTTATATAAAACTGATATACTAATTATATTTTTTACAGAATAAAATATTTATAACTAGCTCTCCGCCCCGGATTCGTATATTTAACGAAGAAAATGAGCACAAATCTGTACAACACGCCAATGTAATTAAATAAAATGGCAACTAATTTACGCACTTTGGAGATTTTTAACCCTAGATTTTCACTTGTACTTATGATTTCTCAAACATCTTTCATAAAAACCTTGTCCTGATAATTCCAACACAATAAAACTACAATTAACCCGATACATGTAGCCATTTTGATGTGATACGCTTGCATACATTCGGCTACTTATTTTTATGTAAATAGATTTGACTGATATACTTTTTCATTTATGTGAACTTATTGGAAACCCAGTGCTTTAACAGTCGTCGCCAAACCTGAGGGGATGGGGCGGGGCCCCCCATCTCCTCGTTGCACGGGTGAGGCTGACGAGGGGAGGCTGCTGGTCGTGTACCCAGTAGCCTCTCTATACTAGGGTGAAGCCTGGGGTTCACTCGCCAGGCTGCCGCAGGGGCAGTTTCAGGTCAGTGAGCATGCTCAATCCCTGGCTGCCCCTTCCATGTGGCAGACGGTACACCGTGGGGTTTTAGTCCGTGCGAATCGGACATAACCTACCCTCTCCCCCGGGAGGGTACCGTATCCGTTAGGGATTTCCCACGTTAATAAAAAAAGAAAAAAGAAAAAAAAGTGCTTTAACAGTGAAGCGTCTTCGTAAAAGCAGATAGACAGACAGACAGAAATCTCTAAAAATGATTGAAATCTATTTTATTACTTATTCCTAGACAGCTGAATTTTTTTTAGTAAGAAACTCGAAAATGTGCAGATTGGTTGATTTACATTCTTATTATATATATTGATGATACATCGTTTTTTGTCTACTATCTAAATTAGTACATCAGATAAACATCAGTATACACAGATATTTTCTGAACGATAGCGAAAATTTTATCAAAATCAGTTAACATAATTCAAGAGAATAAAAAAAAATACACGGCCACACTCGAAAAGCGATTTCTATTAATAATTTATAGATACATCTATACTAATACAAATATACTAATTACTAATACAAATATACTAATTACTAATACTAATGCTAATACGAATATACTAATTACTAATAATATTATAAAGAGGTAAAGTTTTTGACGTTGTGATGTTGTGGCGTTGTAGGGAGTAATCTCAGGAACTACTGGTCCGATTTGAATAATTCTTTTAATTAATATATAATTATAGCTCATTCATCGAGAATGGTTATAAGCTATATATTATCACGCTAAGATCAATAGGAGCGGAGCATAAATGAAAAATGATTGAAAATCGGGATGTTTCTTCCTTTTGAGAACTAACTGCTGCGTGTTAAGTGTTGGTGTTAGTGTATCTATTTCACGCGAACGAAGTCTTGGGCAGAGGCTAGTATTACATAAATTATTATCAGTAATGTATAATTCTAATATACAATCGTTATAAATCAGTTTTTTATTACAATACAAATGAAATTTACTTTTGAAAATGTTGATTTCAAATATCATTACTTCGTTCAGCGCTTCCATTAAAAATGTTTACCTTACCGCGGAAGGAACATAAGAAAACCATCTTTTGTCGCTTTTAATATGAAATCAATCTTGTTATTTCCAGAACAGAGAGTTGTGTTTACTAATAAGTTTTACTATAAGAGATAAGACTATATAGCATGCATAGCATCAATATATCTTTTATATATGTATATATATTAATAGGGTCTTTGTAAGGTGTACATATACATGAGTTAAATAAATGTAAGAAAATTATTAGAAAAATATTTAGCTATTAAACATTTGTAATTGTTACATACTTTGTGGAGTAAAATCTCTTTTAGGCGCGTTAAGCGGTATTTGTTTGGTAGAAAATAACAAACAATCACCAATTACAAAACAACTTACAAGTATATATCTTACTAACTACTAACAAAAAAAATTTACAATCACATTCTTGCCCTTATACCGACATCCACCATGTTAAAGATTAACTTGGCTTCTTCCGATGCTGGGCTTGACAATATTTCCTTACAAACCTATATTATAAGTAGTCTTAAATATCTGTCTTCTTTGAGATTCATTCCTGACACATTCCATTAGAATATGATAGACATCTTCTTCTTAATGGCAAGCTTCACAGTTGCTATTTCCCTTGTTTTCATTAAAAAGTTAGACTTATTCAATGGATTATGCCCAGAACGAATCCTCAAAGCTAAGACGATCATGCTTCTTTTCATTTTGGAGTCTTGGAACCATGGGATCGATCCCAAAGATGGTTACATAGTCTTATATCAAATACCTTTTGTTAACGATCTTTTATTAAAATATTCGGACCATATATTGGCTGCATTTCTTTTGAACTCAGCTGTACCGTCATTGTACGTTGGTAAACAATCATATAAAATTCCATATTCCTTTCTAGCATAATTCCATCTAGCAAAAGAACCTCTTTTGCTAGTCTATCAATCAGTTCATTTCCTTCTACTCCAATATGAGAAGGCACCCAGTGTATTACAATAGATTTATCAAAAGAAACAAGTTTTTGTAACAACTTAATAATTGAATAAGCAAGAGGAATGCCACGAAATTTAGGTAAACCGCATCTATTTATATGTTGAATTGCACATTTTGAATTTGTTTATATTACAAACTTATAATTTAAATCTTGCATGTAAGATAAGGCTTCTAAGATAGCAATCAATGCTGTATGCATAATGGGAATCTTACTTCTTATACTGAATTTGATATGACTTAAGGTTTGTGGGTCTACAAACGCTGCTCCACTGAATCTACCTACTTTAGATCCATCAGTAAATATTGCATAAAAATCAGAATATAATTCGTTAAGAAATTGACAACACCTTATTTTTAAAGAATGGGGGTTATAATATCTTTTGGCCATGTCTAAGATTTTAATGTTGGGCTTCAGACTTTTATGTAAATCTATGTAGCTCATCCAGATATCTAAGGAAAACATTTCTAATTGCTTAGAACCTGTAATCTTAATTGCTTTCAATTCTTTGTGTATAGATATCATCAAGGGTATTTTCCTTCGTCCCCAGTAATGCATGTCGATAGTACCTGACAACTTCTCGCAATGCTTGATTATAGACTGATCCACAGATTTTAATTTCAGCCAGTATTTGCCTGCCAAATAACGGAGGAAGTAGAAGTTCAGACTCCATAATGTGAATAGACGTACTTTTGATAAACCCTCCTATAATTCTCATACATTGATTTTGTATTTTGTCTAACTTGTATAAATTGTAATAACTACTATCGTCATATATTACACTGGCATAATCTATTCGACTACGAATAATACTGATATATAACTTTCTTAAAAATTGAGGATGAATTCCCCAATCAGAACCTGCTAAAACTTTAAATATATTTAAAAATCTTTCTAGTCTGATTTTTAATTCACTAATATGTTTTATCCATCTCAGTCCTCGATCTAACCATACTCTTAAATATTTAATATTATCTACGACTTGTAATGGAAATTCATTAATTTTCAATATTAAATTATCACTAGAATATCCCTTTTTAAACACACATATTTTACTCTTATTAATCGAAACATTTAATCCTAAATCTGAGTGTAACCTCTCAATTATATTGATACCATTTTGTAAAACTCGAGAACTTTCAGTTATGTTACTTGAGTAATATAGGATAAAATCATCTGCGTACTGGGATACATAGATATTTGAATCAATTTGTTTCAAAATTACCGTAGTTGCAACATTAAAAAGTAAAGGAGAAAGACGATCACCTTGGGTTAGACCTCGATCACATTTTCTTTTAATGTAAGCTCCATTGACTTTAATCTGAATATATCTTTCGTTCAAAAAGTTCCAAAGGTATTCACATATATGTTTTCCTGCGCCTAACTTATCTAAATTATTAAATAATACCTTGATATCTACATTATTATAAGCATTATCGATATCTAAGAAACACCCAACTCTATGCTTTTTTTCCAGAAAACCTACTTGAATTCGAGTTACTAGTTCCGTTATACCATCTAGGCAGGAACGTGTCTTTCTGAACCCTATAGTATTATTATCTGAAAACTTTTTCGATTTTTCAAAGAACCATTCTAACCTAAATGTAATAATATAGTGAAAAATTTTGCATATGCAAGACATTCATGAAATCGGTCTTAGAGATGATAGTTCATTAACATTTCTTCCTAGTTTAGGTATAGACATTACATTTATGTTTCTCCACTGTATGGGGACAAATGCATGAAAGAAAAAGGTGTTGAACAATGATACCAGTGCAGACTTCCCGTTATTAGGAAGCCACTTTATCATTGAATACGAAATCTCATCACATCCAGGAGATGTATCCTTCATACTGATATATTTATCAAGCTCCTGCATGGAAATCTCTATCTCCAATATAGGATTATGAGAGCCAAAATTTAGCTTTTCTGGAGAAACATAATCTGCAGTAAGTGAAAGAAGAAATGGCTTTACCTTATCTTCGTCACATAATATCCTACTGGACGAGCGATACCCCTTTAACCATTGCATTCGACTCCACATTTCACTATATGTCGTTTTTTCATTTATAGGGGAACAAAACTTACGACAACTGTTATTTTTTGCATCCCGAAGTAATTTTTTAACTACTTTAACCTTCTCATTTAATATGTCAAAATTATTTGGAGTTGGGTTATTCCTAAAACGAGCTAATGCAAGTCTGCGTATGGCCACCGCCTTCGATAACACGATATTCCAGTAAGGTTTGGGAGAGAATGAGAATTTGAAATTGTGTTTGTCTACTTTATAAGGGATGTATAATTCAGCTGCAGAGTAAATATTTTTAATAAACATATCATAAGCTACTTGTACTTGAGTATGTAGGTAATTTCGAGAACGATAAATAGATCTAGTTACATTTTATTCATAGAAAACTTTTTTAACTGAATTTTCAGGCAATGAATAAAAGCTAGAACATAAAGGTACATTTCACCGTCGCTGTCAAAACAAAAACAGCTCACATAGAAATCAGTTGCTTCGAAAATCCGTATAACCATAGTTAATCTAAGTGACAGCAGAAGAGGTATATTTTTTATATATTTTCTTGTAAATAATTTTCAATTTTATAAGGCAAGCCTAACAGATTATTTTAATTTTAAAATATTTTTTATAGAATCGTGCTAGGCTCGGTCGCCCCGGTACTATGTTTTATATTTTGTATTGAGATTGTACAGCATATAAACATGATATGTTTGAGTCGCTCCTAAACTGTATATAATTATTGTTCGGAGTGCAAGTAGATGTGAAAACAGAACTATTGATGATAACTTTGATACTTATACAAATTATGAAATTTAAATAATTAAGACTGTACCCAGTTTAAAAAAAAACACATTTATTTTATTGTTTTGAGTTTTCACGCCTGCTGGCAGTCTTTAAAGTACCTCGAATATATTTTTTTTAAATAAACACATATAACTAAATGTGACGAATTTCAAATTTGGGTATAAATTAAGTATCCAATACTAAGGTGGATGCTACTTTGCACTTCCGCCTGGAATTGATTGACCACTACTATGTCTAACTACAACAAAATAAAAATCAATTATCAATAAACATATATTTTGTATATATTAATTATATTTTGTATAATTAATATAAATATTATAATGGTCAATAAATTAATTAAAATATGTTGCAGATTGACGCGTAATCTCGACAATCGATTACACGTGTTTCGCTCCGTCGTGGAGCATCATCAGATCGATGTCGACTCGCCCGCTCGCAACGGAAGAACAGAAATTAAAATTCGAATAGTCTGTTTATATTTACGAACTAGCTGTGCCCGCGTATTCGTCCGCGTGGAACAAAATGTAACTAAAACTGTGATTAAGAAAATCTTCTGAATGTTTTAAGTCCATTTACTTATTTACTTTTCTCTCGCACTTAACTATATAGATTTAAATACTTATTCTCTTGTCAATATTCTATCAATACACATTTTGTAAACGGCTTTTACGTTTTGTATCACTGGATGATGCTAAAAACAACCAATTAGAATTAACGTTTTCATGTAATTGTTATTTAGTGAACTATATTCTTTTGAGTAAATACATTTATTCAAATCGAAACTTATTAAATTCCAAGTAAGTGTAGGTTTCTGTATTTATTATCTAACCCATTTATTTTGGAGACCAAATAAATTATACCTAAAACGAGGAATTAAAAAGGTTAATTGAAAGACGAGGGTATCGGGATGGATTCCTGAATGTAAAAATACTCGGTAATTCACGACTGTTTCTATGGATATTACTTTGAATCAAAGTAATAAATTGAAAATATTTGGCGTATTTTAATTTTGACTAGTTCTTGTAATTTTTAAATATCTATGCAAGTATCATAAAGGTGCAGGGTTTGTCTATTTGTTTGGTTGAACGCGCTAATCTCAGGAACTACTAGTCCGATTTTAAAGAATCTTTCATTTTTAGATAGCTCATTTATCGAGGAAGGTTATAGCCTATACCGTCACGGTAAGACCAATAGAAGCGGAGCACCAATGAAGAATGATTCAAAATCGTTTCCTTTTGAGAGCTTCCACTGCGTGTAAGCGTTAGCCGAAAGTAACTATTCCACGCGGACAAAGTCGCGGGCAGAAGCGAATCTGGAATAATGTTTTTTGTCTAACAATAAGTGTCTCGATCGCTACTCTTCCAATACTGTTCATCATGAATGCTATATTAGGTAGTATTTCAATGTATTTACTAAATTATCGGATTGGGTGTCAAAATGGATTTTCGAAAATTCGAACATTTCAATGAGTTTTTACCGAGTTCATAAAAGCTATCTCGGACGTCACTATCATACCATGACGCTTTGATTCATTATAGAGATGTCAACCCCCTTTCTACAGAATCCATCCTCAGGTGGATTCAACTGCTTCGATTATTCGTTTACAAAAGTCCCGAGCTCAATTCTCACCAAACTTGTTTAATTAAAGTTTTCGCACTCTTTTTCCCTTTAGGCGGGGATATAATCCCTTACTTCGAACAGGGAATACTGTGGAGGGTTATTGTCTTTATCGAGCTAATAAGGTAAATATTTTTCATGGTTGTACTTTTTTTTTCTAAACTTGTTTTCGCAAAAGGGTCATTTGGAATTGGCAAAAGAAACGGGGAGAGGGCTGATCGCAATTTGATACGATTCAGTACTCACTCCTTTAACGTCACAAACTAACTTTACCTCTTTATAATATTAGTATAGATCAATAAATGTTATGAGACTGATTCACTTTTTGCGTCTATCCGTGTTCCCTTAACTCATTTGAACAATGTACGGTTGAAACGGTTTTTAATAACATTATATAAATGTTGTTAGAGAACCTACAAAAAAAAGTAAAATACAGGAATATTAATAGCCTTTAGACGTTAGACATAAAAAATAATTACAATATAAATATTTAATGCACCTTTAAAGTAGTAATTCTTATGGATTTATCTCGTTTATCTTGAAAACTGCTCTAACAATTCAGGTCACAATTTGTATTTAGAAATGATTTTACCTTCTAAGTATATTTATAGGTGTCTCCGCTGGGAAACGCGATTTTACTAAGAAAAAAAAATAGTATTAGAAAATATATATCACATAGTATCGTCTCCTTTTGTGGTATCTGCATTGCTGCCACTGGATATAACTTTATTGTAGGTGGTAGACCCACACTGAAGCTATTACTGGTTTCAGCATGAATGGGTCGGCTCGTCCGGGGTAGTATCGTTCTCTCATAGATACTACTATTATAAAGAGGTGAAGTTTGTGAGCTTGTGACGTTGTAAATTGTGACGTTGTAGGGGGTAATCTCAGGAACTACTGGTCCGATTTGAAAAATTCTTTCATTGTTATATAGCTCATTTATCGAGGATGATTATAGGCTATATATAATAACGCTAAGATCAATAGGAGTGGATCAGCAATGAAGAATGTTTAAAAATCGGGGTGTTTTATCCTCTTGAGAGCTTTCGCTGCATTTTAGCTAACTAGCCCAAATTAACTATGTTCACGTGAACGAAGTCGCGGGCAAAGGATAGTATATAGTACCTTGAAATGAGCAATTCTTGTATTTTTATATATTCAGGATCTCGGAAACGGCGAGAGTGATTTCCGTGAAACTTATTATGTACGTGGTTTCGGGTTCATTAAATCGATCTAGATCATTCATAGAAAACGTTTCCATCTGAGTTTTCAGGCAATGAAAAAATATAGCTAGAATATAAAGGTAAATTTTGCCGCCGCTGTCAAAACAGAAATAGCTCAGATGGAAATCGGCTGCATTGAAAATCCATCTAACCCCAGTTCGAATTCAAGTAATAGCAAAAAAGATGTATTTCGTAATTATTTTTTTTTGGTAAAAAAATTGTAATTTTGTGAAGCAAACCTAACAGTTTATTTTAATTTTAAAATGTTTTTTAAAGAACCGAGCTAGGCTCGATCATCTAGGTGCTAATATTATAACAAAAGTTAAGTACTGATATTGGTTGATACTTTTCGGACACAAACGCTTCTTATTAAACTATGCCAATTCGGTTCCTTTACATCTCAAGGTTTACAACTCGTGAATATACTTCAATGGAAGCGAAATGTTTATCGTTAATAATTAATTACGGGATTAATCAATTAGATTATCTGATAACTATCGAATTCTTGGATCTGACTACTGATTATCGAATGCTGATAAACTGATTAATTCGTATCATTTGTTATCGCAACTGCATTACGCCGTTGCAATCTGATAATAATATAATGTTTATTTTAATACATATACGTAGTAACTATAATAGTACTTCCGTTGCTCGCGATATTTTTTTAGAAAGCAAACGAGGACTTGAGTCACCTTATGTTAAATGATCACCGCCGCCCATAGACACTTGCAACACCAGAGGAGTCGCAAGTGCGTTGCCAACCTTATGCCAGCCAGTTTGTGGAAACGATATGGTGGAAGAGGAGGGGGGAGGGTGAGGGGAAGGGGGGTGTGCTCCCGGTGCTCTCAACGACCGAGCGAAACGCAACAATGAAATTACTTCATATCGGTTTTCCGTGAGAGGCTGGTATTACCCCGGGTGAGCCGACCCATTCATGCTGAAACCAGTTATAGCTTCAGCGTGGCTCTACCACCTACAAAATAAATCCCAACTAATATTATAATATGGAAAGTCGTGATATTCTAAGGGTTGGCCTGGTGGAGTATGAATCTAATGTCCACAAGATCAAATTCCGGTAGATATTAACCAATTTTTCGTAATTCGCATATATTTACTAATTTAAATTGGTAACACTGTTGGCTAATGGTGAAGGAAAACATCGCGAGAAAACCTGAAGCTCCGGGAAATGTTCTTGTGGTAACACCGTATCAGGAAAGATAACTGTACATTTCTCGGAGTTTGAAATCGCCAACACGTGGGCTGACGTGGTGATAACGTCCCTACCTTTCTTCGGGAAGAGACCTAAGACCTCTCACAAGCCTCTCACAGGTTTTGCTAATAATAATGATAATTATTAATGCAACTAAGATTTTTTTGTTTATTACGTTTTTATGACTTAACTACTCAATCAATCATAGTGAAATTTTACATACACACTATTAGGGCCAAGGAAAAGGTACCTTTTATATTAGATCAGATTTATATTAACGCTAGCGAAACCGCGTGGGAAACTAGTTTAAAATGCTATATTTTTAAATACTCAATACTGAATGTTTTAGTTTTTAAATGTATCAAGATTAGTATCATATTGGATATATCACAAACCATAATCTACCGCCTCTTCTAAGATTGGTCCATGTATTAACAGTAAACAATAGTCCTATTTGTAGCGGAATGTATCCCTGCCACCACGCAAATGATGATAAAATCGTCAGAATAACCCTCTTTAGGGTTGTCGCATTTTAGTATCATCCTATGTATATACAACTAACAAGAGGCCAGCAGGTCAACATACAACAGCAGCAGCAAATCGTAGATGCCTAAATGGTCACCGTTATTTTTGGATTGTAAAATACTAGCCCAAGATTTCGCGGTAGGTCAAAACGACGCTTGCTGGACGTGATGAAGATGGAGAAAGGAGAATAGCCTCACAAAAAATGATGCCGAAGATCGGGCAAAGTGGAGGAAGTTAAACAGAAAAGGGGACGCCATGGGGTAGATTACCGTAGCTGTGTTAGGATATGATGAAATAACAATTTGTTTCTTTTTTGCTGTAGTAAAACTCCATTTTTAACCTTATATTTTTGTTGAATAAACTTGAAATTGAGTTGTAACTATTAAAATGTATGTGTTCTTACTCGAGTCAATACCATTTACTGTCCATAGAGTGTTAGCCCAAGTTTTTGTAGGCACTGCGTATTTGCTTTTGGGAATCGAGTTGAAGTTCCAATATGGCGAGAAATATTCTCGCATTCGCGTGTTCATCGCACTGGAACGATGAAACAAGTTTACTGCATTCAAATTTTGAATTTCACCACTGAAAGTTTCGTAGATATTAGATGTAATGATCGCTAAACAATGGATGGGATTTCAATCTCTTACGAGAACAGTTTATCTTGTTTGTATTTAATATTGTTTGTAAGTGGTAGAGCCAGGCTAAAGCTATTGTTGATTTCAGTATGAATGGGTCGGCTCATTCGGGGTAGTGCCACCCTCTCACAGACACACCGACGCGACGTAACAATGCTTGTATTGTTGCGTTCATTCGGTCAATGAGAGCGCCGAAGAACCATCTCCTCTCTTCTCTCCCTCACTCCCTCCTTCCTCCCTCTTCATCCTTCCCCTGCCCCCTAAACATAGGTTGGCAACGCACTAGCAACTCCCCTGGTGTTGCTAGTGTCTATGGACGGCGGTGATCACTTAACACCAGGTGACTCGCATGTTCGTTTGCCTCCTATGACATAAAAAAATACTATTTTTTTTACTAATTTTTTGTATGGATAATTTAAACCCGGATTCTAAAATGTCTCGTACGATTTTATCAAAGATTTTCTTTCACACAAACCTAGTCCTGATGAAAAATATACAAATAGATACAAACATTTTGAAATGATAATATATATATATATATATTTTACGTGTGGAAATCCCTTATGTATACCCACCCTCCTGGGGGATAGGATGAGTTATATCCGGCTTGCACGGACTAAAACCCCACGGTGTACCGACAGACTGTAGTGTTGGGACGGCAAGGGATCGTGCTAAGCTATTCCCCTTAGATAGCCGCCCCAACGGTCTGCCCGGCGGAAGGTGGCCGCCGGGCTTCTATGTATAGAGAGGCAGCTGGGTACACACCAGCTGCCTCCCCTCGTCTGCCGGACCTGTGCAATGAGGGGATGAGCCCCCCGACTACATCCCCTCAGGTCCGGCTACGGTAGCAAAAGGAGTTGGGCAAAATGCCGCCTCCTCCTGCCGGTCCTCCGTTGGCGAAGACGGCCACTGAGGGGGTCCGCCTTGCGGGCCCTCTCCGCCGCCTCCTTTTGCGAGATGACTTCTTCGCAAAAGGAGGCCACTGCTCGCCACGCCTGCTCGCTGCCGAGCATGGACGAAACAAATCCTCCCATACCACCGCCGCCAGAGTGCTGCGCTCCACCTCCCACGCAACACACTCAGAGAGAGTGTGCTGCGAGGCATCTTTCTCAACGCCGCACTCATGGCAGGCGGTGGTCGGCACCCTACGAGCGATCCGGTACAGGTACCACCCGAAACAGCCATGTCCGGTGAGTACCTGCACCATCCTGAACGTCAGGGAGCCCCACTCCCTCCCAAGCCACTCTCGCAGGACCGGGCGGTCGGCGTCGACGGTGTACGTTCCGTAGCGCGCGTCCGCCAGGTCCTGCATCTACCGCTCTACCGCCCCCTTCTGCAACTCCCGTCTCTTACACACTATTTCCCTGGGAGCCGGAGGCTTCCCATTACGTTTCCTCGCCGCCATGAATTCGTACACGGCGACGAGAACTTCTACCTCCAGCTCCCAGGGAAGGGAGACGGCGAGCGCAAATGCCGCCGCGGAAGATACCGTCCGGTACGCCCGGATCGCCTTCAGTGCCACCGTCCGCTGCACACTACGCAGCGCGCGCACGTTGGCGGCGCCGAGGGCGTCCGCCCAGACCAGTGCCCCGTAGGCGGCCATCGCCCGCACAACTTCCATAAAGAGTCGTCGACGCCCGGCACCCGGCCCACCAATATTGGAGAGCAACCGGCCGAGTGCCGACGCTGCCCCCGCGATCCGCGGCCCGAGTCCCACAAAGTGGGGCTCGAACCGCTAGCGCCCATCCAGGGTGAGGCCCAAGTACTTCATGTGTGCCCCCATCCTGATCCGGGCGCCCTGCATCATTATGTGGGTCCCAGGTGGTGGTCCCTGCCGAGGCCCATGAAAAAGTATGGCCTCGGTCTTCTCGAGGGCCACCCTGAGGCCCAACCTCCTTATGCGCCTGACCACGAGGGTTGTGGCCATCGTAGCTAGGCGCTCTACTTCCTTCCATTCCCCTCCCCCCTGGGCTACGACAAGGGTATCATCCGCGTAACAAATTAGGCACGCTACATTTGGGAGCACGCCGTGGTGCACCCAGTCGTAGCCCATGTTCCACAGGAGTGGCCCCAGGACCGACCCCTGTGGAACCCCCCGTCTTATGGCCCGCCGAACCATCCGTCCGTCGCCGTCGACGTAGGCGACCTGCCTGTCCTCCAGGTACGCCTCCAACAACCGCCGCAGGTACGGGGGCACTCCGAAATATCGGAGAGCCTCCCGTATGACACCGTGCGGCATGCTGTTGAAGGCATTGGCGATGTCTAAGGACACCGTCAAGATCCTCTCCCCTTGGGAGGTCGCCCCCGTCGACAGAGACTTTAGAAGGCACAGGGCGTCCACTGTGGAACGCCCAGCCCGGAAGCCAAACTGCGCGTTCGATATATTCGGCCCCACTCCCTCCAGGTGCTGGACGATTCGGGAAGAGACGACCCTCTCCAGCACCTTCCCGACGTCGTCCAGCAGGACAAGGGGCCGATACCCGGACGCGCAGTCCAGAGGACGGCCCTCGTATATGTTTTTTACTTACATTGTACGATTATAGTTTTACTATGTGAAAGTATTTCGACACAGCTTCGGAATCTGATTAGCAATGGAAATAGCGTAAGCGTGTATTGATGTTCAAGACAAGTCACCACACTTATATTATCTTCTTATGCAAAAAGTGATAGTAAACTCAAGGTTACTCTGTTCTTGATATAATAGCAAGGGTTTTTAGAAATAATTTAATATTCTTTGGCTGTGTTGTTGGTTTCAAATAACTATATGCAACAAGATCACTTGCACGAGTGTATGCTGCTCCATTAGATAGAAATATTCCATAAGTTAAGTATCTTAAGTTACGCTATCTGCTTAAATAATTTATTAAAGACAATTGTTTAAACAGATCGAAAGAACAAACATAAATTTATCTATAAAAAGAACAGAGTGTCATCGGTTACAATGAAAAACGTAGCAAAACTTAAAACTTCGTAAGACACTGAGTGGAAACACTCAAACTTTGTTTTATTTCTAAAGAAAATCGCGAATCTCGAGAGAATTTATAGATTTCACTTATGTTTTACTATAAAAGACGTCCATTTTCGCAATATTTTTACCTGTGTCTTAAATATCGATGTACGAAAATACTAAACACGGTATTTTCTCTTATTCTAGTTTCCTAAAAACCGATATTAGTGTTGAAATGCCGGTTACAAATACATATTTTGTTGAGGAATTAAATTTTTAATACTGGGCATATAATTAAAAAAAGAAATATTTTCTTCGATGTAAATAATAAGAAGTAATTCATCGAATACAAATCATATATCTGTCTCATTTTTATTTCGATCTCTTTTATAATGTCAGAATCAAATGTAAAACTTGACCTTAACTTAAAACTGACGTAGTAAAATTGTATTTAGGTATTTTAAATCTAATACCATTAAATGAGCAATTCTTGTATATTATTATATATGTATATATTTAGGGTCTCGGAAACAGCGTCATCTATTTCCGTGAAACTTAGTATGTAGATAGTTTCGGGGACGATAAATCGATCTAGCTAGATTTCGTTCACAGAAAACTTATTTAAGTGAGTTTTCAGGCAATGGAAAAATATAGCTAGAATATACAGGTAAATTTCGCCGCCGCTGTCAAAACAAAAATAGCCCAGGCGGAAATCTTCTGTTTCGAAAATCTGTGTAACCACAGTTCGAATCAAGCTGACAGCAAAGAGATATCTTTTTTATTTAATTATTTTTTGATAATATGTTCTAATTTTGTGAGGTAAACCTAACAATTTATTTTAATTTAAAAATGTTTTTTAAAAAAACTGATCTAGGCTCGGTCGCCCAGGTACTGAAATTAAAATTAACGTCGTTTAAATTCAAGCTTAATGACTCTATAATAATAATATTTTATTTTTAAATAATTAGGCACATTTCTAAAATGTACAGTCGGAAATCAATTAACATTCTTTTTTATGTTATTTCTTTTTGAGCACAATCTAACCTCATGTGAGATGACAATGTAGTCTAAGAGCTAAACACGATAAACTTAGAAGGACCGTGTCTGAAGCGCAACTGTCGAAACACACCCGTAGATGCTTGGCAACAGATATTTAACCTGAAGATGATGACACTTGCATGAACATTTTTAAGTAATTCTTATGAATAAAAATAATTACGTGCATATAATATAGAATATTGTTATTTAATGTAATTTTACCATTATTGCTTAGTCTCTAAGAAAAATCCCCATAAAATATAGCCTAAATCCTAGGCTCAGTCTTATATAGATCTGAAAATGACATGCAAATTGAATGAATAAGTTCATATTGAGGCCCATTCTCTGACAATTTTTTTAAATATAGATTAAGCTAATAGATGTGTAGATAACTTTCAAAATTTCCTAATATCGTTAATTCAATTTGACGGAAAAATACTTATAATAATCAAATTCTATAAATTAAAAAGTCCTGCCGTTTTGCATTACATAAACACTTCTGAATAGTTAACAATAATTTTTTAATTTCCTTCAATTAAAAAAATATCATAATATTTTCACATAATATAGAGTAATAAAAGTTTAATGAAACAATAATTTTTATAAACACTACGCGTTTATTGATATGTGTTTTCTTGGCGTAAAGAAGTGGGTAAGCGGTGCGAAACGTGTGCGCAAGTGAGGGAAAATTAACAGATAACATTGTTTACGTAGAAATTTTACAAACAAAGTGTATTTTTGCTTTTATATATCTTTGCTTTGTACATAAATATAGCCCTATCGAGTTTATTCTCGGCTTTTTTGGATGACAAACATATTCTAGGATCTCTTCTCAGAATTTTTTTTCTTTTTTTTTTACCTGATTACGCTATTGGCCTTGCAAGGCCTTTACAGCTCCCCCGGACTACTAAGGCGAGCGCTTAAGGCACTCAACCGATTTTATTCACGTAACATGCTCACGGGTGCACGGCACACCTCGGATTGGGCTGTTATCGAAAGAACCCGATCTAACCTAGCTAAACTAGTCTAAGCTATTAATATATATATTCGTTTGTAAGTCATACAATTAGAATTGCATAATTCAGAAACGCTTACATGTATATCGGAATGAGCCTTCTCAGAACCTAAATTCAATTAAGTATATTTAATTTTGATGAATTAAAGAAATGAGAATCAATGTACCTTTTATCAAATTATTCTGGCATGTACAAATTTATACATCCCTTGAAATCAAACAAATACGGACTCCGCAGTACACGATTCAAAATCTATACTAAGATTACTGTTTAGTGAGGAAGTCACACTGTCAGTTGTAATGTATTTTCGATTACAACTTTTGATAGGGGATTGTAAGTTACCGGAAAGTTTCTCCTTGTCGTGTCTCCTAACTTCACAACAGTTCGAAAATTATTCACCGAAATACGGGCGGTGAAACTTTTATAACATTAGCTTTTTATATTCTGCGAACTTATTTATCATAGCAATAGGTAACCTCCATCGTTAATGAGAATTATGTATGTTTATGGAGTTACATTATCTGAAGATGGTAGAGCCACGCTGAAGCTATTATTGGTTTCAGCATGAATGGGTCAGCTCGTCCGGGTTGTACCACCCTCTCCCGGAAAACCGAGGTGAAGTAACAGTGCTTGCATTGTTGCGTTTCGTTTGCTCAGTGAGAGCACCGGAAGACATTCTCCCTCCTCTTCCTCTTCTCTCCTCTACTCCACCTACCCTATCCCCTCCCCCCAAACACAAGCTGGCAACTTGCGACTCTCTTGTTGTTGCAAGTGTCTATGGACGGCGATAATCGCTTAACAACAGATGATCCGTCCATTGTTTGCTTCCTATATTACATTAAAAAAATTCTTTATATTATATTCTTAGTTTCAATTTTTTGTAGATAATTTATAGCTTAATGAGACCTATCGATTAATTTATATGGGAAAATTTTAAATTCGTTGGAGGACCTATACAAATTGATATTAAGAGGTGTCCTTTGGACATAATTTTTGTTTGGATATATCCTATGATATTTTGGGATGAGAGCAAGAAAAAAATACTGACCTTTTTTGGCACACCCTAATATATAATCTTCTCAGCCGATTTTGACTACAGACAGCGACCAAAATCAGGGTCTGGGGTTAAACAACTAAATGCAATTTTAGCTGTAAATTGCGAGAACAAAAGGGCATATTAAGGTAACATTAACATAGTTATATCTTGTTTTTGTAAACGGTTTATTTTTGAGACGTTCGTGTTTATAACCTAAGTCCTGTCCTCTTTGATCTTCGAATGTATTTATTCGCCCCAAATGTGTTTCTATCAATAATATAAAATTAATAAATTGCTTATTTTCGGCTTTTCATCACAAGTTAGAGCAGCAATGTTTTTAAAATAAATACTTTCTAAGTATTGAATATTTTGTGCTATTATTAAAATTGGTAGTAGATGATTTTGTAAATATAATTTGAAATGTAATGTAAATATATAAAAAAAATGTAAATATAATTTATGTAATAAATGATCGTCTAATAATGAAACTAATCCTAATATGAAGGCTAACTTATTAGCCGTTATTAAAATAATACCAATTCCAAATGTTTAGTTGAATATAAAATCATATTTTCTTTTCAATATTATAAAATACTAAGTAAATTAAGAGTATGACTAAGATTCTAAAGAAAAATTCGCGATTATTTATAAAAAAAACGTCTTCATTATAGAAAATCGTTTCCTAGAAAGTTCGTTTCAAACAATTAATAATCGCATTATCAGTCAAAGGAAGTATTATTATATTCTTACAAAAATAAATTTCCATCTTATTTTATTTCTTTAGTAGCTGACTCACGGCTCATTTGGATCTAATGTATATTAATATTATAAGGCTGGAGGGTCTGTTTGCTTTAACGCGCTAATCTCAGGAACTACTGGTCCGATTTGAAAAATTATTTCAGTGTTAGATGGATTATTTATCGAGAAAGGCTGTATATCATCACGCTAAGACTAATAGGAGCGGAACACCAATAAAGAATGTTCTAAAATCAAACGTCCTTTCCTTTAGTAAAGTAAAGTACTTTCCTGCTCGTTAGTTAGCCCAAGGTAGCTTTTCCACATGGAAGAATTTGCGGGGAGAAGCTATTTTCATATAAAGCACGTTTAATACATAACAAGGCGGCCATACAAGTCATGCGACTAGACTTTACGGAACAACCTCATTAGCATAAGTATTTATCATTCGACTTTTTTCGAGAAAACTCGGTTTTTGTCGGGTGACCAGCTAGCTTAGACCCCGATACCTCGCAACGTTACACACAGCCCACCTACACCACTATATTGTTCTCGTGTAAATGTTATAGAAAGTTGTTCCACACTTAAACATAGCATGATGTAATATTGCTTACAAAGTACCTCAATACCTGTTCCTCAGAGATTTATCTAATACTAGCTGTTACCCGCGGCTCCGCATGCGTTTTTTGAATGTATTAAATAAATTTAAAATTGTTATTAGATGTGTAAATAACAATAATACTCTTTCAAAAATATTTGTAAGTATGACATCATCTACAGTAACAGGTAACATGTACATTGTATAATATGTCCATATTGTTGATATAATCAAGTTATTAATATACCTTGCTATAATTTAAATCACATATAAACATATGACTTTTAATTATATTTATTCTTGGAGTCCAGTACAATGTACGTCACACGCGCATGTTTACAGTGACCAACATATTTTTGGTCAATTTCACACATACGAATGCACGGATAATAGTTCATCACAACATAGTATCAACAAAGTCGTGTTTCACGTCTGTCTATATATCTGTTCGCGATAAGATCAAAAACGTATCTTCATGCCATTCTAACCAATATATAAAATGATTTTTGGGCAAGGTTTAGGTATAGTTTGTCTTATTATTATAGCGGGTATCGTCTGCTGAACTCGTTAGCTTAAAATAAAACAGCTAATTAGTTAGTTATTTGCCCGTAAAATTCCCGTTCAAATATTACTTGTAGTCCGCTGTAGCTGTTAAGACCTTGCTAGGTCAATAGCGTAGTCATTTCTAAGAAAAAAAAACCGTTCATATAGGTTCAGCCATTTCGAAGATTACCCGGAACAAATAAACAAACAGACATATCGACAGAATTAAAAAAAAGATGTTGATATTTGTAGCACCGGAGATATATGTATTCATCAAAAAGTTTTTATTTCAATATTATATACACACACTTTATTCTTATAATACATAATATGTATATCACAAACCAAAAATTCAGAACAAAACTAATGTGGAATAAACTTTTTGAGGAGTTTTTAACGGTATTTCAACCTGTCATATAGGGGATTTTGTATTTTATTCGTAATCTTATGTTATTTGACTTTATATTGTGTTAAATTGACGGCGTTTTATGTAATATGGTCTGTTCATTGTGCATAAATGAAATGAATGAAAAATAATACCACGAAGCATGTATTCTGGGGTCTTGAAAATTAAGAAGATAAAAAATTACGAAATATTATATAGAAGATTTGGCGCTTATACCTTTACATTAACTTAGACGTAGAAAAAAACTGGGTGGAGAATACATAAGAACTACCTATATTTACAACTTGAGAATTGGCAGTATGGATTAATTCCTTCGCCTGTATTAATGGACGAATATTATTACTCCTAACCTTTTAGAATAGCAGCACAAAATAGACTCTAAAAATGTTTGCGATAGCAACGTACTACTTATAATGGAAAATTGGAATTAAAAATAACGTAGAATAAAGTTTTGAACAGGAACACAAAATAAACCCTAATAATATTTCCGATAGAATGTTATCATGTTACCATGGCAACGCATATAATACTGACACTGACACGCAGCGGATGCTCTAAAAATAGCCCGATTTTGAGACATTCTTCATTAGTGCTCCGCTGGTTTTAACGTGATGATATGTAGCCTATAGCCATCCTCGATAAATGAGCTATCTAACACTGAAAAAAACTTTCAAATCGGACTGGTAGTTCTTGAGATTAGCGCGTTCAACCAAACAAACAAACAAACTCTTCAGCTTAATATTAGTATAGATAAATTACCCCGTTCGAAGCTACAGTCCAAAGCTAATAAATTATATAAAAAATAAAAAATAATAATTTTTCAACGAAATTATATGTACAGGCAGTCTTATTTTTTGATTTTTTTAAAAGTATTAAGTTATTTTTAAAGCAAAAGATTTAAAGCAGAAATTTACTTAATAAAGATTTGTATTAATTATATAAAACAATTAAAAACCCATTATGATAAAGCATGGCGACACATCACCACGCCAACAGTCGGTCTGACTCGTTGGTTTCACATCTAAAATAACTTGAGCTCTATAATAATACATGTAAATATGGATTCATATCTTTTACTTAACCTGAGTATCAATAATAAGGATTTCAAAATAATGGGACGATACATTCGTTTGCTGAATTATTCCTCTCATTTCTATGACGAACAGAAACAGTCATGTTTGACAGGTTGCTGTAAAGATTGTGCAGTGAGTCAAAGAACGGAAAATTGACTATCACTTACAGCTATATGAAATCACAGCTATATGAAATCTTTGTATACTAAACAAATTTTACATTGACTAAAAACCATAATTGTTATTAAATGGTTTACCAAAAAATACTACTTTGTAAGGTTTAGAAGAAACATTGGATGGCCTTTTTTTATTTGAAACTGATTTCGTGTTATAATTATACTGTAGGGACACAATGTAAGCGTGTAAGGCAGAGTGCATGGTAAGTAAATAATTATATGAGAGCGTGACGTGTGAACGGCGAGTCAGTTACTGCGCGCTGGCCCGCACGAAAGGTCGTAGACTCGGGGAATATGAAAATTAAACTACGTAAGCTAACAATTGCTCTTTTAATTGAATAACCCCAGTTGGGAGGACCTTCTACAGCCAGCAGGAGCAGTACTCATTCGGAGGTCAAACATCAAAACCTACAACCTCCAAAATACTTTTTTTTAAATATAGTATTACCCAATATTTTTCATAACCCAACCCACTTATATGAAATTACTTCGCGACCCCCTACCCTCCGTTGTTTCAAACCTCTTTTTTAAGTAACTAATATCAACTTCGTACATTTGTATTTAAGGTTAGGTACCTGTTAAACACATATTGAAATCAGTGAAATGTGGATATAACTCCGAGGTATCGTTTTTTTTATTTTTTTTTCTTTTGTAATACGTAACTGTATTTTCTTGAAAAAAATACTGTCATGAACTCACTTGTTTTTTTCTTACTAAGGCTTTGCAATCTCCTGCAACCCCCTTATAGAGTGTTTGCGACCCTTCTAAGGGGGCCGGGAGCCACACATTGAAAATTTTGTAGGTAGTAGAGCCACGCTGAAGCTGTTACTGGATTCAGCATGAATGGGTCGGCTTGTCCGGGCTAGCACCAACTGACCCACAGAAATACCAACGTGATATAATAGTACTTACATTGTTGCGTTTCGGTCGGTCAGTGAGAGCGCCGTAGGCCCACCTTCCCTGCCCCCTCTCCTTACTCTTCCCCCTCCACCCATCTCATTTGGCTCCAAATATAGGCTGGCAACGTACTTGCGACTCTTCTGGTGTTTCTAGTGTCTATGGACGGCGGTGATTACTTAAGGGGATATTTTGTGTAGAAATTCGTAAAAAAACTTTTTTTTTTCATATTTTCAAAGTTCATACATATTGTTAGCACTCTTTGTACTACTATTGACTACAGCGGGGTGTTACTAATGACTTCACACACCATTGGTCGCGCGTAAATTGACTGAATGCTATAAACTGCTGAATTGGAAGAGAACAACGCGAAAAATTGTTTTTTCGAAGAAAAGGTAGGTCCAATGTATGGAAGAGGAATGGCAGATTAAATAAATGTAACTATAAAATATCATTTCATGGAAGCCATAACTTAGACTGCGAAAAACTTGACGCAAAACTTTAAGCACGTTTTTCTCGAAACTGTTTTTTTCAAGACGATGCCCACGGTTTCTAAAGTTCTACTGCACCGATTTGCTTCAATTTTTTTAAGAGTCTTCTTTCTAGACTTGTCTATGTCAGAAACTAGCCGCATCCTCAAATTTCTATTTTTACTATTTTTAAAAAACCGAGATTGTCAAAAAAAGTGGTAAAAAAAAATCATATTTTTTCAGGCAGCTGCCATTTTCTGAATTTTTTTTTCAATTTTTCCCTAGTTCTCGACATAGCGACATAAGACTAATATTTTTTCTTTTTTTTTCAGGTTGCATCGCATATTGGAATCATGATCACCCCACTTCATCAGGTGCAATTTCTTCGAATTTCCAACTTTTTTAATTTTTTTCTGTATTGTTGTAATGATAATAAATAATAACGCATAAAAATGTATAGTAAAAATATTGATTGCCTTTTTTTAACGACACTTCAAAAATCACCTAAAAATAACATCGGTGACTTGCCTGTTCATTACCTTCTTATGATACAAAAGAAAACGTTGTTTTAATTCTGCTAGTTGTAAAAAATCCTTACCTGTACTAAAAGTCAGCTTATCCAAAACAGTAGTCTGAACTTTCTTTTATTGAACTCAAGGGAAACGTTTACGTAAGTACGTACGTACGTACTTTGAACTACTACTGATTAAAGTCCCACAAAAGTCTTTATTGTTCAAAGAACATTGGAATTGGTTTAGATACGTCTTAACTGAAGACTGTCTTCAAGCGATAATGTTTAGTACTGACCTATCATGTTTATATTCCTGATTTGAGTTCTCATGTTGTATTTTTCTCAAGTATTAAACACGTGATGAATATTCGGAAAGAATCACAATCCTAACTAATATTATAAATACGAAAGAAAGTTTGTTTTGTGAAGTTTGCACGTCTTAGTTGAGTAACTTAACATCACTGAAATTTGTATACAAATTGTCAGGAGTACTGAAAAGAACAAACTGACACAACAATCAGAAAAAAATACTACTCGCAATCGATACTTCAAATCTATCAAGTGACGGTGCGGACAAAAGCTAGTTTTTATGTCATAGGAGGTAAACGAACAGACTGGTCACCTGATGTTAAGTGACCACCGTCGTTCACAGACACTAGCAACATCAGGAGAGTCGCTAGGGTGTTGCCAGCCTGTATTGAGGGGGGAGAAAAGGAGAGGGGGAGGAGATGTAGGTTACCGGTGCTCACATTGACCGAACGAAACGCAATAATGCAAGCAATGTTACTTCACATTGGTTTTCTATGAGACGGTACTACCCCAAGAGAGACGACCCATTCATGCTGAAACAAGTAATAGCTTCAGCGTGGCTCTACCACCTACATGTGGTATGAATTTTTTTTTTTTACATTAAAATTTTGAATTAAATTAAGGTTACTTATGAATAGTAAGAAATTACATTAAAACGAAATTATCTATTTTACTATCAAAATCTTAACATATATCTATATGTTATATCACATGAATTTATATGTGTATATATTAACAGTTAAGTAATTGTGATATAACTTTGGACAAACATCAGCATGATCATTAGAGACGTACACAATATAATCTAAAGTATATTGTATTTAACTTATATAATGAAATATTCTACATAAAGAATATTTAAATATTTAAGGTGAAAGGTTAGACACTCAAAGTATTCTGGGATATGACATTTCATGGTTACATTTAATATATAAAATAGTAATATGAAAACAAATACTAATAGACAACAAAGAGAACCACAAGTAGAGTTTCTTCTAAAAACTTCAAAATTATGGATAATAATTTAAATAAACCTAGGTTGAATAACCGTTGATAAAACTTGCAACGGGCGACCCAAAGTCCAGACCAAAAAATTGGATATGAATCTTTAAAACGGCACAGAAAGAGACAAAGTCGTAGAGAAGTCCTGTTAGTTTAGCAATTAATTTATATATAATTAAGTTTAATACAACTTATACTTGCTTTCGTCTGCAAACAGATTTTGAAAACAAAATGTTTCGAGGAATTATTGCGAAATTTGTTTTAGATTACCTACTATCGTTAGATTCTGTATTCAGATATTAACAAATTTATAGTTCAACCTTTAATTAAATGCAAGCGGAGCCTAAGATACTTTTTTAGATAAAATTAATTAAATATAGGTAGGTACGTATAATCGATTTGTTATCTATGTTTACCGCGGTAGACAAGCTGGTGCGATGAAATGATAAAGCGTGTTTATAATTAAATTGGCGATTTAACGGCTTGATTAGACAAAATCGATTCCACTTATTATTAATCTGTAATCTATAATTCGATAATTACATCGACGAATGTATTTCAATTTTTTTTTATGTTATAGGAGGCAATCGAACAGATTGGTCACCTGATGTTAAGTAATCATCATCGTCTATAGACACTAGCAACACTAGGGGAGTCGCAAGTGTGTTGCCCGCTTGTGTTTGGGGTAAGGGGTAATGGAAAGGAAGGAGAGAGGGGCGAGGGAAGTGAAGGTGGGCCTCCGGCACTCTCACTGATCGAACGAAATGCAACTATGGAGGCAGTGTTACTTCACGTCGGTTTTCTATGAAAGGTTGTCACTACCTCGGGCAAGCCGACCCATTCATGCTCAGTTATAGCTTTAGCGTGGCTCTACCACCTTGAGAAATCAAACCTGATGTTAAAAAAGTTACGACGTGAAAGCGCAACAAACTTATATTACGATTTTTGTTGTACCATTATTGGCAAACGAACATGCAGGTCACCTAAAGGTAAGTGATTACTGCGACCCATGAACAGCTGTAACACGAGAAAAAACAAAATTGTATATACATAAGTTAGGAGATGTACTGAATATTGCGACTGCATTTGCAATTTCAACGTACATTTCCGTATGTAAACGTTTACTCTGTAATGTAATCCTTACTAATATCTATACATAAAATGTGTGTGTGTCTGGTAGTTTGAAAACGCAGCACTGGTAAACTACTTCGTTTACGACAAAACCACCAAGAAAACAGTAAAACAATCTCTCGAAGTAACATTTAGTCTTACTTTCATTAAAATCGGTTCACACTATCAAAAGTTATTGTAATTTTAATGAAAATGCGAATTAAGTACGAGAGAAAAGTATACAAGTAAATGGACTTAATACATTGAGATGATTTAATTAGTCATTGTTTGTTAAGATTACGTTCCACGCGGATGTAGTCGCAGGCACAGCTAGTTGTAAATATGAAAAAAACATAGAGTACTTACTTTTCGTACTTAAAGAAATGGTGTTCCCGAGTGATGGTCAAATTTACTTACACTAACGCAAGCTAAATCGCGAGCAAAAGCTAATTATATTTAAAAATACATTGCTTGTTGCAGATTTCTAATAAATAAGGCCTTATGTGGCTTCTTCCAGGCTATATTGTTTTCTTCAGCCCATACTATATTGATACATAGATAAAATTTTATAGCAAAGCCTTTCAGAACAGCGAAGGGTTTCTGATGATCTTATTATGTTTATTACATCAGAGCCTGCCGTTTATTGGTTTCTACACATCAATAAGTACTTCATTCCAGAATGTGTGAAATACAGCAGCTTCTATTAAAACAATTGACACAATATTTTTAAACATAAATAATATAATAAGTATTGAATAATGTTAAATTGAATGGTTTTCGATTTAAACAAGAATAATTAGATCGATTTTAAATTAATTACTACATGTTTTTTTTAACTTTATTTTTGGCAATCAATCTTTCAGATTATTACTGCCATTGTCACGTAGTCAATAATATTACAAGCGTCGTACGATTATTCTAATATTAGGCATCGTGTGAATCAATATTTAAACAAGATGGTGGATCCCTTGTTAGAACCTTCCAGGGAGTTTTTGTGGCATCTCAGAATTTCATGCTCCGTGGTATTATTTTCCATTCACTTCACTTATGTACAATAAACTAACTGTATAACGTAAAACACCACCAAATTTACAAAATATGGACTCTAATAACACAAGATTATGAATAAGTTATAAAATCCACTACATGACAGACTAAAATCCCGCCAGAAACTCCAATTACTACATGTTTTATAACAAAGTCCTCTGTCACGTCTATATATCCTAAACTATATAAACTCAACTACTTAACGGATTTTCATGTGGTTTCCACTATTAGATAAAGTGATCCATGAGAAAAGTTTAAGTATATAATTTGTCAAGGTTTTTTTTATTACCAGAACGGGTTGACGTCCGCGCTGTCCACTAGTATAAAAAATTGATCATTTATTATTTGGAAAATATTCAAATTATTTAAGCCTCATTATATTTCATTCGATATGAAAAAAAAGCATTTTTTTTTTAATTATTCGAAAAGTTTGCAAAGCAGTAATTATTCGAATATCTTGCACGACTTTAATTCGCATGATCGATAGATAGTTTATAGCTTCGAATAATTGTACACTCACATAAGAAACAGACGCTGGAGTTATAATATAATCTGGTCGATAGTGACCTATAACTACTGTTTAATTATAAACTATGATACCAAATTCGATGCCTTGAAATGATTATATTCTATAGTAGTATAGTAGTAGTATTTAAAAAAAAAATTAAAAATAGTGACTCATAAAATCATCTGAACGTATTAAGTCCATTTACTTATCTACTTTTCTCTTGTACTTAAGTCGCGTCTTCATTACAATTACAATATTTTTGATGGAGTCAACCGATGTTAATGAAACCAAGACTAAACGTTACCCGAGGATATACTTTATGATTTTGGTATTTTAATTGTTTTTGTTTTATGAGGTTGTTTAGTGCACGCATGTCTTTAGCGGTGATACGTGTTGAAGGAACCGACAGACAGACATTTCTAAAAATGATTGAAATGTATTTTAGTACATAAGTACAGTACAGTACAGCAGGTATAAACCTGCAACAAGTTTTTTTTTTACAAAAATGTAAAAAGTAGATTTTAGATTTACATTCTTATTATATGTACTAGCAGTGAATGAAAATGACAATATGAGCTTTTTTTTTCTTCTGAACTTTCTCCAGACAATAGTAAACACAACAAAAAAATAATTAGTGCAATCGGTTCAGCTGTTTTTAAGATTTGCGCTTAGCTACACATTCAGCGATTCTTTTTTATATTATAGATAGATTCGTATACAATGATCTATGTGAACACATACTATGGACTTTAATTTTATACATAGCCCGGGAACTGAATGGTCGCCTTATCGGCTAAATTTACATAATACCTACAAGCCAGAAAGTGCTTTTGATATTACGCCGCAGATTATCGTGGTATAAGCCTTCATCTCACCTAGACTCAATGAGATTCTACCTGGAGCCAACGTGCGACGTCGTAAAATAATCCCTACTACACGTATTATCGTCGTATGGTCTTATAGGTGTCTGAAATGAAAATTGAGTTTGGTCAAGGAAAAATTGTCACAATTTTATCTAGTGACTCTTTTTTTTTCTCGAACTGACTACGCTATTGACCTGGCAAGGTCTTTACAGCTTCACCGGACTACATCTAGTGACTCACCTCAGCGTTGCATATGTGTGGTATTTATTTATTTATTTACACATGGATAAAGCAACAGTCAACAATCAAAAACAATAATACAATAACAATAATAAAAAAAATTAACTAAACTGAAGACCTAAAACGCTTTATCTCATAGAAACTTAACTTACACTAATCATAATAATAATAAGGAAATAATAATTATTTAAATATTTAGAAACATTGGATTAAAAAAAACTATATATCTAATACCTTTAAACGAGCAATTCTTGTATATTTTTTATTTGTATATATTCATAATCTCGGAAATGGCGTCATCTATTTCCGTTAAATTTAGTATGTAGGTAGTTTCGGGGACGATAAATTGATCTAGCTAGATTTTATTCATAAAAAACTTTTTTTTACTAAGATTTCAATCAAAAATGTTTTTTAAAGAACCGAGCTAGGCTCGGTCGCCCAGGTACTAAAAGAATAAAAGAAAAAGTTCAAATGAATTCAATTATGAAAACTAAAATTACCCCATTGAAAAAAATAAAATAAAGAACAGGTTGGCAAACATAAATAATGAATATTAAAATATAATATGGAAACTGTTGTTTAGATGGTCATGGATATAAAATGTGTTTAACTGTTTTTTTGAATTTGAATGCCCGATGGTCAAAAATGTCTAATGAAATGTGTTTGCTTGCAAGCTCATTATATATACGAGTCATACGTACAATTGGGTTGAAATAAGAAGTATTATTCATATAAGTTTTAAGAATAAATGTTTTAGGAAAACAATAATCGAAATTTGTGTTAAAATTAAGAGACTCTAGCAAGGAGGGAGATTGAATATAATTGTGCAGCAATTTATGAAGAAATACAAGATCATGTTGAATTCTACGAACATGTAATGGTATAATGTTATATTTATTTAATCTTTCATAGTAAGAAGAGACACTGCGAAACACAAAAAAACACACTCATCCGGTATTATGATGGAACCCCTTGAAATATAAGATTATAATCTTTAAGGCAATCGTAATAGATTATTTCTTCGGAAAACATAGTTAAAATGCTTCGTGTGGCATTTGAAAAATGCTCCCTTCGAGTGTATTGATATTTTGTTGCAGAAATAAGCATTGGGATAATGCTCCCGCAATCAAATCTTGCATAAAATATCTCTTACTTTTTAGTTAAATGCGACATTCGTTCGGTTGCTTTGAGAAAAAGGGCAAGTATAACTAGAAAACAAATACCGAATCGATTAATTTTAACTACATACTCAAAGATATTTATGTGTAGGATCCTGTAGGATGCTACATATGTTTTCTGAGAGTTGCACTTGATTCAGCTTAAACTAAATTGAATAATTTTTCAGGTCTCAATATTAAGAGAAAACGGATTTTCCGCAACAAAAATACGTATATACAGTCACTATTATCTATATAAAAAAAAGAGATTTTAAGACATAAAATAATTATTACAAGGTAGTAGAGTCAAGC
The DNA here is from genome assembly GCA_014332785.1 of Antheraea mylitta. Taxonomy (NCBI): domain Eukaryota; kingdom Metazoa; phylum Arthropoda; class Insecta; order Lepidoptera; family Saturniidae; genus Antheraea; species Antheraea mylitta. Next base: position 1,553,459 of record JACEII010000087.1, read on the forward strand.
TAAATTATTACTGGTTTCAGCACGAATGGGTTGGCTCGTCCGGGGTAGTACCACCCTCATATAGAAAACCGACGTGAAGTAACAGTGCTTGCATTGTTGCGTTTCGTTCGGTCAGTGAGAGCGCCGGAGACTCACCTAATCTCCTCAACACAGGCTGGCAACGCACTTGCGACTCCGCTGGTGTTACAAGTGTCTATGGACTGTGGTGATCACTTAACATCAGGTGACCCGTCTGTTCGTTTCAAAATCAAAAAATCAAAATCAAAAAAATTGTCTCCTATCATATAAAATAAAAACAATTTTAGCATCTTATTTTCTAATGATTTTCACTATTTTTTTTTTTTAATTATATTAAGGGTATTTATTAATAAATCAAAGGAGAATAATCTTTTCCTCAATTATCGTCCCAGTAAAGCGTTTATTTCCTTATAATACTCGGAACAAGGATATTTTCACGGTAATAATTACGAACCGATTTGTGGATTTATTTTCTTATTTCTCATCGCTCGGCAAACAAAATATATACGAGCGGAACGTGTTATATGAACAAAAATATAATTATATTTTTAGAATTTTTACATTTATGTTTAAGCCCGTAATAGGGACTCGCTTCTGCGTGTCGCGTTTCGGGATCAGCCTGTGCATATCCAGCTTTTTACAGGCTGGCATGATAGTGGTGACCGGCGATGGATAGTGTGTCACTCGGTGGTCGCTATTGTTTTTGGATTGTACTGTGCTTACCATCAGGCATAGTGCAGTCATTTTGCCGTGCTACGATAAAAAAAATAGGAATTCGATATCAGATTATGCTTCGTCTTAGTAAGAAGTTTTACTAGAAACTTAGTTCTCGAAGCGTTTTGTTTAATAAGTGAATTTAAAACTCTTTAATTCTCGTACACTCTTGTTCTATCTTCAATCTTGGTGTACGATCTTGTTCATATATTATTTTTTTTTATTTTTTTTTTATAGTTTATAAAACTAATAAGATACCCTTTTAAAGCAAGTATTCATTACATATTTAACCATTTTATAATAACACAGCACATGTATTTATTAGTTTACACTTTATATGTCGTTTTTTGAATTAATCATATTTTCAAAGATTCTTGTTTATTCAACATTGGCATATATAATTACTTGCTGTTTGACCTTAATTAGACCATAATGACCTTAATACATTATATTCTAAGCAATTTCATACCGTACTATATTGGTTAATATTGATTTGAAATACAGAAAGACAATGTGTTGATACTTATTAACGGTAACCTTTGTGGACTTAATTTCTTATCATCATCTTCAAATTTATTACTTGAACGATACGTATATATTAATTACTATGAAATTAAAAAAAAATAAGTTTCGTTTAATTGACAAAACAGGCCTCTGAAAATTTGGATCCTTAATATTAAGATTAAGGTAGTCCGCACCGCACTGTTCAATTTGCCATAAGATTAACACAAAAAAAAATCTGGTCAAGAATACACGTGTCTAAAAAAGAATCATATAAATCTATTCAGTACTTTTACTGTTATAAGCACCTAACGGCTAGACATATAGAGATACTTCATCTTTTATAAAATGTAAAGACGTTGGGTAAGATTAGTGTTTTTAAAATAATGTGCTATGCCCGAAAAGACACCTTGAAACAATATTTTAGATAAGTCTAGAGTAATCAACAAATAAGTCTATATCGTTCATACATGTATAAGGCATTGAACCAAACTGTTTCAATGCATAAATCACGGACATTTCACTTTTTTAATCAACATTGTTCGTGTTATCTACAATAATCATCATACGAACTTCGATAATATGAAAGATTTTTTAATATAACGAAAACTTGTTATTGTTTCAATTTCAACATTTGTGGAAACAAGATAATATCATAATCTTGTTATTATTTTCCTTGCAAATTTACAGATATCAAACAAATAATGATTATAGTGTTTGACCTTTTTTTTTAATTGACTACGCTATTGACTTAGCAATGTCTTAACAGCTTCACCGGACTATGAGTTTTTCTTTTTCTGTTCTGCAGACTCTGCTCCGCACCTTCTTTTTGCCTGTAGTCCAGTGAAGCTGTAAAGGCCTTGCAAGGCTAATAGCGTAATCAGTTCGAGAAAAAAAAACCTTTTTTGCTTTGGGTTTTTTTATTGTGTGCGTTAAAAATCGTATCTTGTGAGCAATTACTGAGTATCTTTTATTTATTTTTATTATTATTTTATATATTTAAACGATGTTATGGCGGTTTCATTTTGGTCCTTTGCCAAGCCAATGATGTTAACACCTTTATAGAGGGATAACACCCGAATGTGGCTGCCATACATGTTTGATCCCAAAAGAAATATTTGGAAATCACATACAAGATTTACACCATAACAACAACAGATGTTGTAATGTACTTCGATTTTGTATTTATTCTCATATTATAGTTTTCATATTTTATACTATTATAATAGTTTAATGTTTCTAATTTTATATTAATACCACGAAAAATACCAGCTTTGTTAATTTAAGTCAAAATACACCGATTTACGTGATACAAAATATTGAACCCGCAGACAAATTCGGTTACGATAGTCACCAATGTTGAACTAAAGCCAGCGAGTAATTAACCTGAGTTTGTACGAAAATAGTTCACAATACAATGCTTAGTTGAAAATACTGGAAAAACCTTGAATGCAAGAAACCTGGAAAAAAACGAAAACGTAGTCGTCGGGAACAGTCGGAAGTTGGGTAGTTTTCTGTCTCCTAAAAATGCCAATATAGCGACCAACCATATATCTTGAAGAACTTCAAACATTGCCGCTAAAACAGAAACTATAAATAGCCATACCAAAGCTAAAGAAAAATTTTAAAGCTTAGAGAACGTATTAGGCTTCGTAATTATATATGATAATGATAAACATATAGGGGTACAACAAAATAATCCCAAGGAGGGTTGATGTCCGGCGGCCGATCGTAAAAATGAAGCCAGATCATAAACCACAACATGACAAACATGTTGTACCGACCCTACTTAGGTACGATAAGTGTAAGAAGAAGAACAAGTCATAATATACTTAGATATAGTGCAGTTATTGCAAGTGTAACTCTCAGAAAACATATATAGCATCCTTTAGGATACTATAGGATCCTACACAGATCTTTGTAGTACTATGTAGTTAAAGTTAATCGATTCGGTATCTGTGTATTAGTTATACATGCCCTTTTTCTTAAGCCAATCGACCGAATGTCGCATTTAAATGAAAAGTGAGTAATCCTATGCGGGAACACTATTCCAATGCGTATTTCTACAGCAAAATATCAATTCATTGGAAGGGAGCGTTTTTCAAATGCCACACGAAGCATTTTAACTATGTTTTGCGAAGAAACAATCTATTACGATTGCCTTACAGACTACGATCTTATATTTCAAGAGGTCCTATCATAATTTTATTAGTATTGAATAGCATTATGGTATTGGTCCTTGAAATTCGAAGATACACCATGGAACTCCTAAAAATCGAATATTCTCTATACAGTACTATATAGTACAGTGATTTTAGAGTTTATAACAGTCCAAAATAGATAATACCTAGTCAAGGGTGTTCTGGTGCATTCATAGAGTAAATTTTTTAGGTATTTTTATTTTATGCTGAGATTTTTATGAAGTAAAAATCACAACGTGACTTATAAAGAATCGTTATTGTGCAGAATTTATATTGTATTAAAGCTGAGCTTAAATTAATAGCCAATTGCTGTCTTGTAAGCATGACCATAAGTAAATTCTCTGACAATATGCAGTGACTCGCAAACTGTCCATTACGAGAAGAAGGTATGTAGACCTTTTTTCTATACTATGTCGTTACGGGAATGAATAGTAAAAAGGACTACAATCAATTAGGATTTTGTTAAATTTTATTAATTGGTAGCTATTACACGCAATTTCGATCACCTGTAATTTTACCCAAAAATATGTTAATTGCCAACGTACGCGTTCAGATCTGGACACTGCTTCTCTAGATTGTTATATTATATATTCTTCTAATAGCCAAATGCTTCATATGAAAACAGGTATTTGCTAGTGAAATTCCCGTCAAAGTCGGTCCTACCGGTTTGCAAATTATGCGGAACAAACACATATAGCCAAAAAACTTTTTGGTTATTTTTTATTTAATTACCGTATAGACTGTCATATACATTGAATAATAAGCTGATTTGATATTTCAAACACTTCAATTTTGCGAGTATTTCTGTACATGGATTAAAATAGTATTTTACGAAAATACCAAGACCCGTTGAGTTGTTTACGAATAAATATATTATCAGACAAAAGGTAAAAAAACCTTTAATGTCTGTTTATATTTTAAATAATTCTTTGATGTTCACCGCAATTGGCAATGACATCGATTGTGCATGGATGTGATGTTATCAGTTCACCTGATAGTATGCATTTTAGCAAAGGTCTATGTCCACGCTTTGTTAATGAAACATCCATTTTTTACTATAGTATGTGCGTTTTTTTTAACTGACTACGCTAATGACATAGCAAGGTCTTAACTGCTTCACCGGACTTCTAAGGCGAGGGCTTAGGTACTGAGCCGATTTTATTTGGGCAACTAGCACAATGGTGCACGGCACACCTCGGCTTGTTCATACATATAGTACATAAAAACTTATATGAGTTATTGAAACATGTATGTGTACCAAGCATACATACGACAACCCTTGTATATATTCTGTGTGGGATAATTTTTCTTAATATTTTCAGTTCGATCAGGGTTAAAATAAAATCCTTCCACTTTCATGTGTAAGCATGTGTGTGTGTGTCACGTGCGGAAGTGATATGTGTTATGTTATGTATATATGTAATTATATTTCACCTATACTTCACTTTAAACTGATTAATATTTTAATTACTAAAATGTTCGTTTTATTCAAATATATTCAAAATAACCGGAGGAATATTTCTTGTTGTATTAAGGTCAGTAGTTTTTGTACTAAAAAGTGCAATAAATTATTTATTCAACCTACCTATGAATACAACGATAATACTTCCGGTATTTCAAAACAATATTCTTGCAATTTTAGGTCATATGGTAAATTTGCGTTGTTTATTGAATATACAAAAGCATTAAGCATAGAGGTCATTCGTACTTGCAGAACTGTAAGTCCGGTGATGCTGTGAAGGCCCTAGTAAGGCCAATAGCGTAGTCTATTGTGTAATGTATTAATTGAAATGCTGTTGACCTAGAAAGGTCTTTAAAGCTTCACCGAACTAAGTCAATATGTAAAAGAGACGATGTAGTAGGTAGATGGTAGAGCCACGCTGAAGCTATTAATGGCTTCAGTATGAATGGGCCGGCTCGTTCGGGGTAGTACCACCCTCTCACAGAAAACCGACGTGAAGTAACAGAGCTCGTATTGTTGCGTTTCGTTCGGTCAGTGAGAGCGGCTGAGGCCCACCTCTCCTCACCTTCCTCTTCTCCTCTTCCCTTCCTCTACCCCCCCTCTCCCAGCTCAGGCTGGCAACGCACTTGCGACTCCCTTGATGTTGCAATTGTCTATAGACCGTGGTGATCACTTAAAATCAGGTGACCCACCCGTTCGCTTGCCTCCTTGTATAACAAAGATATGAAAAAACAGTGACTGAGAAAAGGCTAACTTTATACCTTAAAACAAAAAATACGTTTAGCTAAACCTAGCTAATAATGAAAATGAACTTGAATCATTTTATTTTCAAATTACTTTCCCTGTTTGTAAATAATTCATTAAACCTTTCTTTGTGCTTATCATAAACTCCGATGAATCAAGAGTTACAATTCTATATAATCAGTTTTAAATCAATGTTCCTGTATATTATCTCAGTGATAATCGCAATTTACTTACAAATCATAAATACAAATAAAAGTATAAATATGTTCACACAATTATCATTATTAGTGCAGTGCTGAGTTTCTGTGTGAAAAGCAAACTGAAAAAATGCGTACAACGTTGGGTGAGTAAATAATAATTGATTAACATATATCTCTTTAATAATAGACTTGAGCCCATAGTAATGTGATAAATCTACTAGAATAGATGTTAGCATATATTCATACTTGATATTTAGAAATTCCTATATTCTAAAATATACCGACTAATAACCACGACACTTGACCCATGCAAGTGTTTTTCGAAAAGGTTTTATGCTATCCATTTTATTTAGTAATAGTAATAGATCTATCTATACGGACTTATCCAGTATAATATATTTTCTGTGTATCGTCGTTCGTTCTAAACTTAAAAATCAAAATTGTTTTTGCATGAAGCGTGGTTTAGAAAAGAGATCAAAGCGAAGCTATTTTAAGCTGAAATAGATTTTTACGTTGGCGTTATAATAATGTCGATCTCGTAAGTTATAAATCTTGAGTTATGCTGATAGAGATCGTCGGTAAAAATAGTTTGAATTGTTTAGCTTACTAAATGTAGTTACTAAATTACTATTTATTAGTAACCTCGATACAGAACTTATTAGATAATTACCAATTCAACAACAAATATTAAATAAAATTCCCAACCATTATAATAATTTATACAAATTTATTTTAAGCAATATTATTTTATTCAATATAGAAATTAACTTTTTGTAACTTTTATTTTCAGGTTCTGTATTAGCATTAGCATATGCGTTAACACTGGTTAATGCGGAGAATATAATATTGAATCATAATGGATGCCCTGTAAGTCCAAACCACGAAAAGTTGCTGCCTCACGAAAACTGTAATCAATTCTATCAATGCGTTAACGGTAGACGTGTACTTCGAGATTGTCCCGAAGGCTTGTTTTATAATGAAAAAAAATTAATGTGTGATTGGCCAGACAACGTTATTTGTAAACATGCATTATATTCAGGCATACACATTAAACACACTGACAACAAAGATCACAATGAAGTTCCTAATAGTAATCCTAGCGAAGCCCCATTTATTTGTTCTGCTGCTGGTTCTGAAGGAGTTTTAGTTGCTCATGAGAATTGTAATCAATTTTATAAATGTTCAAATGGCGTTCCAGTACCAATGATATGCCCAGTGAATCTCCTATATAATCCTACAGGTGAAGCTTGTGATTGGGCAAACAACGTAGAATGCAATGATAGAATTATACCAGATGATAGTGGTAATGAAGATCATGAGGATGAAAGTGATGATAGTGAAAAAAATGAAGATGATGAAGACGATATTATTACTAATTGCGATCCTAATGAAGCTCCTGCTATATGTTTAAAGGACCATTCTGATGGAGTTTTAATTGCACACGAAATTTGCAATAAATTTTACAAATGCTCATTTGGCCAGCCAGTATCACTGGACTGCCCCTCAGGACTCTTATATAATTCGAAGAAAGAGTATTGCGATTGGCCTGATAATGTATATTGTGGCGAAAGATTAATTCCAGAAGACGATAACAACGAAGGATCAGGAAATGAGTATGAGGGCAATACTAATTGTGATCCAAGTGAGGCTCCAGCCATATGTGCAAAGGAAGATTCAGACGGAGTACTTGTAGCTCATGAAAATTGTGATCAATTTTATAAATGTTCAGAACGACTTCCTGTGGCATTAAATTGTCCTTCAGGGCTGTTGTATAATTCAAAGAAGGAACAATGTGACTGGCCGCAAAATGTAAAATGTGATGATAGAATCATTCCAGCTGAAAAAGATACACCGGGCAATTATGACCCTAGTAAGGCACCTGAAATTTGTGCAAACGAAAATTCTAATGGTATTTTAGTGGCCCACGAGAAATGTAATCAATATTATATGTGCGCAAATGGTATCCCTGTAAATCAGCCATGTCCTAATGGTTTATTTTTTAACCCTAGTAAAAATGTTTGTGATTGGCTACAAAATGTTAACTGTGATCAAAGAACAATACCAGAGGAAAATGATCATAGTGGTGATAACAAAAATTATTACAAAAAACCCACTAGTACCAGTTATACAACGTTAGCATCCATTATTTGCACTAAAGAAGATTCTGATAGCATTTTATTGGCTCACGATAAGTGCAACCATTTCTACGAATGTGCCCAGGGTAAGCCGGTAGCATTTAAATGTCCTTCAAATCTATTATATAATCCTAAATACAGTAAATGTGACTGGCCAGAAAATGTTGAATGTGGACATAGAGTGATACCAGAGGAAAAAGATGATATTGAGACGGAAGATAAAGAACAAAATGAGGTCGACAAAGTGCACGAAGGTTACAGTGATCCCAGTGAAGCACCTTACATATGCGCAAAGGAGGGTTCTGACAGTACTTTGATAGCTCATGAGAAGTGTGACCACTATTACGTATGTTGGAACGGTAAACCTGTAGCGATGAGGTGTCCTGAAATCCTTTTCTATGATCCTATAAGCGGACGATGTGATTGGCCATCTAATGTTAAATGCAACAAAATAACTGTTTGATAGAATCAATCAATAACGTCTAATCATTATAACCATATGTCGTATAATTGTGTATTTTAATACTCTTCATAATTAATTATTATTATTTTCTTAGTTGTATATATTTATGCTAAATGTTATCAAGAGTTACATAAAATATGAGTATACATTTAGAGTTTATTTTAAAGATTATTAATAATATTTGAACAGTGTTGTAAATAATCTGATATCGTTTTATAATAATAAATATTTACTTCATTCATACTTCTTTTGTTTTATTTCCATATTACTTGAAGATGTTATTTAGTAACGAATAGATATGCTAAACTAAAAAACTGCAAATCCAATTTATATAATTCAATTGGTATTTTTTTTATCGAACTGTTATTGGACTAGCAAGATCTTTGCAGCTTCACCGGACTGTTTTAAAACAAAGTTCCAAAGCACATTACCGATTTGTCGTATAGTGAGTTCATGCACCACGTCGAGTTTTAATGTCTAAAAGCTTTTATAGGTATTATAAGGTATTTTTGGTTTTGATTTATGTAAAATGATACCTTTGAACCACTAAAGTTGTATTTGTAGAAAACAGATTAACAGATTTAAATTCAATATTTAAGAGATGATACAATTCGACAACGAATTTACTAGCTATATATAAATAGGCTGAATCAGTCCAGTGTCTTTTTCTCCTGTGTTTCTTAAACAATTTTTTTAGTAGCGCTTGATTATCAATAAAAAAATCTAGGCAGTCATAAGGACTGTCGACAGAAGTAAGAACTCAAAACAAATGAATAACTGTGTTCTCCTTGTTAATTTATATTCTGAATTATTTACATTTCATAATATGTAAATAGACATTATTAACACTGATCTGGTTTTCACATCTATTGGCATTTCGGGCAATGATTATATACATTTTTATTCAGTTTATTAATTAACCAAAAGTATAAGGCCATTTTTTTGCTCCATGGGGAAATTCCTAACTGATATCCATCCCGCCGGGCAGCATATGATAAATATGCCCGAGTCGCACGGACTAAAACCCCAAGGTACTTTCTTAAACCTTTTTGCCGGGGAGCAGGGACTGTCTAATCGACACTACGTCTACTCCTCCGACAGGTGTTGGCCCTCCTAAGGGGACCCAACTGCAGCCTGAGGGGTCAAGACGGTAGACCCCTCAACGGGAGTGTGTATTAAAAGTATAATGCCTGCACAAGCTTTAATGCAAAATATTAGTATTACATGTACCCAGGCCATTATACTACGTGTTGCTAGTCTGACGCAAGCGCAATAAATCACGAGCATGTCTAGATTTGGGTAACGTGCCATGAGCATATCGAGTTCGTCGGTGATGCGAACACATAATGTTTTCCGTAGCAACTAAAAGATTTTTTTAATCGCTCAACGCGACTAAAGTAGTTTTTTTTTTTATTGCATACAGTACCTTTTTTCATTACCATTGTCGAGTCGAATCTTTATTTTTTGAATCTCTATTTGTCATACTTCAAGATCTTTATGTACATAATTTACAATATTTTTACACTATATAACAAAAATCTTTATTTTTTTTTTATATAATAGGAGGCAAACGAACAAGCGTGTCACCTTACGTTAAGGGAGCACCGCCGTCCAAAGACACTAGCAACACCAGAGGAGTCGCAATTGCGTTGCCAGCCCGTGTTTGAGGATAAGGGAGGGGAGTGAGGAGGAGGAGGAGTATAATACAGGGAAGTGGGGATATGGGCCTCAGGCGCTCTCACTGACCGAACGAAACGCAACAATGCAAACACTGTTACTTAACATCGGTTTTCTGTGAGACGATGGTATTACACCAGGCGAGACGATCCATTCATGCTGAAACCAGGAGTAGCTTCAGCGTGGCTCTACCACCTACGAAATAATAATGTTAATACTTGATTGCTTGAATTTCGACCCCTCGCCGAACACTAGCACAATTAATTTCGTTTGCATAAAATTCATAGTATAGGAAACATATTATTCTTATTAATAACTCCTAAAAAAAGTGTAAAGTGTACATAAAAAATATACGCGTGCAAAGAAGATCGAAGAATACAGTATTTCATGAAAATACTTCGATAAATACCCTACCCTATAGATTGGTCTCCGCTGACATCTTTATTGACGTCATTATTACGCGGAAGCTAGTACCCGAGCCACCTGGGCACCATCTTTACGCAATCTTTCCTGCATTGCAGTCAAAAATAAATTTCTCATGCGTATAGTATACACCTACTGTTTAGGGCGTTTAGGTGCTTATTTGTGTGATTCGGGTTTACTAATTGAAAGAGACATGTTGCTTTCTCGAAACTTTAATTGTAACTAACGTCATAGCACACGGTACAGTAAATATCGATACGTATACGCATATATACATACTAGCTGTTGCCCGCGGCTCCGCACGCGTTTTTTTTTTAAATATGTTAAATAAATGTAAAATTTTGATCACATATCTAGCGTAAATTACAATAATACTCTTTAAAAAATATTTGTAAGTATCACACGCACATCATCTACTGTAACAGGTAACATGTACTTGTACATTATATATATGAATACGAATAGTGAATCGAATGGGAAGAGATTTATCATCAGCCACATAACTGGAATTTTAAACTGCTATATATGACCCTTAGTGCCCACTTACACTATATAAGAAAGTAATGAAAATATTAAGTTATACATTTTCGAACAATATGTGTTAAATCTTTTATTATATAGATATAATATGTCCATAGTGTCGATATA
>JACEII010000087.1:1579997-1642076 GCA_014332785.1 Antheraea mylitta
AACCTTTTTCAATGAACAGACTACAAGATGAGACAGTTCTTTTTCAAATCTAATAATGGAAGCGTGTAAATATATTTTGTATTGATGATGATTGGTCCGAGCGGTTTTGGCCATGGCGACCAGCGGTCCGATGCGCAGGATATATTAATGATATACTTTAGTGCACAAGTATACTCGCAAAACACAGGTGCACATAATCGTCCTCATTCTTCTGGACCCAGTGGAACGGGGACCATTACGACCAGAGAAGGACTCGCGCAGATGGTACAGTATCCCGGTGAGTAAATACAAGGGGTCAGTACTATCTCACACTCCCTTAATAGCTTTTTACGATACTCACAGGAAAATATGGGGTGGTGCTATTCTACTCTGCGGCACCACACAACAAATATTTATATTACTGTATAAACTTTCATATTTACAACGTTATTAAAATGTATTGTTTATTTGTATAATTTTGATACTACAATTATGTACGTGTAATATATTATTGTGGAAATACATTTCTAAATTTTGTTATATATTACAATTGCATGTCATTGTGTGCTTTTTTTCTTCCAAATTACTGGGTTATTGGTCTGATTCTGGTCTGAGTCTGGTCTTTAGAGCTTCATCGGACTAAGGCGATCTTGCCAGCTAGTAATAGCTTCAGCGTGACTCTACCACCAAAAGTGTAAGCTGTGGCCTCTCACGTATTACGCAACGTCGCGTTTATTTATTATTTATATAATGTACTTATCTACATTCGAATTTTTGATAATATTTTTACTTTTAATATCGTATTTATTTTACGTAATACGTTCGCATAAATAATAACGGCACTCCACTCCTTATTATTATTATTAGCAATATTTTACCAAATGCAAACAGGAACATTGCTCTGAATATTTCTTACTATGAATTATGCTGTACAAATAAGGCTTGTGTAATGTAACGCACTAAAATATTCTCTTAAGATTGGAGTTACTTATCAAGTTTTCAAAGTATATGTATTAGTTTATCTTTTAGTTATTTGTGTTATTTGACTATACACGTGTACACCTCATAATTATTAGAAATTTTAATGACTGCACAAAGATGGAGTCATTTCCATACCTCACTATCGTTCAAGTATTGATCCACAAGGATTGATAACATTTTGACAGTATAACCTTCTTGACATGATGTTTAAAAACGAATATCTTATTTATTTTGAAGTGACATAAAATACAACCGTGTTCTACAAAAATCCTTTCGTATGCAGTTCCTTTTGTATTAATTTTAATTAACTACATTTTGTATAAACTTCTGGGATTAATTGTTACTCCTATACGTTATTAATAAGTGGCTGTCGCAGATCGACCCAGCGGGCTGTACGTAGTGGGGAACATAATTTCGAAGGAGTTTAATCCCGATCGAACTATATTATTTATTCATCGTTCAATAAAATTAATAGATACAATTTGTATTTCAAAGAGAATGTGTAGTTGTGGGAATATTAAAAAAAGACATTGATTTGTATCTATTTCACTAGTTGTCACATGAAAGAGACAAAATTGAACAGCCCATTTCTGATTCAAGTTATAGATTAGGGCTGCCAATACATTTAAGGAAAGGATCATAACTTAATATATTTGAAAAGCTGTCAAGTACTATCATTACGTATTATATAACAAAGTTCTCTGCCACGTCTATCTGTGTGTCTGTGTGCTAAGATCTCAAAAACTACCACATGGATTTTCATGCGGTTTACGCCAGTAGATAAAGCGATTCATAAGGATGGTTAAGTATACAAGGTGAAAGGTTAGACACTCGCAGTATTCTAGAATATGGCAATTCATGGTCACATTTAAAACTTAAATTTTTAATATTAAAACAATTACTAATACACAACAAAGAGAACCTTAGGTAAAGTTTGTTTTAAAATTTTCAAAAATATAGATAATAATTTAAATAAATCTAGGGAGCATAACCGGTGATTAAGCCAGCGAGCAGCGACCCGGAGTTAATAACTTCCCCCCTTCGGCAGCGGCTCAAGCCTAGGGCCGTTCCCTCGGCGTGGAGCCATTGGGTGCAATGCTCGCGCGATACAGTGACACACAATCTTGGCTCATTGCAACAACAGTACACATATCACCCCCACGCACGTGCACGCATCCGCGCTTACACATGAAAGTGGAAGGGTTTTGTTTCTTTCCCTTATCGAACTGAAATAGTTTGGAAAACTATCCGATATTAAATATATATGAGTTGTTGAGGTATGTATGCTTGGTACACATATATGCTCCAAGAACTCATATATGTATGAATAGTTAGCTTATATCAGCTCAGATAAATCGCGAGCTGCACGTATAATGGAGCAAGCCCAAGTTGAGGTGACGACACACCTCAACTTGAGCTAGTTGTCCAAATGGAATTAGCTGAGTGCCGCAAGCACTCGCCTTAGTAGTCCGGTGAAGCTATTAAGACCTTGCTGGGTCAATAGCGTAGTCAGTTCGAAAAAAAAAGTTAATAACTTTCGATAATAAAACAGTAAATAAGTCCCTTTTCTTTGTTCAAATTTCGAACAATTATCCTTTCTTAGTTAGTTAGTTTCGCTTTCAATACATTTTCATTTTACCCAACGAATATTTATACTGTGCTTTAACATAAACGTTTAGAGGATTGAGTATAATTTTTGTATGTTTTGGGATAATTAGATCAAATATTAAACACATTTTTTTAATTGATTTAGAACGAGAATCGAGTTCACAGTGTCGTCCATAAATATTGCCACTGTCTAAACATTCACCTGGTATAATTTGTCTAGGTTTTTTTTTTATTATCAGGGTGGAGTAACATCCGTCAGGCCCGTTAGTACTAAAAGTATAAACTTATCTTTTACTAACCGATAATCTACCCTTTCTTCGTCTACGTTGTTTGTTAACTTAACATATTCTACGTATAAAAAACATAAAAAAATTAAAGGTAAATGTATACTTTGTCTACTAAATACCTTTATGAACAATGTCATGCATTAACTTCTCTCCTGTCGCGCCTTCCCGCTAGCCCTACTTATCCATAGCTAAAAAAAGCACATCATTGAACGCGTAATGCCTATAAAACTCATTGTTTTTTAAAATATTATATTAATAATTGATTAATGAAAATAATTGATCGAAATCTATCCAGTACTATTTGCGTGATACGCGCACATCGGTATAATTTTTATAATTCTAATAGCGGTTCGTGTGAACGTTGTCCCATCCATCCCATCCAAAAGCCTATCATTCGACCGCAGCGCCTCCTACCTGGTCTAATTGTGAATCTAAACCGTTCTCGAAACAACTGGAACACGCATACAAAATTTCATCAATATCTGTCCATCCGTTTAGAAGTTCAGTGATATACACATATATAGAAGAAGTTTATATATAAAGATTTACATATGAAATGTTGTTCACTTTTGTGTATGTATTTGGTTTTTTACCTCAGCATTATTGTAATTATGAAGAAACTTTATAATTTCTTACATCATTCCAAAATTAAATTAAAATATATGTAGTCCGGTGAAGCTGTAAAGGCCTAGTAAGGTCAATAGCGTAGTCAGTTAACATAAAACATAACAAAAATATTAACATTTATATTATCTGACAAGAAAAAAAAACTAAGTTACAAGTGAATACTACTGTAAATTTATCGTACTTTTTAACCGTTTGACTACAAATCTTAGCTAATGTTAACAAACGATTTGTTTTAAAAGTATAAACAAACTACGCTTAAATGGATTCTAACTATCAGACGCAGCTGTCGGAGTACGCCAGACATTTGGAGAGAGATATCGCAAACAAAATCTTTAACCATATATTTTATTGTTTTAGTTTTATTTTAGCAACTGATCTTTTATAATATTATTATTGCCATTGTTGAATAGGCAATGATTTTACATATTCCTTGCGATCATTTCAATACTTGTTGCATTCTTTTTTTTTTAACCGACTACGCTATAGACCTAGGAAGGACTTAACAGCTTCACCGGCCTAGTTCGGTGAAGCTGTAAAAACCTTTCCAGGTCAACAGCGTTTTCATTTAAAAGAAAAAAGCTTCACCGGACTACATTGTGGCAAGTCAAGATCCATACGCCGTTGTAGTTTTTCTCATCGACTTCACTTGTGCACAATAACTAAACCGTATTACGTAAAACACCACCAAAATTAAAAAATATAAAGTCACATAACAAAAAATTATGACTAAAATATAAAATCCATTACAAGACGTTCCAAGATCCCGCTATAAACTCCAAGCACGTGCTTACCGCCTAAATTCTAATGCGTTAAAACGAGTGACAACCTTATATTATTTGATATTTCAATATAAATTTACCTACATATATAAAATATAAACTCAAAAATGTATTAGTTGAAAACGTTCTTTACATGTGAACGGCCACACCAGAATGGAGCTACCAACATACGAGGAATTATTAAAGCAATTAAAAATTAATTTTTGGCTACTAGGAATCCCGTTCGGTGACAATAAAATCTATATTCGTTATTACGTTCTTCTGTTCCTGATAAACCTGATGCTGGCGGAAGAAATTGCATTCTTCCTATCAAGGATATCGCCTGAAAATTTTCTCGAATTAACTCGTCTAACCCCTTGCACTTGTATCGGCTTTCTGTCGATATTAAAAATTCTTGCAATAACTACGAAGAGACGTAAAATTTTCGAATTAACTGAACATCTCGGCCGCCTGTACAAGATTATTTCGGATGACAGCGACAAGGCGAAAGTTATTGAAAAGGAACTATTCCTAGTTAAATTTCTCAGCAAATACTTCTTCGTTTTGAATTTAATTCTAATATCGGTTTATAATTTTTCTACAATCGTTTTTATGTGTTATCACTATATGACCAAGAACAAAGTTGTGTATATCTTACCTTATGCTGTATTATTGCCGTTTTCAACAGAATCATGGCTTCCTTGGTTCATAGTTTACGTTCATTCTATTTTATGTGGTGAGAATTGTAATGTTCATTTTATTTATTTTTTTGATAATCACATGTTCCTCGGTCCCTTCCCCAGTTAACAATAGTTTATATTTTTAAGTGAAGCTTCTATACGCATGCTTGACTTCGAGAGTAGGCTGGTGAATGTGTGATGAGAGCGTTACGGAAAGTGTGATCGGACAAGGCGAACGGGAGTTGAAAGGTAGATAGATATAAGTTAGTGAAGATAGAAGAGAGAGAGTTGCATTTAGTATTTAAAAAAAAAATATAAAAATAAACTAACCTGTGCATGCGACTTCGTCCGCCTTGAATACTTACTTTGGGCTAACGCTAACACGAAGCGGAAGTTCTCAAAAGGAACAAAAACTATTTTGAAACATTCTTCATTAGTGCTCCGCTCCTATTGCTCTTAGCGTGATGATATATAGTCTATTACGTTCCTTGATAAAAAAGATATATAATACTGAAATAAGTTTTGAAATTGGACCAGTAGTTCCTGAGATTCCCCCTACAACGTCACACACTAAGAAAGTCACAAATTCACAAAGTGAACCTCTTTATAATATTAGTATAGATTGTGTACATAAATTTCAGGATTCATATGTGTATTATATTACACAACGGTTGATGTACTGTACTGCATACTAACTTCGCATGTCTGCAACAACTTTGCTATTATAAGCGACAGGCTGCAAAGTTTAAGTGTTACTAACGTGGAAATTTTGAAAGAAATTGTTAGAGATCATCAGTATATTTTAAAGTAAGTTATAGTTAGATAATAGAACATTATACACATCTATATTCTGTACATATAATAAAAGGATGAAATCGGTACGTTAAACATCTAAAATAAAAGAATATTCTCGTGGGGCTTAAAATTAGAATCAATGACAGAACACATTTCCATGGTTTTTAAAAATGTAGTCTATCTGTGTTTTGTATGTATTCGCGCAAAAACTACCAGACGGATTTTTACGAAATTTGGTATGGTAATAGTTGACACATCGGTATAACATACAGGATATGTTTTACATATATGACACTTTAATATATATGTATAACTTATTTATAAGAAAACACAAAAGAGAAGACATTTACGCAAGAACTCCTGGGCTCATTTTAAAGAAATCTGTGACATTCAATAAGACCAATGAGAATAATAATTATTTCAGTGGATCCATAAATTGTTTGAATATAGAAAAATATGCTGATGATAATATGCCTGTGATGCATTTTATATAAAAAGAAGCTTTGTGCACTTCTTCTCCATATAAACTTTAACTATGCCAAATTTCCCATTCATCTGTTCACACAATTCGCTTAAAAAGGGGTACAAAGTTTTGGCTTCACTTATTAATATATAATATTGCTCCTAAATACATTCGGCTATTTATTTCAGATTTTTACTGAGAAATAAGCTCTATGGTTCTCGTCTGAAATTTTTATTCTCAAGGTTTCTCTTATTTCACTTAAAGAAAAATATAATATTAGGTTGGTTACTTATTACAATTTTTTTTTCATATAATAAAACAAGCCAAATTATAATTTAATCAAATGTATACTTTCAGATTGGCTGATTATTTGGAAGATATTTTTACAGCGCCTAATTTGTTCAATGTCGTCGTTGGGTCTGTAGAGTTGTGCGCTCTGGGATTTAATTTAATGGTATTTTTATAACAGTTTATTATTAACTAGTATTTAAATTTTGAATTACTGATGAAACCGCAAACAAAAACTAATGAACGTTATAGTATTAGTATTGATTATAAAAATATTATAAGCAATTTTATATTGATTTAGCTAAATCTATATACAATAATAATGTATATCTAACATGTCTGTACTTTTTCGATTTACGTGAAAATGTTGCAGGTGTCTAAGGATAAGTAATAGAATACATTACAATAATTATAAGAAATATCTCTCTGTCTGTCTGGTTGTATGAACACGTACCATTGCTAAAGTATTAGATACACATTGAAACATCACAAAGAAAACTATAAAACATATCTTCGAGAATAATTTAGTCTTTGTTTCATTAAAATCGGTTAACTCTATCAAAAGTGATTGTTATTTGAATGACGGCTCGAGTTAAGTAAGAAATCATGAATCTTTGGCCTGCCAAGAATACCGCCACACATAAAAAAGTTTTTACTTCAAAAATAATTACACCAATTAGTGCGTGCATTAACTCTGTAGTGAAACACGTATATAACATACAGTCAATAATTGAATTTTATTTGCAGAGATTATTAAACATATTCTTCACAGTAAGCTCAGTATAAACTCCGAAGTTCGCAACAATGTCCGATAATACTAAGTTTGAGATACCAGCACTTTCAATTGATCTATCTGTGTTATGTTTCAGACTGACGATTTCACTCAAATGCCCGGTAGCGTTTTGTTCCTCTCCTCCGTTTTGCTTCAAATATTAATGATGAGCGTCTTCGGGGAAAATATTATCACAGAGGTAATTATAAATTAGAATCGTTTATATATGATTAAGCTATACTTCAGTGAATATGTTTTATTTTATCTTCTAGAGCAGGAAGATCGGTGAAGCCGCATTCCTTTGTAAATGGTACGAAATGGACCAAAAATGTAAAAAGATCATTCTAACCATTTTAATAAGGTATCTATTCTTTTTTACGCATTCCTTAATAAATTATTAAAGTCCGAGTAAAGTCCCTTTTTGTTGGAGTTTTTAGGATATATCTTATTTCTTTATTAACAAGGAACACATTACAGATAATAAGTTCAATTTTTTACGGTTGCAATTTTTTTTTTGTTGTTATTATCCAAATGTATATATGCACAGTTATGCTTGATAAAATATAAGCGTACAAATATATACGAATACAATAACTTGAATAATGCAGTATCGGAGTTACAATCTGTGTTCACAGATTACGCTTCAAAATTGAATCAAAGGTGAAAAATATTTATGTCAAAGTCGGTTTATGTTAGCAATCAGATTATTGAAAATAAATGTTATTTTTATAAAATAGAATATAAAACAGGTTTTCGTAGGTACCACGAATATTGGTGTTAAAGTTAAGCTTGTATAATAATGGTGGGCAGTCTACAACAATGTACATAGTTAAATGAAGTCACTCGCTTGTCTTATGCTAGACAAAGATGATATTTGAAAATATTTGACTTGTTCAAGGTGATTAGGAAGTTTTCTTTTCATCCTGTGTCTTTGAACAGCGTGCCTCTATTCGTTCAAAATTAAAGAGTCATTAGTATTACCAGTTGGTAAGATATGATGTGTATACATCATAGTTATTTTCATTCATTTATTTTTTTTATATCTTAGGAGGCAAAAAACAGCCGGGTCACCTGATGTTAAATGTTCAACACCGTCCATAGACACTAACTAACAACACTAGGGGAGTTGCAAATGCGCTGCCAGCCTATGTTTGGTGGGGGAGTACGAAGAGACGAGTGGGTTGGGGAAGTGGGCCTCCGGCACTCTCACTGACCAAATGAAACTCAAAAATGCAAGCACTGATACTTCACGTCGGTTTCCTGTCAGAGGGTGGTGCTACCCCGGGTGAGTCTGCCCATTCACGCTCAAACCAGTAATAGCTTCAGCGTGGCTCTACCACCTACAAAAGTATTATAAAATGATTATGAAATATAATGGGTATTATACTAGCTTCAAAGTTAATCACTTACATAGATTTGACCTTTTTGAATGCTACACATATCTATTTTAAGTACGACAATTATTTACGAATAAATAAGAAAGTAACAATGCTTAAGATAGCTCCAGAAAAACGCCCCCGTATCGGCTAGTAGTAGTCTAGTAATAGACTAATCTTCTGTTGTTTGTTTATATTAATCTAAGATTTCAATGAAGCTAATTATTATCACCACATATGAATACATGCCTACATTAGTTTAACTGCTAGCGTTTTAATAGGTCGTTAATACTTTTAACCGTAGTTCGTACCGTTCAAACCCTATTCCTTTATAAGAGAGCTTAATATATTTAAGGTGTTGAAATTGTTAATAAATGAATTTTGGTAACAGGTCTCAGAAGCCACAAAAGCTAACAGCTTATAAATTTTCTGTAATTAGTTATGGAAGCTTCAGTAAAGTAAGTATATATATTATTTACTTCCAAAACGTGTTTTATATGCACTTAACTTAAGTTTATTCTCAATTTAAAATGTTGAGTCATCATCATCATCATTACTCCTATCCCACCAAAGTAGGGTCGGCATAACATGTTTTCTTTTTCCACTCTCTCCTATCAAATGTCATCTCAGTATTCACACCTTTTACGCACATATCATTTTTCACACAATCCATCCACACCTTTTTCGGTCTTCCTCTACTTATATATCCATCCACCATCATACTCAACACTTTTGTAGTTATATGGTTTTCATCTCTTCTCATGACATGCCCATACCATGCTAACCTATTACTCCTCGGCTTCTCTGTCACTGGTGCTACTTTCAAACTTCCTCTGATATACTCATTTTTAATCTTATCCATTCTAGTCACACCACACATCCACCTTAACATTCGCATCTCTGCTACGTGTAATTTTCTCTCATCCATTTCTCTCGTAGCCCAACACTCGGATGCATACAGCTTGACAGATCTTATCATAGTTTTGTAAACTTTACCCTTGAGTTTCAAAGGCATTCGTGGGTAACAAGCTACTCCAGATACATTTCGCCATTTCATCCATCCTGCGTTTATCCTATTCCTCACATCCTTATCAATGCCACCGTCGTTCTTTATCAGTGAGCTGAGATACCTAAAATTGGAGCAGGCTGGTAAAGTTACACCATTTAAGGCTATAGGAGAAAAACTAGATATACCACCAAAGTCACAAAACAAGTGTTCAGTTTTTGTTCTACTAATTTTTAAACCAACATTCTCCAGTTTTTCTCGCCATTTTTCCAGCCTGCTCTGGACCTCGGTAGCATCTTCTCCGATGAGAACAATATCATCAGCAAACAGCATGCACCAAGGTGTATCCTCCTGTATGTCTGATGTTAATGCATCCATAACAAGCATAAATAAATAAGAGCTTAATGCTGACCCCTGGTATACAGACACATTGAGACCATCGGCAACTCCAGCTTTGGACATAACATGTGTTTTCGCTTGACCGTACATACCACGAATAAGTTGTAGGTAATTCCCAGGTACTCTTTTCTTATTCAAGACCCACCACAAAACATCTCGGGGTACTCGATTATATATATGCTTTTTCCAGATCAACAAACACCATATTCAAATTCTTATGCACACGTCTGTATTTTTCGCATAGTTGCCGAAGTGCACAGATGGCATCTGTTGTTGCTGGTTCAGGCATAAACCCAAATTGATTTTGAGTCACTTCAGTCTCATCTTTTATTCGTCTCACTAACACTCTTTCCCAAGCCTTCATACTATGTGACATGAGCTTTATTTCTCAATAATTGTTACAGTCCTGCACGTCACCCTTATTCTTAAAGATAGGTACTATTATGTTATTGCACCATTCATTTGGGATCACTTCTTCATGTTACTTTTTATTAAAAAATAAAGTCAGCCACATCCATCCATCTACTTTTAAAAACTTCCATACTTCAATAGGTATGCCATCTGGCCCTACGGATTTTCCATTTTTCATACCATTCAAAGCTTTTCTTACTTCTTCCTCACTTATTTCTTACACAACAACTAAATTTAACGGTACAGACTCTAACTCTCCATTCCTGTCATTTTCTTCATTCATCGGTCTTTCAAAATATCTTTTCCAACGACTCTTTATGTCTTCATTATTCATCAAAACTTATCCTCTGTCATCTTTTATACATTTAACATGTGTAAGATCTCTTGTATTCTTTTCTCTCGCCTTTGCTAAAATATACAAGTACTTTTGTGTTTTTCTTTCTCTTTCAATTTAAAATTTTGAGTATAAATAAAAAAAAACATAATTATTAATTCACTGAGAATTAAAGGAAAGAATATGTTCAATACAATAACATACACTCACAGATAATAAAGTCGTATTTAATTTGGTAACAAATGTTTATAATAAGTGAAAAATTCTTGGATCTATCGTAAATTTGACTTTGACCTTCAATAGTCTTTGAACCATTTTATTAAAAATAGCACAATTTTTCGTAATTGTTTTCTCATAAAAGTATATATATCTCATTTTAACGAACTACATTTTATTTAATTTATTTATTTTTATAAGAACTTCACAGCACAATCATGCAATTTTAACATATGAATATAATTACATACATATGAAATAATGCGTAAAGTGAGTAAATATTAAGTATATTATATATATAAATATAGCAAATAAAAACGAATTAACTAAAGGGTAAATTACAATTGTAAATTTAGATAAACCCCTTAATTGATTAAATATTTACTTGATTCAATCTTCATTAATTCATCGTCGATAAAGTTTACACTAAACGCTATGCTTGATTAGTTCTACACAAAACCATAGAAATATATTCTATACATCAGTTAATCTTCTCTTAGTCAATATTTAAATAGACGTTAAAAAAACTTTATAAAATGTATAATAATTTCTGTAAATATATAGATATGATTGGAGTTATGCTTAATACAATAATTCCTCAAGAACCATTAACAAAAGTTCCATCATAATCACTTATATTCATAAACACTTCTAATATTTATGAAACACAGCGTCTTTATCATAGAGTTTTAAAAAATATATATACCAAGTAAATTCAAGCCTAAAATATCTTCTAAATCAAGAATGACTTTACAAGACATGACATGATATCACAGTTAAGGAAGATCAGTTGAAAGTTGCAATGACTGAAGTCAGCTATACTTAACTCATCAATCGTATAAATTAATTACCTTCAATCTCTTTTTTCAGATAATCAGTACATCGTGGTCGTATTTTACAATTCTTAGAACAGTTTACACGCAACCGGGCACCGACGACAACAAATAATTACATTAATACACTTGTGTAGACGAATGTATCGTCGTAATCGTAATGAATGTTGACACTAAGTAGTTTACACTAACTTTTAGTATTGAAAGTGTTACCTAATTACGCAAGTTTATGATTTTTTCTTTATTATATGTACGTATTTATATTATTTGTCAAATGAAATATGTTGCGTAAGAAACAAAAGAATTCATAAACGTTTGTAGGTGGTAGAGCCACGCTGAAGCTATAACTCGTTTCAGCATGAATGGGTTGGCTTGTCCGGGGTATTACCACCCTCTCTCAGAAAATCGATGTGTAATAACAGTGTTTGCATTGTTGCGTTTCGTTCGGACAGTGAGAGTGCTAGAGGCCCACCTCCCTCCTTCACCTTTCCCTCCCTCCTCCATCCCCAACTAACACAGTCTGGCAACGCACTTTCGACTCCTCTGGTGTTGCTGGTGTTTATAGACGGTGGTGATGACCTAAGATCAGGTGACCCACAAGTTTGTTTGTCTTCAATGAATAAAAAAAAAACAAAAACATTAGCTGGAAAATTACAAAAATATATCCATAACCGCACTACCTTTTTTTTACGTGGGGAAATCCCTTGTGGGTACCCACCCTCCCGGGGGAGAGGGTGAGTTATGTCCGCCTCGCACGGACTAAAGCCCCACGGTGTACCAACAGACCGTAGTGTTGAGGCGGCAAGGGATCGTTCTAAACTATTCCCCTTAGAGAGCCGCCCCAACGGTCCGCCCGGCAGAAGGTGGCCGCCGGGCTCCTACCTATAAAGAGGTAGCTGGGTACACACCAGCTGCCTCCCCTCGTCCGCCGGACCTGTGCAATGAGGGGATGAGCTCCCCGACTACATCCCCTAAGGTCCGGCTACGGTGGCAGGAGGAATTGGGCAAAGCCCCGCCTCCTCCTGTCTGATATGAGTTCCTGAGATCAGTGTTAAATTCGAGTTCAACCAAACAAACAAATTCTTCAGCTTTATAATTTAAGTATAGATTTACCAAACAACACAAAAGCATTAGAATATTTATATATAAACTAATGTCTAGTTATTTACACTTTAATGTTATTAGTGTCTATGTGTGTGTGTTACGTTTATGAAAATAGTTTATTTCCACAACACTGAAAATTATTAAAGATATGCTAAATATCAAGCAGAATCTGGTTGTACCGCATCGTCGATAGATGATTGTTAAAGATTTTCTTCAGTTACATGGAAATATTTTGTTCCCGGAGGATGAAAATGGATATTAGACGAAGCGAGCGTCGGGAAGGGATGTAATATTTGAAATAAATTCAATAAAGCTCTTTATGAAAGTATTTATTATTAAGTTCTTAAAAAAGGCTGTCTCGACAGTAGGATGCTTGAATATGGCATTATTTAATGTAGGTTTGAATCCTGTGAAGAGCCTTAAATTCTCTCAAGCTGAAAATCGATGGCTAAATAAGTATCGACTGATTGTAACAAATATATTTGAGAAGTTGTGTCCCAGTTAATATTAGGTACAACATCTCAAAGACTGGTTTTTAAATAATTATTTAAAAAACAGTATTTGATTCTTAAAAAGTGATTGAACACCGTATTGATAATTAATTAATGTTTTTAAAATAAAGAGAATTAATATTAAATTTAAGGAATAATCTTCATTGAAATAAACCAATAGTCATGATTATGAATTTTTATTAAAATAATTACACTCTGGTTCTAAGCTAATCTCATATACCATGTAATAATTATTTACTTCTTATTATCCTTTTAATAAGAAAGCTACCCGATTGTTGATTTAGTTGTATTATTAACGTTGTTTTACATTTATTCATGCAGCCCTTAAAGTATCTTAATGGTCAATAATATCAATGAATATTATAGTGGACGGTATGTTGAGCTTGAATGTTGAAACGTGAATTTTGAACTAACAACCTGGAATAGATTAGCAACTATCACGTCTTAACGTTTTGTTCCATCACGGAGTATCTTTAGATCGATATTGACTCTTCCGATGCGAGCGGGCTAGAATATTTCAATCAAATAGTATCAGTAACTTATATTAATAATTGTACTATATTTTGGCATTAAAGTTATATTGTTAGTATAGTTTTCGTTATCGTGGAATAGATACATTGGGCTAACGCTAACACGCAGCGGAAGCTCTTAAGATGAAATAAAACCCGATTTTTAATCATCATTCATTGGTATTTCGCTCTTATTGGTTTTAGCGTGGTGATATATAGCCTATAATCATCTTCCATTATGAGCTATATAACATTGAAAGAATTTTTCAAATCGGAACTGTCGTTCCGG
The DNA here is from genome assembly GCA_014332785.1 of Antheraea mylitta. Taxonomy (NCBI): domain Eukaryota; kingdom Metazoa; phylum Arthropoda; class Insecta; order Lepidoptera; family Saturniidae; genus Antheraea; species Antheraea mylitta. The sequence continues at coordinate 1,594,225 of JACEII010000087.1, forward strand.
AGATTAATCCCTAGATAAGTACGTGGTTTGCTCTGCTTGTGAAAGGTTTGTGAACTAGCGATCATCTGTGACTTTGTCCACTCTGAATTACAAAATAACTTTATAATAATAAAATGTAATCTAGCACGGTATAATAAAATGGATAGCATAAAATCTCTTCCGTAATAAAACACTAATGCCAAACTCATAATTATCAGTAAATGTGTTTGAGTTTATTGTTTTGAGATAAATGAACATGCATTTACGTAAGTATACTAGCCGCTGGGTCATCTCTTCCCGAGTCGTCCAGCACCTAGAAGGAGTGGGGCCGAATTTATCGGACGGGCAGTTTGTTTTCCGGACAGGGCGTTCAACACTGGTCCTCCTGTGCCTCCTCAAGTCGCTGTGTGCGGAGGTGACCTCCCAGGGGGAAAGGGTATTGGCAGTGGTCCTTGGACATCGCCAAAGCCTTCAATAGCCTGCCGCATGGCGTCATACGGGAGGCGCTCCGTTATTTTGGAGTACCCCCGTATCTGCGGCGGCTGTTGAAGGGGTACCTCGCGGACAAGGAGGTCGCCTACGTGGACGGCGACGGGCGGATGGTCCGACGGGCGACGAAGCGGGAAGTTCCACAGGGGTCAGTTTTGGGGCCACTCCTGTGGAAGAAGGGCTACGATTGGGTGCTCCGCGGTGCGCTCTCATGTGCACTCTCGATGGTCACAACCCTCGTGGTCAGGCACATAAGGAGGTTGGGCCTCAAGGTGGCCCTCGAGAAGACCAAGGACCTATTATTTCACGGAACTCGGCTGGGGCCACCTCCTGGGGCCCACTTAATGGTGGAGGGAGCCCGTATCAGGGTGGTGGCCCAAATGAAGTACTTGGGCCTCACCCTGGAAAGACGCTGGTGGTTCGAGTCCCATTTTGCGGGGCTCAGGCCGCGAATTGCTGAGGCACCGGAGGCACTCGGCCGGTTGCCCCCCAATATTGGGGGGCCGGATGCCGCGTGCCGTCGACTCTTCATGGAAGTCGTGCGGGCAATGGCCGCCTACGGGGCATCGGTCTGGGCAGACGCCCTCGGTGCCGACAAAGTGCGCGTGCTGCGTAATGCGCAACGCACAGTGGCACTGAGGGCGATACAGGCGTACCGGACAGTCTCCTCAGCGGCGGCCCTCACGCTCGCCGGCTCCCTTCCTTGGGAGCTGGAGGCAAGAGTTCTCGCCGCCGTTTACGAATTTATGGCGGCGAAGAAACGCAGAGGGGCGCCTCCGGTTCTCTGAGAGATAGAGGTTAAAAAGCGGAAGTTACGGGAGGGGGCGATAGAGAGGTGAATGCAGGACCTGGCGCGCTTCGGGACGTATAGTCGACGCCATCCGCCCGGTCCTGCGAAAATGGATAGGGAAGAGTTGGGGCTCTCTGACGTTCAGGCTGGTGCAGGTACTGATCGGGCACCTTTTGAGTGGTACCTGCACCGGATCGCTCGCAGAGAGCCGACCGCCGCCTGTCACAAGAGCTGCGCTGAGAAAGACACCGCGCAGCACACGCTTTCTGAGTGTGTTGCATGGGAGGGACAGCGCCGCACTCTGGCGGCAGCGGGAGGGGGAATTTGTCGCTGTCGAATGTAGTCTCCGCCATGCTCGGCAGCGAACAGGCGTGGCGAGCAATGGCCTTATTTTGCGAGGAGGTCATTTCACAAAAGGAGGCGGCGCAGAGGGCCCTCGAGGTAGACCCCTAAGTGGCCCTCTCCATCAAGGCGGCGCTTTGTCCAACTCCTCCCGCTACCGTAATTGGACCTGAGGGGATGCAGCCAGGGGGATCATCCTTTCATTGCACTGGTCCAGCGGACGAGGGGAGGCAGCTAGTGTGTACCCAGTCTGCCTCTCTATAGGTAGGAGCCCGGCGGCCACCTTCCGCCAGGCAGACCATTGTGGTGGCTCTACAAGGTTGATTAGCTAAAAAGATCCCTTGCCGCCCCAACAACCGTGTCGGCATACTGTGGGGTTTTAGTCCATGCGAGTCGGACATAACCCATCCTCTCCCCGGGAGGATGGGTATCCATAGGCAGCGAACGATCAGTACCAGCCGGTGTCTCTAATGAGAGCGTGTTCACGCCCACGCCCAGGTAACCACAGATCACGCCGCCGTGGTCTGGGGGTAAACTTCGCTCCCGTATACCAGACTAAGCCCCCATCGGCAGCGACTCAAGCCTAGTTCCGATCCCTTGGCGTGGAACCCTCGAGTGCGTTGCTCGCGCGGTACAATGACACAAAATTTTACATCACAGCAACAACATTACACATATCACCTCCACACACGTGCACGCCTCTACACGCTTACACACGCAAGGGATAGGGTTTTATTTTTTTCTCTTATCGAACTGAAATAGTTTAGAGAATCTATCCGATACAAAATACGTATAATAGTTATCGAGGTATATATGGTACACATATATGTTTCAATAACTCGTATAAGTATGAATATGCAATGTAGCTTAGGTTAGCTCAGATAGGTCACGGATTTCATGAACAGACAACAACCCAAGCTGAGTTGCGCCGTGCACTCTTGAGCTAGTTGCCAAAATAAAAATCGGCTGAGTGTCTAAATCGCTCGCCTTAGTCCAGTGCAGCTGTTAAAACCTTGCTAGGTCAATAGCGTAGTCAGTTCGAAAAAAAAAAACTTTATCTATTTTTTGTAGTTCTATAAATAAGTTATATGTACCTCTTATGATGTATGCTATGTATGCCTAAATAGTTGTCAGATGGCTCAGGTTAATATATTCGTCTCATTTTCTTAAAAATTAATCAGAATCTTAAGTTTTACTGCTACTCTATGTGAACTTATTAAAATTGACATGTTTTTCTCAATACATCACCATGAATTAAATTAAATCATACGTAGTAACTTTTAAGTGAGAACCTTTAGTAGCGCTCATGGGTAACGTTTATTACAGTTGTTAACAAAGTTCAGCTTAAAATCATTATATTGCTGAAACAAAGGGCAATTAACCGATGTTAAGCCCACCTGTTCCTTGCGGCTCGATTTAAAATATTACTTGTGGGTCATATATTACTGAATTTTATTGGTATACTTATTTTTCTTACTACTATTACGAAAACATGTTCTCAGTAAAATTTTCATGTGCAAATATGAAAATGATAAAATATATTAAATATTTGAAATAGTTCATAAGATATTCCAGAATTAGATTTAAAAATAGATGAGCATAATACACATGTACGAAGATGTAATATGCTGCGTAATTTATAAACGCAATAAACAACATGTTAATGCTTTCGAAAAAAATGCGGTCAAATTTGAAATTTTGTGGTTATTTAAAGTTCGTTACACAAAGTTTAGAAAGGTGTAAGTATAGGTGGTAGAGCCACGCTGAAACTATTACTGGTTTCAGCACAAATGGGTCAGCTTGCTCGGGTTAGTACAACCCACTCACAGGAAACCGACGTGAAGTAACAGTGCTTGTATTGTTGCGTTAAGTCAGTGAAAGCGCAGGAGGCCAATTACCCTTCCACTCTTCTCCTCCCTTCCATCTCCTTTCCCGATCCCCTTTCCCTCTATTCTCCTAAAATACAGGCAGGCAACGCACTCGCGACTCCCCTAGTGTTGCTGGTGTCTATGGACGGCGGTGATCGCTTAACATCAGGTGAGCCGCCTGTTCATTTACCTCCTATATGATATAAAAAAAATTAAATATATATGCATAAAATAGAACTAATCTATGCGTAACGAATTTCAGGTAACAAATAAAATTGCAAGTTATACCGCATTTTTCTCCAAACGGTTAACATGTTCTTTACTTCGTATATAAATTTCGAGGCAGTCATGCTCTCTAGATGTTAGAAAATAATACTAAGAAAGAAAGCATACTTATATTGAATAGGCAGTATTAGGAATGCTATAAATACTTGCTTTAAGATTGGTTCTCAATGGACTATAGCCCAATACTAAAAGTATCAAAATACTAAAAGTATACGTTTAGATTAGTAACGCAGCGTACACATGTGTTTTAATCTTCTTTTTTCCTATATTTGTATTTGGAGTTGGTCACAAATTGACCACGTCAACGTAATGTTTACCATCAAAATAAAGTTTGAATCATTCACAATCAATAATAACCAATTTTAGATATTTTAATACCAGACATAACCAACCTATAAAGTATTCTGTCTTCGCCGGATGTCGGAAAAGCAAGGACGGCATTACACAAATTACCAAAGTTCGACATTTTATTAAATTTAGTATACGACCAATAAACAATTTATTTCACCAGGTAATATTTACTTCTCAAAAAATTTCATTAATTTGTATTGCAAATATGAACGTTCAGTTTGTTATATTAGACACATACACCGCGACACGATTAAAAGAAATCCGAGCACCATTATTCATAGAAATCTGTGTGATAACATTTTATTTATCGTCTTTCCCGCAAATGTGTTTTAAAATGTAATACGAAAGGCGTGAACTTCAATTGGCACATTTTCGGGCACATCTCACATTCTATGGGATTACAATAATTATAATGTTATACGTACACTGAAAACTTTAATATATAGTTAATGTAATTTCAAGTATTCTACTTAAATCCTTTTTTTATTTAATTGCGATATAATATCGGATAGTAGAAAAATAATTGATATAACACGCCCTATTGCATATATAGATGCCTAGTTACCTTTTTAAAAAAAATGTGTGGACCCGAGATCATAATAAACACCATAAAAGGACTTGCTCAGATATATTTCTTCTTCCGCGACATAGAACAGTGACCTATCGTGGTTTTTTTAGATACGTGGCCCCTAAGTGTTGGAATGACATACTTCCTTCTATTCGCAACCTTATAAGGGGTCATCGTTTTAGTTTTAAAATACATTTTAAAAATCATCTATTAACATGGCAAGCGTCGCATGATATTAAATAAATTGAATAAACTTGTTACATCATGTGATCTCTGTGCTAGTGCGCAATCATTTAAAAATCGATATCTAACTCCACTTTTTTTTTCATGAACTATATTATGCCTTATTCTATATAAACAGTATTAGGTTACATAAGGAAGAGTGTGTGTAATATTATTTTGAAATGATCATGTAAATGCGTCCGTGTATTTGTAATTTTATCTATATATTAACATATACTGCAAGTTTAACATTAACATAGCTACTAGCAGGGGTGTAAGGGGTGTCGAGTAACATCTTAAGACTTGAGACACCCAAGCCAACCTCACCTGCACGTGGTACACCCTGCTGATCAACGAACGAGGCAATGACGATAGCGGGGTGGTAGGGTTTTATAGCCCGACTGGGTCGCAACCACCATGTACATGGCGAAAAAGCCCGTCATAGTGACTCGCTTTTGCGCGTCGCGTTTCGGGATCAGCCTGTGCATATCAAGCCAGTACTGGGTGACTTTCGTCATTATGGCCGGCATGACAGCGGCGACCGACGATGGATAATCTGTCTCTCGGTGGTCGCCACTGTTTTTGGATTGTACTATGCTTACCATCAGGCATAGTGCAGTAACTTTGTCGTGATTCAATAAAAAAAAAAAAAACTTGAGAGGTGTCAAGGAACACCCGGATGGAACGAAGTTCCTTTCGATTAATTAGTGAAGGAATTGTAATAAAATTTTATTTTTTTTAAGTTATAATAATATTTTTTTTATTATTAACAAATATAATGTTATATAAACTTAATCAGTAGGCTCAATTTTCGTAATAATTGGCTTGTGGTAACTGAAGTAGGAAACATGTTTGGGATCATTATTATTATTATTTTTTATTATTTACAAAAAACCTGTATACACTCAACAAAAATAATCGTCGCGACACCACACTGTTCAATGCGAAATAGAAATGAAAATATCTGGCTTGCTTTCTATAAGAGAGAGAGAGACAAAGAGAGAGACAGACAGAGAAACATGCGACGCCGCACAGCTTACAATAGCTTACTATAGCAAAAAGTGTCGTGACAACTTTTCGTAAGAATTTTTTCCGTCTAGCCCCCTTTCACAACGCGCGATAAGGAACTTCGTTCCAAAAAGCTTTGTCTGAAAATCAGCGCTGCAAAGCTTGGAAGCCTGCAGCACGTGCTTTTCAAGACACAAAGACCTTTTCACCCCATGCAACACTTATTTCTCTTGAATTATTTTATATGTCTATATTTGTGAGTATGTGTTGTGTGTATTGAATAAATATATCTTTCTTTCTTATTGAAAATTTATACTATTGACTATGTTGGCACAAGGACTGGTAATCACCTGTTAGCGAAAAGTGCTCTAATAGCATTTATAAAGACATTACTTTAAGGGAACCTATTATACAATATTGTAGTTGTTCGGTGTAGTATGTTTACATAAGGTGTCAAGAGATGGCGCTTCTTAAATCAATACGCGACTAAAGGGCGGTGTCAAGACTCGCATACACTTACATATAAGGCACAAACATGTAATTAATTTTAGGAGTAGTCCGGTGAAGCTGCAAAGACCTCGCTAGGTCAATAGCGTAGTCAGTTCGAAAAAAAAAAAAATAATAATTTTAGGTTTTCATTATACGTCTCAACTCGATCCCGCCGCGCCGTTTTATTCTTGGGAGGACCTCACGGTAGGCGGTTCCGTAGTGAACTATAATCTGCTTCTGCACTAGCGCCTGGAATCGTTTGGCTGGCCAAAAACGGTTGATTTTATTTACGCAACGTATACCACAATAAAAGTCAAATCTAAGTGCAGTACTAGTAAAAGCATAATGAGAAAAGAAATATAAGATAGAATTCAAATTCAAAAAAACAATAAACACATTTTATGTCCATGACCATCTCAACAACAGTTTCTATATTATATTTTAATATTTATAATTTATGTTTGCCATCCTGTTCTTTTTTTTCCATGTGGTTATTAATGAATTCATTTGAACTTTTTCGTTTATTCTTTTATATATAGTTTTTTTTTTAATCCAATGTATCTAAATATTTAAAAAATTATTATTTTCCTATTATTATTATGATTAGTGTAAGTTAAGATTCTATGTGAAAAGCGTTTTAGGACTTCAGTTTAGTTTACTTTTCACTTCTTTATTTCATCGAAGTCTTAGCTTCCTTTTCATAGAGTTTCCAAGTCCAATGGTGCTAAAAAACTTTACTCTTTAAAAAAAGTAAAGATATTTCCAAAATCCTACTTTATAATCTTATCAATAGTAATCCATAAAATATTCGGTGAATATCGAACAATATAATCATACATTGTTCTGATTTAAAGTATACATCCCCTGCAGCCGATAAGTCGATAATACCGATTATAATTGACAATGATGGATATAATTTATCGTATTATAAAAACGGCGTGTCAGTTTATTAATAAAAATTAGTAAACACATAAATAACTTTATAAAATGTAGGTACAATCCACTTTTATGAATCCCTTACACAATTGATTTTTTAAAGATTATTTTACAATACAATTCGAGAAAGAAACGAATTTATTACGACCAGTCTAGTTTATCTCTAAACGGGACAAAAAAGATACGCTGTGATGGGCGAGATCACGTATAATAGCGGCATTAACAGCGGCCGCTACAGTACGTACGAACCAATTGTATAAATATATCGACGATATAACGAGGAAATATAATATATATATATATATATATATATATATATATATATATATATATAAGCAGATTATTAAGTTTTTATGCCCATCTAAGTTTCTATATGTTAAACTTAGGTCATTTCTACTCAGTAGGTCATATAGTTTTTTTTTGACAAGAAGTTCTTGATAGTTGTATAATATTGTCAATAATACACTTAAATAGAACTTATAACTACATCAAAAAAGTCTAAGCAACATGTGATATTACAAATTTTACCATTTATATTAATTAATTTATAAGTATTTACTCAAACTAAGTGCGTAGGTAAGTAAACTTTTTTGTTATTGATGACATACTGGCTGGTTGTAAAAAAAATTTGATTATGTTTTGTTTTTTCATAAAATTCAAATGACTGCGAATTTGTTTGAATTTAAGTGCGTTTTAATTGCTACGTTTAGTCTTGATTTTGTAATTTTACCAACCATTTAAATAAAGTTAGCGACAAAATTAAATTGTTAGATATTCTTTACGTCATGAAGCGACGTCATTTGATGGCAGATGAAATGCAAAGAGCTGTAGGGATGTTGCAAGCGGGAAGTAATCAATCTCAGGTATCTCGACATTTTGGCATTCATAGAAGTGTTATTTGTCGTCTCAGCGCTACAATAATACAGGAGAACCCGCTGAACAGCATCCAGGCCGTACAAGGAGTACAACCACTCGGCAAGCCCGGTACATACAACTGACTGCAAGATGCCAGCCGATGTTAACCGCTCGAGAGATAAGTTTGAGGCTACAAATTTCAAGTGGTGTTGATGTAAGTCCTCAAACTGTGCGAAATCGACTGCATGAGTACGGCCTACGAGCTCGACGCCCAAATAGGTGCGCACCGATACGTCACGGGAATCGCGCTCGTAGATATGAATGGTGTAGAGAACGCATAATATGGACCCAGGAACAATGGGATAAAATTATGTTTTCCGATGTGTCGCGATTCAGGTTTAAGCCTGATACAAGAACCCTTCTTGTGTATCGTCGGCCCAGAAATACTGAAAAGCTCAGGTGCGTTCAGGAAGTTCATCCATACAGCAGCTCAACAGATATGTTATGGGCGGGTATTATGAAGAACAGGCGAACTGAGCTCGTTTTTGTAAATGGAAACATGAATGCTGAAAATTACATTGAGGATATTTTCAGATCTTATGTCTACCCATTTGCACAAACCTTTGGCTCCGATTTTAGGTTAATGCATGACAATGCGCGTTCACATACAGCTCGGCGAACCAGTGAATACTTTGCAACGGAGAACATCCGGGTATTGCCCTGGCCTGCACGATCGCCAGATCTTAACCCCATCGAGCACGCATGGGACATGCTCCAGAGACGTGTTTGAAGAACTTGGACGGAGCGACAACAACCCAACAGCTGAAGGATTTGCTACGATTCCATTGGGAGCGAATACCGCAAGATGACATAAACAGTCTCATTAATTCAATGAATAATCGTTGCCGACAAGTTCTGAATACCAGAGGAGACCATACTTTGTATTAAATTGTTCTATTCTTTCACAATAAATACATTTTCTTTAGAAATTTCATTTTGTAAAAAAAAGTTTAGTTTCTTATGTATCTTAGTTTCTACAGTATATTCTAATATTGTTCATTTCTGTTATTAAAAGAACTTATAAAGACAACAGCTGTTGTTTTCATAGAACCCTAAAGATATTATTTTAAAAATAAAATACAACGTTATAATGTGAAGAACCATACTAAAATTTAAATTAGTACATGTTGCTTAGACTTTTTTGATGTGTGTATATTGTTAAACCCTGTATGCCAACTTGACGTCCCAGCGATCTTATCCAATGCGAATATATAAAGTCGTAAAGATATTTTGCGTTATTTTATTGTGAAATTACTATTTTAGATATTCTATTGATATAGGCGTTATTTTGAGAAAATTCATAATTAAATATCTTTATATTAGGTAACTACCACACTAATATTTATTTTACACTTATATTCGCTATTCTTATTTTCATAATAAAATGTCATTTTTTTTTGGTTTAATTGATATGAACTATATTTTTAATTTATCTTGTCCTATACATTCTATATTTTTTTCAATATTTATGTATAGTTTAAAATGTATTTAAAATGTACCAGTTTATATTTTCTTATGTCGACTCGAAAAAAAGTACCTTTAACACCTCCTAAATAAATTATATAGGCAAGACTAAGGTATAAGTTTATGAACTTCTCGAAGTATGTTATGGTCATGGTTACAGTGTTACATTTAATTTCATCGCCATACATTAGAATGCTAATATAACAAATAAGTATTGTCCTTTGATAAATAAGTTACTAAATTAAATATTAATAGAAATCGCATAATTCTCGACATTTGACCATATTTTTTAGTATCAAGCATAAAACAAACTTTTCAAAAAAAAAACTTTTTTTTTTTTTTTTTCGAAATGTCTACGCTATTAACCCAACAAGGTCTTAACAGTTTCACCGGACTACTAAGGCGAGCGCTCAAGGCCCTCAGCCGATTTGAAAAAAAAAAAAAAACAATATATAGTCAACAGCTACTAACCGAAAAAAATCCGCTGAGAAACAAATAAAGAAGATTTATCTAACTGTTATGTCTCTGCCTATATGTATATATAAATTATAGAATTTTTATACATAGCTCCTTTACAAGAACTCTCTTAACTTGTTGTACTTTGTACCGTATCATAGGCAAATTTATTGTTATAGGTCAATGTTCGACTTTTACATATCTTATCAGGCGGTCTTAACGTATTACGTACCCGTCCCTCAGTCTCCACGACCCCCCTTAATTACAATAAAAGATGATTTTATCAGTTATTTCCTATCTTAATTCCGAATTAATTCAATTATCAGATTAAAATTGAGGACGTCATAATTTTCTTAATTTGCGAGAGTTCAAAGTCCAGAGGAATTGTTTTATGACTTAACTTTTCAACCGATCGACACGATTTTTTTGTAAATATGTTGTCATTTGTCCAAGAAGTGACACACCGAACCTTTCATACCGAAATTAGCATACTAGTCTCTAAAGATAGGTCAAATCTTCGTTAAGAGGCGCGAAGTCACAGCCAAAAGCTAATTCTTGACAGCTTAGCGTTAGCCCAAAGTAACTATTACTACGCGGACGAAGTCCCTGCTAGTAAATAATAAAAAACAAATATGAAAACACAATTTAACACATAACTATGTAATTATATTAATACATAAATCATTATTTATCGTGCTACAAGATGCATTGTGTTCGACGTAAAATCAATGATGAAAAAAATAAACAGTCTCAATTAACAAATAATTGACAGAATTAAATAAGCTCTTACGCAGTTATTGTCTAACGCGGTATATAACACACTAGCCTTTTCCCGCGACTTCGTTCGTTAGTTTTGAAACATACTTCATTGGTGTTCCGCTCCTATCGCTCTTAGCGTGATGATATACCTTTAACCTTCTTCGATAAATAAGCTGTATAATACTGAAAGAATGCTTCAAGTCAGACAAATAGTTCCTGAGATTATCCCTTACAACGTCATAAACTCACAAACATTACCTCTTTATAATATTAATATAGATATAATAAAGTTGAGACCCTTCGAAAAGCAACAACAGTGGTAAACTTACAAAAAAAAAGTTGTATAGATATATTTCACCGTAGAGTAAATATTTCTATTAGGAAATTAGTTCATAAATACAAATATAATTAAAACCCATAGAAAAAAGAAGTGTAAAGTTGTGATAAAAATATCCAAAAATAGTGTCCTAAAATAGTACAGTGCAAAAGAATGGGTTAAATAAAAATAGCAACTAATAACGACAATTAAACACCGGATATAAATACATATTTACGTATATATTTAACGCTTCCGATACAGAACTGATAACTTAATTGAGATTCTTTGTTTTCTCGAACTGACTACGCTATTGACCTAGCAAGGTTTTAACAGCTTCACTGGACTGCTAAGGCAAGCGCTTAAGGCACTCAACCGTCGAATACTGATTGCAGAATAGTCAGTTACGTGTGGAAATCAAACTAAGCACATCTCTCAATAACACTGCTTACTAGCACCGCACCAAGAGATTTGTTATTCTTGAATGTTTTAAAAAGAATTATGCCATACATTCTAAGCTTGTACGTAATAAAAATGTACCTATGCTCGCTTCAAAATTACTTTATGTAAATCATAGGTGGTAGAGCCACGCTAAAGCCAGTAATAGTACTGGTTTCAGCATGAATGGGTTGGCTCGTCCGGGGTAGTACCACACCCCTCACAGAAAACCGAAATAACAGTGAAACCGATGAAATATGAAACCGAAATAACAATGAAATAACAGTGCTTGCATTGTTGTGTTTCGTTCGGTCAGTGAGAGCGCCGGAGGCCCACCTCCCTTCCTCTTTTCTCTTTCCTTCCCCTCCCCTTCTCCTATTTACAAGCCGCCAATTACAAACGATGGTGATCACTTAACTATTTACTATATAAAAAAATCATTTTCTTTTTGTACTATATCTATACCTTTTAGCTTTTGACCATAGTCTTGCCTGAGATTAAATGACGATATGGTTCTTTTTATTCGAACTGACTACGCTATTAACCTATCAAGGTCTTAACAGCTTCACCGGACTACTACGATGTGATTGTATAATTGTAAACATGCTAAATTATTGCATAGTAGTTGAATACGACGTTTAGTTCATAACAATTGGACTAAAATACATTTTTATATATATCATAGAAGACAAACGAAGACCATAGACACTAGCAGCACTAGGGGAGTCACAGGTGTATTACCATCCTGTATTTTAGGGGAGGGTAAGGAAGATGGAGGAGAGGGAGATCGAGGAGACAACAATGAAAGCACTGTTACTTTACGTCGGTTTTTTAAGAGAGGGTGGCACTACCCCGGCCTAGCAGACACATTCATGCTGAAACTAGTTATAACTCCACTCTCTACCACCTATAAAATACAATAGAAATACACTGTTAAATGTAAACTACAGATTAAGTTCTTTTTTAAATTCTTGTTAATAAAAAATATTCAACATCGTTTTTGCATTCCTATTTTTTGCATTCTCCGCGATTTCGGTTAGTTAGTCGCGCGCTATAAATAAAATATTTAGGTGTCCCTCGACATTCTAAAAAATAATAGAAACGAATATCACGTGTAGCTTTTAAAACAATAGAAAAACAATTCAGAGATACATTTTTACTCGCCCTAGGTGACACAAGCCGTGATAAAATGTCGACACATTTCACAAATAGTCGGTATTTTGTGTAAAGGTTGAAATTTTACTATTTTACTAATAAAAATTTGTTTCGTGGGAATTTTTAACACTCTGTATACACATATATACATATATATGTATTAAATATATTTTTCTATTAACGTATAAAAGAAGGCATTGTTATTAGGTACTTGATAACATTTAGTCATCATAATGATATAGATAAAGGCCTCCAATATCAAACAACAAAGAAATAATTGTATGTATTGTAATTACACATCTCATAATACATATTGTGTTTATAAATTTTGCATAAGGCTTATAAATTATTTACACCTTAATGTTATCATCACTAGGCGTCTAATCTTGTGAGTGTGCTAAGAGTATGGTAATGTGATCTTCACTGATAAAAATAAAACATAGAATTAATTTAATTGCTATATATCAGTGTTTTTCAAACTTTTTTAGGCCATGCCCCCACCTTAACATTTCTAAAATGTTTATGTCCCCCCATACATCATTTTAACCTATAAAAATTGTTCCCTTAAGTATAAATGATAAGTTTTTGGAAAGAAATCACTATGAAATTATTATCAAAACATCGTCTCTGAAATTTCAAAAAATATAATGAAAAACTTACTTGACTTGACGACTCTAATTACCCAATTGATATTTTGGTAATGTTAGATGAAATTATGCCTATTATTATTATTACATTACAGCAATTTTTTAAGTATTTGCTTTTTTTGTTAAATGTGTCACCGATATCTAGCATTGCATTTAAATAACCCAAAGCGAAATGTTTAAGTCGTGTCGAGTCCATTTTTAAACTGCGCCCCTGAACTATCAAATTGACCCCTGTGGGGCGTGGACCCCACGTTGGGAAACACTTCTATATGTATTACCAACTTCTCCCCGCGACTAATCTTGTAGGTGTTTTAAGAGTATGGTAATCTGGTCTTCATTGATAGATACAAAATATAAAATACCAATTTAAATGCTATATATATTATCAGCTTCTGCCCGCGACTTCCGCCACGTGTAATAGTTACTTGGGTCTAACGTTAACACGCAGCGGAATCTCTTAAAAGGGAAAAAAACTCCGGTTTTGAAACATTCGTCATTAGTTCTCCGTTCTTATTGGTGCTAGCGATGATGTATAGCCTATAGTCTCCTTCGATAAATGAGCTATCTAACACTGATATAATTTTTTAAATTGAACAAGCAGTTCCTTAGATTAACGCAAACAAAAAAAAACCCTCCTACTATGAAACCCAGTTACATTGAAAAAGTAGACTGGGTTTTACAGTTTTGAATCAGCTAAAGCTAATTTCTTTGCGTGAACCAAAGATGATTATATTTTGAGTCTGGATGTACTATATATCCTTTAATTTTATTTTTGTGAAGTTTCCAACGACACGATGCTTGGTCACCAGAACAAAGTTATCCTAAAAAAGAAAGCTGTATTAATATTTTTATAGATTTAAATTAGCATTTCATACGTAACTCACCATGCGTTATCTTTTAAAACATTATTATAAAAAATACACGAATAATTAGTGACGAATTTTCAAATGAAGGCATTGGCCAGGTAAGAATTAAATGATCTTAAGCTAGACTCATCACGATATTGCCTATGAGATATTAATTACAGATTTTGTAGGTGGTAGAACCAAGCTGAAGCTATTACTGGCTTTAGCATGAATGGGTCGGCTCGACCCTCTCACAGAAAACCGAGGTGAAGTAACAGTGCTTGCATTATTGCGTTTCTTTCGGTCAGTGATAGCGCTGGAGATCCACCTCCCCTCACCTTCCTCCTCTTCCCTTCCCTTCCTCCACTCCTCCTCCAATACAGGCTGGCAACAGGATGTTGCTCCCCTGGTGTTGCAAATGTCTATGCATGGTGGTATCACTTAACATCAGGTGACCCACATATTCGTTTCCTCCTATGACATAAAAAAGGATGTGAAACAAATATCATCGCTTCAAATGTCATTGAATTACTAAATTTAAATATGAAGTCAGTAGGTATCTTGAAACTGTCAATGCTTTACTTTTTAATAATAAAATAAGAAATAGTTAATTTTTTATTCAAATTTTCTTCCCAACTAACTTTTAAACCCATTGTTTTATCTTTAGTTCCATATCCAATAAAACGGGTATTCTTTTAAAACCGTTCAATGTTTCTAGCGCGAGCGAGGAAACTTTCGGCGATTTAAATAAAATATTGGCACAAGTTCAACTCACGCGCCATTCGTTGCTGGCAAATTTGATTTTGAAAAGAAATTTGTCTTAACCAAGTTCCCTGACGTATTGGAAACGAAGTAATAAAAAAAAAAGTTAAACCATAGATATTGCACGTGCTACCTCTGCGTTTTATATTATTAATTATAAATAGAAAAGTTAGCATTCGTCGTTTTTATAAGCAATGATTATGCAAATGCAAAATGTCTTACGTATTTTAATTTGTAATCCTACAAAGATATTCCTACCATTTATCAGATAATGAATAATACTATAGTTACCTAGTTAGCTTAAGAGACATGTTTGTACTAAACGATTTATATTAGCCACTGCCCTATTCATATGCTTTCATTTTTTTCATTAACTCATTATTATACAATATTGAAGCATTTTAAAATTACTAAAAGATCCCAATAATATCCACACCATCGGATTTCTACTTAACAAATCTGATGAAAGAAAGAAAAAGCAAAAAAATATGATTTTTTTTATATGTGATCACATTTGGAGAAGGAAATTAGGTAATTTCTAATAAGGTAATTTTATCTAGGTAACTAGTTAGTTACTGTAGTAACAGAACTGCGACTGTTTCTCTCGTACTCTATAATCTAAATCAGGAAAATTTATTCCAAATATCTTCATCTTCTCCTTTCCAATACAGAACTACACGGGCGGGTACGCGTCTCCACAGATTCGCAGCAGCAACCATACCGGAAAGAACGAAGAAGTTCGAAAATTCTTACCTTTGTCGTACTGTGAAGATGTGGAATAGCCTCCCAGCCAGTGTGTTCCCTTCCTCTTATGACATGGGGTCCTTCAAACGAGGCGTGAAGAGGCACATGTGCAGATCGGCATGATAGCGATGACTGCCGTTGTTATTTAACAGCGACAGTCACCGTTATCTGTGGACTGTACTTAACATCAGGTACCGTACAGACATTTTGCCGTACCAGATTTAAAAAAAAAAATCTAACCAACTGCGTTTCTTTTTCAAGTATGTCATGTAAACATCACTAGTGTTACAGAAATAAAACGTCCTACAATAGCTGGGATATTCTGATCCTAGAGTACTCAGAATAAGTGACCTCACAAAAAGACGCTCACTTCCGCTGTACTCGTATTTTCTGCCTTACTTTGAGTTCAGTCATTACATTTATATTTAGCTATACGTAATCTCGCCGTAACTTTAAAGAATATAAATCTATAACACTTTTTTTGTCTTTCTAAGGTTAAACCAGTACAGGCGATAGCAGTACTAAATCATAAAATATCTTGGCATCTCTCAAACTAGATTCTGCCAAAATCTTGTGGCAAACACATATAAAAAATTAAACAAATGTGATTCCCATTTAACGGTGTTTCTATAAGATTTATGTCTTTCCGCAGCAAAATAAGGTGTTCATTCAAACCTTAGCAGGTGAAGACATTAATTTGGAAAGAATAGAGTTCAAAATATATAGAGAAGTATATTCAGTTTGATATGTTTGGTCAGTGGCGTATACAAGTTTATTTGCCTATCGTATATTTCTGAGAAGTCATTGCTATTCGCATTTACATATTGGGAAAACAAAATGAAAAGCGGCCCTGAATGTTATATGCCCATGACCTAGTATGAAGTTTGAAGTTGCGTTATTAACGACATTCCCATACGCATGTATTATAAGTAGAAATTTCTCACAGCTTCACAATCGTTTTCGAAGCAGTAATTATTTTTGACTGTTCGTTTTATCTACACATATAATAACAATCTAAATCTAGGGTGTCTGTACTTTTTCGATTTTTGTGTAGAAAATTGATGCAGATGTCTAGGTATAAGTAATACATTTTAATAATTTTACAACAGTAAAAACAATAATTAAAAGCGTACCTGAAATGTTCTGTTGGAGTTTATTATATGTAGATTTCACTGTTTAATAGATTATTTATCTGTGTTGTGTCCAGATGGTAACTATTGTTCTAAGATTATTGATTGATTCACAATAATTATTACATCTAACTTATATTAAATACAGAAGAGATGACGGCACTTGGATATTTTGACGAATTACCAAGATTGAAGAGTTAGTAGCTGAGTATATTGACCAAATATCGAACGCTCAAAATATCATTCCTGGGCTGATAAACTAGTTGTTGTTGGTTGATCTAAATATCACTGGTAAGTATCCCAGGCGTAGGCAATAGGTTAATAGTATGGCACGTCTTAATCGCTTGTTTCTCTCTATTCTCCATTGTTTAGCCTTAGCTGAACTGAGGGAGGGTGGATCGGCCCGTCTTCCCGTTGTACTAGTTCATTCATCTGCTTCCTTTCAGCGTTGCGGTCTGACAATTTTTACTGAACAGGTCGCTGAATTGATGCGGTGCAAACTTACACTATTATGTGTAGCTTCATTAAGGTGGCTGAACTAGATGAGCTTGAAGCTGTTAGCAAAGAATTACTCAGGGTTGGAGCAAGTGACATGCTCTGATTTTGCAGAATAAAAATCTTTTTGAATCCCACATTGAATATATAGTTAGTTAATTAGCCAGATTAGTACAGAAATATAGTCTATAATATAGTTTCGTTAAGATGTTTCCCTTCAGCATAGTGTTAGGCTCATTGTACGATTTGAAACCCCTTTGATAGTCATGATGCTTGAAAACCTCATCGTGGAGCTATTATCGTTTCAAGTCAATAATTCCTATTTTTCTGTTGCCACATTGGATTTTATGAAATTAACTGCCAGTTACTTCTTATATTACCATATATTGGGGAGTAGTGAGGGGCTCTATAGTGTCGTCAATGTCAAGCAAATGCTGATCGTCTCGTGTAATCGATGAAGCAACTCTTGTTGACGCTTCTAGCCGCTCATAATCTCTCTACTAGTGGCTCCACGTAGCTGTAGTGTACACAGCGGCCACACCCCGGTGACCACGTCGATCCGTGGGCTAAACCTAGCAGAGGGGGCTGGATTTTTCATCTTTCAGCTATATTGGGTGATCCCCCAAAAGTACACAGAGCCTACATCGGCTCGGGAAGTGGGCACCGCTGATAGGCAATCGTCTCCGGTGACCGTAGCGATGTAGCAAGGTGATGTGATGCGCCTTTAAGGGTGCTAATCAGGATCTTTTATGGTTGGCAGCCAAGCCACTGCATCTCTTCTATTATCGATTGTACTGGGTAACTGGTCCATCGGATCATTTTAGACCGAGACGAGAGAGTGGGTTTGCATCAGCGCAACCGCTTACTCACTTAAAAATTTTCACGCGCAGATGAACCTTAGCAAGACTTTCTGATTACGAGCCAAAGACCTGTGGCGATGGGGCAATGGTAGTGGGAATTCGGGTCACGGTGTATCCGGTTCTTAGCTGTTTCCTTGCACATAGGCGGTCAGATGAGAGTGGTCGCTCCTGAATTCGATTGAGGCGGGAAGACAGGTTCGGCAGCACATCTGACGACTAAGCAGCCCTATTTAGGATCACTCTGCTTACCCCTGCACAGGGGAGGGGCCTAGAAAAGGTGGCCTAGACATAGTCTGCCTCACCCTCTGTACCTGGATGGCAAACCGCAGTCATCGGGCACCCACATAATTGCGGTCGAAAAACATATAAAACAAATCAGACATCGAGTACATATTCTTTTAATATCGCGACTTGGAACATCCGAACTCTTTTGGACAATCCGAAAATATATGTCCTGAACGAAAAACGGCTCTCATTGCAAGGGAATTACATAAATATAAAATCGATATTGCTGCTCTATGCGAGACCCATCTGTCTGATAGCGGTGAACTCTGTGAAAATCGCGGTGGGTACACTTATTACTGGATAGGCAGACCTTCGCATGAACGAGCTAGGAGTGGAGTTAGTTTTGCTATTAGAAATAACATTGTAAAAACACTCGTAGAGATGCCTAAAGGTATCAATGATAGACTCATGACGCTTCGACTACACCTCAACACCAACAAATACCTTCATCTAATAAGCATTTACGCTCCTACAATGACATACTCTGACGATGACAAACTACAATTTTACGAAGACCTGAGGAACATCTTGAAAGTCATACCTCCCAACGACAAAATCATCCTACTAGGTGATTTTAACGCACGAGTTGGTTCTGATTATCATGTCTGGAAACAGGTCTTAGGTCGACATGGTATAGGTAAATGTAACACTAATGGGGAACTGCTTCTAACTTTATGTGCAGAATTTAACCTAAGTATTACAAATACCTATTTCCGAATGGCAGAAAAATATAAAACATCTTGGATGCATCCACGTTCTAAGCACTGGCATCTAATAGATTATGTAATTGTGCGTAACGATGATCTAAAAGATGTGCTTATTACGCGAGCTATGCGAGGCGCCGAAGGTTGGACGCATCACAGGTTGATTAGATCTAAAATTCGGTTCAGCTATAAGCCGCCTCGTCGAGCTAGCCATAAAATTCCAACACGACTAGCCTATGTAAAACTCGTAAATTCACCGAGTATGCAGGAGAATTTCAACACTAAATTCAGCACCACATCGTTGAATACAACTGGCTCGATTGACGAACATTGGTGCTCCTTAGTACAATCACTTCACAATGTAGCTCAGCAAGTAGTAGGAAAACCAGTGAAGAAAAACCAAGATTGGTTTGACTACTCCGATGTTGAAATCACGACACTCTTGCAAGAATCCAGGCAGTTAATGAGGTTCTCGAGAACAGATTACCAGAGAAAAACTATTCAACGTCAGCTCCAGTGTAAGATTCGGCCTCTTAAAGACCGCTGGTGAAAGATGAAAGCATTGGAGTTGGAACATCTCGCTGAAATTAAACAAACGGGTCTCTTTTTTCAATCGCTTAAGACCATTTTTGGCCCACGTTTTAAAAAAACTTCACCCATCTACTCGCGCGATAAACTGACTCGATTAACTGATCGCTGTACCGTACTAAATCGCTGGGTTGAACATTTCAGTGAAGTACTAAACCCCTCTGACCTCATATACATTACGGCACTTCCAACGCTGCCTTCATCTCCTGAGCTTGATAATCCTCCATCTTTTGAAGAGTTTTTAGCAGCGCTAAGTCTTATGAAGAATGGTAAGTCCGCAAGCTCAGATAGTCTACCAGCGGAAATATATAAATATGGTGGACCAAGTGTTCAAAATAGGCTATTTGAACTGATATTACGAATTTGGGACACTGGTGAAATACCTCAAGCCTGGAAAGACGCCACTATCTGCAAATTATACAAGGTGACGCCTCTGATTGTGGGTCATACAGAGTCGTCTCCATGCTTAGTGCAGCTGGCAAAGTTTTGGCTCATATCATAAACCGGAGACGGAGAGTTGGCTGAGTCTGTATTGCCTGAAAGCCAGTACGGATTCCGTGGGGGTAGAGGGACCGTCGATGCTATCTTCATTGTAAAGCAATTACAGGAAAAGAGTCTCGAACAGGATGACAACGACTTCACTGAGCAATTTTCGGCAACCAGTGGTGTCAAACAAGGCTGTGTGATGGCACCAACTCTCTTTGTCCTATACTTTGCCTTTGTACTGAAGAATATATATGGTGACGACACTGGGCAGATAATCCTCAGTATGCGCACAGATAAAGGCGTTTTTGACGTGGGTCGATTTAGAGCGAAGAGATCGGTACACGAGCTCTCTATCGTAGACGTTCTTTATGCTGATGACATGTGTTTGATGGCCAGTGATGTCAACAGCCTACAGTATTTCCTAAACCGCCTCAATGAAACATGTCTACGGTTCGGCTTGATCATTAATTTAACTAATACTCAATTGCTTAAACAACCTGCACGCGGTATGACATCAGACCTAACGTCGTTAACACTGAGTGGTACTACATTGGAGGAAGTAAAATCATTTCGATACCTCGGCAGTTTTCTTCGTAATGATAACCGCCTTGTAACCAAAATTTCCTCACGCCTTGCCAAGGCTGCGATATCGTTCGGAAAACTACGTAAAAGAGTTTGGGACTCACACGACTTGCGATTGCATACTAAGATCGCTGTGTATAAAGCAATAATTTTGCCTATCTTGTTGTATGCTACTGAGACTTGGTGCCTTTATAAGGGTGATATAAAGCGCCTCGACTCTTTCCATATGAGGTGCTTAAGATCAATACTTCGTATAAGATGGCAGGATCGAGTTCCAAATTCAGAAGTATTAAGAAGGACGAAGCTCTGTGGCATTGAATCGTTGCTTATGAAAGGGCAACTAAGATGGTGCGGACATCTTGTGCGTATGGATGACTCTAGGCTGCCTAAAGCCGTCTTCTAATCACAGCTTAAAGAAGGAAAACGCACCCCTGGAGGTCAGCTATTGCGTTACAAGGATGCCTTAAAGCGCCATCTAACTGCATGTAATATTCCAAGTGAGGGTTGGGAAGACCTCGCGAAACAGAGATGTGAATGGCGCAGCTTTGTTCACAAGGCAGTTACAAATTTTGAAGAAAAGCGATTACAAGACCTAGACGCGAAACGCCTTATAATTAAAACCCGCCCGAAGTCTTCCTACACCTATACATACAATATTGATGGTCAATTGCACTGTGCGCCCTGCAAAAAGATTTTTAAAACAAAATTTGGTTTCGCTAGTCACTTACGTGCTCATAGTCGAAAAAAATAAGGTTCGCCATTGACGGACACGTCAAGGAGGCTCATATATATATTACCATTACGAAGAATACAATACTTTGATGAAAAATATATTTTATAATTCTGTTATGCACATACTATTTATTGAGATAAACCCCACATAATAGTTTTATCGAATAATTACGTCTTCTTTAGGTGCTACCAATAATATTTCTTAGATAAACAACGCAGCTGTAGTAGTATTCATTATCTGGAAGATTTTTATCAGGAGTATTATGAAACTACCAGAATATTAGTGATTTTAATGCAACAGGTTCTTATCTTGATGAAAAACAAACATATCGCTAATATCTTAATTATTTATTTTATCACAGGTATAAATTAGTGTACAATGGTCGACGAACGCATTTAATATTTTGTTTGAGGACACTACTGATTCATTAAATACCACTTCTTAATAAGTTGACTAAAAACATATGCATCTTTTCTTTTGTTTAAATATGCTCTATCCAACTAACATTATCTACCAACTTTCTATCTTGACCAACACTAGTATTTGGAGTTTCATTTCTTCACTCTACATTGTAGTGCTTTTCCGTTTATTTCATTGTTAGTAAATTTTACGCCAATTAATCTATACTAATATTATAAAGATAAAGTTTGTGCCGTTTTAGTTGGTAATCCCAGGAACTATTGGTCCGATTTGAAAAATTCTTTCGGTGTATAGATTATTTATCGAAAAAGGTTTTAGGCTATATATAACGCTAAGGCCAATATGAGCACCATTAATTTTTCTTTCAAAAACGGCATTTTTCTTCCTCTTGAGAGCTTCCACTGCGTGTTAGCGTTAGCCCAAAGAAACTATTACTACGCAGACGAAGTCGCGGACAGAAGCTAGTATATACTAAAATGAAACTTTGATCAATTTTTAGATATGTATCAAAAACCTCTAGAAAAAAGCTATTTATTAAGACTAATGTAAGTTTATATAAATACATATTCTCTAATTTATTTTTTAAATACTTTTATTGAGCTTAACTTAATGTTTACCAAAGGTAGAATAACTTTTTTTTTTAAATGAGAACGCTGTTGACCTGGAAAGGTCTTTACAGCTCCACCGAACCATTGAGGTGAGCGCTAAAGGCACTCAACCGATTTGGGATGTCGCCTGTTTTGCGCAAAAATCGCGACCTATCTGAGCTAACCTAAGAAAATTCGATAACGAAAATGTAAAGCTACGGATTACCTGCTTAAATTATAAAGTAGTCAGTGTGGTAACAAAAATAGTCATATTAAATTTTATATAGACTGGGAAATCTGTTGTTAATACATAAAAAAAAAAGCCTTTTTTTTTCGAAATGTCTACGCTATTGACCCAGCAACGTCTTAACAGTTTCACCGGACTACTAAGGCGAGCGCTTAAGGCACTCAGCCGATTTTATTTTGGCAACCAGCTCAAGGGTGCACGGCACACCTCGGCTTGGCCGTTGCCTGTTGCATGCAAAATCGCGACTTATCTTAGCTAACCTAGCTAACTACTCATATATGTATGAGTTGTTGAAACGTATATGTGTACCAAGCATACACGCCTCAACAACTCCTCCATATATTTATTATCGGAAAATTGAGAGTTTTTCAGTTCGATAAGGGAAAAAAAGTAAACCCTTCCACTTTCATGTGTAAGCGTGTAGGCGTGCACGTGTGTGAGGGTGATCGAGTAGTGTTGTAGCGGTGATGTATATTTGTGTGTCACCGTATCGCGCATGCAACGCACTCAAGGGCTCCCTACCGAGGAATCGAACCTAGACTTAAGCCGCTGCCGTGGGAGGCCTAACCGGGTGTGCGTGAGCGAAATTAACCCCCAGACCACGGCGGCGTGATCTGTGGTTACTGATCGTTCGCTGACGTGATTAAATCAGGAGGGTCGGTAAAAATGCATCGCGAACGTCTTTTATAACGCGCAGCGTTAGGTACGGGTTCATAGTTTCCGGCGGATACTACTAACGGATTGGGATGATTCGCAGCTTTTTCAAAATAGCTAATCGTAAGTGATTTTACGTACGCCCAGATAGAAGGGATCTCTAGATCTCTATGGAGATCGATTCTCCGAATGTACCACGGAGCATCGGTTACTTTACGTAAAACACGATTTTGGAGAACCTGCAGCTTATAAAAGTTATCTTTGGACATATGCGCAAAAACGGCAGCTATATGTCATCACGGGATGGATACACGTCTTATACAAAGTGAGCTTGTGTCTGAACCATAAAGCAGTTCAGTAACTCTCTGTCTTATATTTATAGACCGTTTTATTTGGAAACAATTGATAAGTTTTAATTTTTAAAAAGAAATTTGGAAACTGTTTCTTCCAATTACATTACGAATTATAATGATAATTCATTATACTTTTATGTCGACCACTAGATATAACACTAGTACTATTTTATTGTTTATTAACGCCAATGCCTATTGTATGTCACATAGTAAAGATAATTTTAAGTTCAGTACATCTTTGGAACGTGTATTTTACCCAACGACCTTGAAAATCTTATCATTCGAACATTCTGATAACATATAAATACAAACACAACGAATTTGTAATATAAAAAGCGAATGTAATCTATACTAATATTATAAAGAGGTAAAGTTTGTGAGTTTGTGAGTTTGTGACGTTGTGATATTGTAGCGTTGTAGGGGATAATCTCAGGAACTACTGGTCCGATTTGAATAATTCTTTCAATGTTATGTAATATATGCTCATTTATCGAGAATGGTTATAGGCTATATATCATCACGCTAAGATCAATAGGAGCGGAGCACAGATGAAAAATGTTTGAAAGTCAGGGTGTTTTTTTCTTTTGAGAACTGTTGCGTGTTAGTGTTGGTGTTAGTGTATCTATCCAACGCGAACGAAGTCGCGGGCAAAGGCTAGTTGTAAATAAAAGAAGTTTCACTAACAATTTGATTCTAAATAAATTATTAATTGAATTTGAAAACATTTTTTTACTTACTTATCCGAAAAATTAATTGGTAAAGTCATTGTTTTTCAACGATTGATAACCTTCTAGATGTTTCGTGTGTGATCGCATTCATACGTATTAATTGAAATTCGTAAATAGATTCAAATTTGCTTAAATCTTGCTTTGATTTACAAGAGATAAGATAAATATATACAGTGAAGCTGATAAGTTGAAAATATATTAGTTGATTTTTGCTAGCAAAATAACAATTTGCTTCCTCTAGTGTGATACAATATGCATGGGAAAGTCTTGGTCTTGCTCCTTGTAACGGGTGAGTAATATTCTAAATATTTAGTCATACTCGTCAATTGTAGGATAATGAAAATCAGTATCTAGTTTATTTTAACAAATTGACTGCCAATTATTTATTTCATTATCCAGTACCAATAATAAAATATTTTGAATTAGACTATTTTATTTTACACATTTTTATATAATTGTAAAATTGTTGATAATAATTAACTTTGATTAGTTAATTAATATTGTTTATTAACCATATTATGAAGGTAAAATAAATTAATTTAAGTGGTTATAGATTTAATAGTCTATTGATTAAAATACCAAATTGTAGTCTGGTTAGAAATGTACTATGTCCTATATTACCATAGGGAAATATTCATTTTTTTATATGTCATTGGAGGCAAAAGAACAAATGGGTCATCTGATGTTAAGTGATCATCACCGTCCATAGGCATCAGCAAAACCAGAGGAGTCGCAAGTGCGTTGTCAGCCTGTATTGGTGGGGAAGGATGGATTGGGAAGGAGAAGAGAGGGAAGGGAAAGGGAGGGAGGTGAGCCTCCGGCGCTCTCAGTGACGAACGAAACGCAACAATGCAAGCACTGTTACTTCACGTCTGATTTCTGTGAGAATGTGGTACTGCCCCGGACGAGCCGACCCATTCATGCTGAAATCAGTTACAGCATCAGCGTGGCTCTACCACTAGGCTCATCCATTCAGCCACAAGATGTTCACTGCTGAAGATGAATCGACCTCCTCCAAAGACCGCTAGAACAACCTCTTACGATGCTCCTATATATTAATAAGCATTATTAACTGCGGACAGTCATTTTTCTTTTCTAAAACTCTTAGCTCATTAATTACTACTTAAGTTTTACCATAAACTTACGCTATTACTACTAGAGTAAGATAGTAATTCTCACCAGTCTATCAATTTCAAAATTTAAGTGTCTATAACCTTGGTAATGTTAATAATAAATTTGACAAATCAATGTTTTTAGTATATGCCGCATCTGCGGTTCCCGTGCAGCGAGATGTGCCAGACAGTCCGTACCAACGATTCATTGAGTTTCCCGGTGGTGATGGTAATATGCACAAAGTTGACTTAGAGGCAGAACCCGATTGGGAAGTTTTAAGCGAGGTCCAGAGGAACCCAGCTAACAACTTATACCTGTTGTTCACCAGGTGAATTATTTAAAAGAAACCTTACATTATTATTTTGTACCCCTTTTACCAACTACTTATGAGTTGTATATTTATACAATTGAAATATAATTTACTTAGCGATTTGTTCCATTTAGCCTTTGCAATCACCTGGACAAATCAATAATCTGTAAAACTTGTGAAATTTTTAACTGAGGAAGTGCCATAGTTTTTTCCATCGCAAACCAGCAATGCAAGCATTGCTCTGGTGCTGGCCGAAGATGTAGTTGGCAAAACACATACACAAACACAAGGTGTTCCAACTTAATCCACAGTAATAGTAATCTATTTTTGGTTAGCCTTAGTTGGAACTAATTTTATTTTGGAGGTTATTTTATAAATATTGTAATAATGCGTTATAGTGAAGCAGCAAATAAGAAAATTGCATCGTTTGGTGATTGTAGCATACTGTTATGTGCAACTTATATAAACAAGTTTGCACTTTTCAGCTCAGTCATTATAGGTAACAACAATTCAATAGAATTAGAGCTCATTATAAGTCAGTTCATGAAATCATAATCTTCGTGACGGAACAGAGCGGTGTCATTGCTTTCTGTGGTAAACATAATTTTCTTTTACGAGATAATAAGGATCCACGAAAACAAATGATATACTACTTACTAATTTACTTACTAAAATTATTACTACGTAATAAGTTTAAGTAATAACATGATAAAACTAACTCAAATGTGTTGATGTATATTTTAATCCAATAGTGCATAAAGATGGAATGTCACATAACCTCAAAATACAATACGAGAACCAATATCAAATGTTTCATGAAAGGACTATCGTCCCTATCTATGATTGTTCTATTGTCATGTTGGGACTATCACGAAGTCTAGCCGGTATGGAAGTTACTGCCTTAGTTGTGATAGCATAAAAAATTTTGAACAATCCTAAGAATATTTAACGTTTCTTGTTGTTTAGTTCATTTTTTTTATTTTTAGACGTAATCCAACTTCATCCCAAACTTTGGTAATTAATGATGCTAACTCAATTAGATCATCAAACTTTAATCCAAATGCACCGACAATGGTGGTTTCTCATGGATGGCTCAGCAACCAAAACACTGATATAAACCCTGTTATTAGAGATGGTAATTATGATATTTATGTAATTATTCAAATTTGCCTATTTGTATACCTTAATTTGCCTATTTGTATACCTTCTTAATGTTTATTGCTAAAAAACAAACCTAATAACACTGGCTTTCATATTTGCTTAATTCTAAAATCAACCGAGTTTTGTAATTCAAATTTCCATAACAATTGATAAATATATATACTAATAGGTAGGTAAACTAGTTCAATCAGAGAGTACTGGCTACTTGAAAGATATTAATTAATATTCAGACCTATAGCTTCGTCATCAAAGTTATTGGTATTATGATCATACGTAGTTACTATTTTTGTGATCCAGTTCTGTTGGTTAAAAACGATGTAAAACTATTCTATAGTAATTATACCTTTGCAAACTACTTGCAATGGGCGATAAAATGCCATTTTGAAGGCACTTAATTTCTACCATATACTCGTATACGTCAACTTCGTGTCCATATCTTTTAAATTACATAATTCTTTAAAACAATACCATATTGTAAAATAGATAACTCTATTTTATCAAGATATCTATAAGTATTTTGATATCGACTGTAATTAAACAATGATTACCAGATTTCATATAATAATGCATTAGCAACACAATATTAATAAAACATTTGCAATTTTTTTGTCTAAATTCTGCTTTTTTTAGAATATTTTGATAGACCGTATGATAATTCGTTGCTTCGATGATAATTGTTTTCTTATTATCTTATTATAGTTTCTTTTGTGGGTAAATTAAAAAAAAATGATGAAAGAAATGGTGTACTGATTTTATTTTACTGCATGATGTACTAATAAAGAATACGTTCATACCGCTTAAGAAATTGCCTTCCTATCAAATTTCTTCGTTTATTATACAGTACACTTTTATTTTATTTCAAATATTGACACTATTTTCCGCTTTATGTCGATCGTCAAGAGTTTTCTTTAAATATTATTTTGAACCAATAATTTGTATGAGCTATAGTAGCAGAAAACTTTTCTGTAGAGCTATTACACTCATCACAAAATATTAAAGACTCTTTATATAATTCACTTGAATGGTTTTAGCGTACCTGAGAAAAGTTGATGCTAATGTCATTATTTTGGATTGGAGGCGGCTAGCCCTATCAGACTACGTTACTGCAGTGCGAGGAGTCCCAGATGTTGGTCGTGGTTTAGGGCAGTTCTTAGCTTTCCTTAATAGTGTAACTGGCGCTCCATATTCAAGCATGCACCTAGTTGGATTCAGTCTCGGTGCTCACGTAGTTGGAAACGCTGGTCGCGAACTTGGTGGTAGAGTTGCTCGAGTTACAGGTAAAATCCATTTTTATATCAATTTTGTTTTAGAGTAGAATGGACTTAATGATTCACTGTAAACTGAACCCATAATTCCTGTATATGTTCAGGATCAATGATTACATTAAATTATAAACCTGCTTGATTCGATATTAAAATTTATATTGTATTCCACAATTGACTAGAAACCTTGTAACGTTAACCTTAAAAATGGCAATATTCTTTAAAAAGCAATTTACGGAGTTATTCTTAAAATTAACAATTCTTAATCAACAGGCTTGGACCCTGCTGGCCCTCTATGGAACACTAATTCCAACCGCCTTGGTCCTAATGATGGGCTATATGCCGAAGCTATCCATACCGATGGCGGTTACACAGTTGGAGGTCTTGGCATCGGTTCTGCTATAGCTCGCGCTGACATATTCCTTAATGGTGGAATCTCGCAGCCCGGATGCTTAACAAACATCTGCCACCACAATCGTGCTTGGGAAGTTTTTGCTGCTACTATCACCTATAACCATATAATTGGTAGAGAATGTTCCAGCAGCTTGCAAATTACATTGGATACTTGTCGTGGCAAAGAAATTCGTGTGGGCAATGACGATTTGAGGAAGTGGGAGTAAGTTCGAACTAATAAGGATAACATTAATTTTTTTACCTTGAGAGATTATTTTTGAATGTTATGAATTATTTTTAATATAGACAACCCTCTATATTCTTATATACCTTTTGTTTAAGCTAAGTATGTTATGATTAATAGCTAAAGGATTAATAGCATAACTGATAGTAATTAATCTATTTTACGTGGAGTTACATCCGGACAAATCACTGGTCCCTCATTTTTATTTATTTACGCGTCTGTTTGTTAAAGAAATTTGCGTCTGTCTATTATAAAAGAATTTGTTACAGAAACCATTATTTTTTATTGTCAGTAGTTATATATTAACTATCACTTTCTCTTTTTTTCAGAAGCGGTATGTATCGTGCGAACACTGAAAGGCGGTATCCATACTAAAGTACTGCTAATTAACATAATTTTTCAATTGTAAGACCTGTTTATGTCTGTAATGGTTATTTCGTTTAAAAAATAAATTATTATGTTGAAAGTAACCTCACATTATTTAACTCTTTTTTATAACATATCCATACCACGAAAACAAGGTGCACCACACTCTTGCTTCGTACAAGTACAGCCTATTATTATAGTATAAGTGTTCAAGGAATATAGACACATTATCCAATCAATTCTTTTAAAACTGTGTTCTTGACACTTTATCAAAGTTAAAGAAACGTTAGTTATCGTCACGCGAACATGTTTTTACTGTACATATATTGGATCTGATATATTCTCATTGTAATTAAAAGAATATATAACTTTTTGCTCACAAGTAAAACGATTTTAACTAGACTAATAAATTAATGACAGCAGAAAAAGGTGCGGACCAAGAATCTGCAGAAAAAAAAATTAGTTTCTTGGTAGCTATTTTCGAATTTGGCTTCTTGGAGCACGCAAAATTTGGGTTTGAACTTACACGAATCCCAATACGCTCGAGATTATTCGCTATTTACAAGATAACGTTTTAAATTGTAGATATTTATTTGAAATTAGCCATCCCATTCGGCTACCAGCCCATAGTTAATATTTGCTGTGAACAAGTCTGCAAATAGGAGTAGTACATTTGAAACATAGTCTTTTTTTATTAATATGGGAAAAAATTAATATGAGAACCCATACTGTACTGGCCGCCGCATTGATTGGGGCGGCATGGGACTGTGCGTTGCTATCATCATACCTCCCCAAACGAGTCATCCTCGCAGAAGAAAGCCATCAGAGTCCATGCCTGTCCAAGTACAGTTGGCAGCGACCATTCACTCTACCGCCGCATCCTAGAATACGATGCTGCCACTCCCATGCAGCACACTCGAATAGACTCCCTGCGAGTAATCTAGTGCGGTTACCACCCAAAATAATCATGCCCGTTGCCGCCTCCACCAATGAAAACGTCAGGAAGTCAACAATATAGTTGCCGAAACGTGTGCCCTCCAGATCCTCCTGTATCGTCCTAGCACTTTCTCCCTTCCTGCTCTCCTCTCATCTATCTCTCTGGAAACTTATTTCCGTGTTTCTTAACAGCCTTCTCCTAATGAGTTGCATAGACTTAAAAGATTTATAGTTATAAAGCCGTATTGAAGTCGCTAAGAACATCGTTAAGTTGGTATTGTAAAACCTGCTTGTTTGTTATCTACTTCGTTACTTTACAGATAAGCAGATAGGTAACATTATGGTGATAAAAAAATAACTAAAAAGGTCGATAGGACTTCTTAAAATGTAATATCTAGTTTATGTACTATTTTCAAACCTTCTTGTTTATTTATTTTAAAACTCTAAGAACATAACAATATATCAGTACTGGTCTTTTTAATTGATTTGACTCACAATCTACTGTGAAAGTCTAAATTAGATAAGGAATGAGGTATATCATATGAAATGGATTTATTAGATCTATGAAGCTTAAGTCTCTTCTATCCAAATCGATTAAATAAAAACCAATAGTTGCAATAATTTTCAACGATTATTTAATGGTGTATGAAATAATAAAATATGAATACCAAGAGAAGATACATCATGTAAAAGTGGGTCATGATCTATTTAATCACATATATTTGAGAAATCTTTATACATATCATCCGTTGGTGATTGTTTGTAGAATTAACCAGACCTTCACGATAAAGAACGAGGTTGGTTCACGTCTATTTGAATTTCATAAATCATTGTTGTTTCTTTATAATACTTTTTGTTGTCTTTATATTTATACCAGAATATAATAGACAATAAATAGGTATACTAAAGACAGGCAATATATATGTAGTTTTATAATTATGAATACATTTGTTTTCCTAGCTATTAAATTTTTAAATTGTCTTCATATCATGAAGAATTTATCTAACTAGGGATGAAAATCGAAGTTCTGGATCTAGTAAAATACCAGCATAATTTAAATACTAGAAACAGCAACAAATTAGTAATTCTATGCTTTAAGCTCACTGAGTCCAAAAACAATTTTTTAGATAATAGTGTTAGGTTTTATAACAAAGTCCCAAAACACTTTACCGATTTGCCGGATAGTAGGTTCAAGAAGCATGCCAAGCGGGTTTTAATATTTCAAGGCTAGGGTGAATCAATATGTAAACAAATGTCCCTTTCTGTGCATCCACTAATAACTTATGTAACTATTTATGTTTTTTTTAAATATAACGTGAACAAATAAACCAGATCGAGTTTCTTGCCGATTCTTCTTGATGATTGAGTTGTTTTCCTAACCGGTGGTAACTTTGACTTTCATAAGCGCATTCTCAGGGCCTAAATTGAATAAATGATATTTTGATTCATTTGAGTTAAAGATTCTGAGTGTTTTTGCAAACCCAGTTCGGACTCAGCACCTTTAGAAAAGTCTAGACTTACTACATATGAGCTCATAACATTAGGAGTAAAGATGTTTCGTAGGATAAAAATCTAATAATGTACCACGCAAATATCAGACACTCTGTACTACTAATATAAAATAGAAATATTTACGTTCTTCAGACACGATAATAAATAAAAAAACCTTGACAAATTATATACCTAAACTTTCCCCATGGATCACCTTATCTACTGGTGAAAGCTGCACCAAAATCCGTTCAGTAGTTTCAAGAGTAACGCGAATATGCAAACCTAGCAGAAAACTTTGTTAGATTGTATGTAATGATATAGTATATACATAAACGTAGATAAGAAAACTATAAAACAATTATTGAATTGAGAACCCTAATTGTTCAATATATGTACCATACAAATTTGTGAACATATTCCAGTAATTAATCGTATAAGCGAATAAAATTCAGTGGACTTTTTATTGTACACAGAATTAATAAAAGTTCTCTGAAATACTGAACAAAAATCAGCAGACGATGAAATAATTATGAATTTCGTTATCAATCTGATTCAGTGCGACAATTTTATGAATACATAATTTAACCCTTAATTTAAAACTGAAAATATATGTGTTTATGCAAATGATTTTGATGTTCTCTTTGCTGGACACTGTTTTGGAAACTAAAATTAAAAACAAACGGTAAAATATAATTTTCTACTCATTATATTTCAAGTTTTGTCAGAAAGTAAACGTGTAATCTCAGCAATTGTTCCAAGCCAAATATATGGTAAAATAAATACAAACTAAATCTGTTCAATATCGCTATATCCGCAATGAAAGGTGAGCGCATAAATTACACAAATGAGCCAATTACACGGTTGCTGCCACCTATACCTACGATAATTGGATTAAAATAAAATATTGTGAACCTCTAGCGTTTTCCCGGTGTCCTGAAATGCACTATCAATCTGGTAAGTAGTGGTAATTATCTAACACTCCCTAAACTATCATTAATACAATAAAGAACATAGTCATATCGGATACAGTTAATATTATTGAAAGAAACTCACCCCTTACTTTATAATTATCGAAATTATAACTATTTTCTTTCAAATGTTATTATATTTTTACTATTTCGCATTTTCATACAATTAAATAAATTCCATTGAAACTAGGAGTTACAATTCGCATTCTTTACCATAACAAAATTATTTATTAAATGGAATTTATGACGCGGTAAGTAGGTTCATCTATCGGGCCATGGATGATCCGGCACGGGATATTGTGGATTACAACCTAAAGATAACGTCATTAAACCTAAAATTAAAAAAAAGAAAACAAATTTGCTCATGGATACGACTTTTACATATTCAAGACATTACACGTAATCAAAAAAAAGGTGCGGACGAAGAGAATGCTAAATAAAAAAAATAATAAAAAAAATGTCGGAAGGCTTTATCGCCTATACCTGTACTGCACCCTAATACTACCAAACAACTACCTGATGCGATCCAAAAGCAACGACAAAACAACTAGGCTTATAATATATCAGCAGTTACTGTTCCCATTCCGGTCTACAGTTCTCTCAGCAACTGGGTATACAATAGTTAAACGTGATAAATTAAAAGAAAATCATTGGACTGATTTAATTATATAAGTATTATATAGTAGCAATCGAGCTCGAAGCAAACATGGGGTCCTTCAAGCGCAACGTGAAGAGACACTTACGAAGGTTGGCAAGACAGCAGTGACCGCCGATAAATAGTATGTGTCTCGGTGGTCGCCACTGTTTTTAGATTGTACTGTGCTTACCATAAAGCATAGTAGAATCACTTTGTCGTGCTACAATAAAAAAAACACGCTACTACTTTAATTACTGGACATACATTACATAATCCTACGCCTTTTTTATACATTTTAGCGTTCGAGCACAGTATTAATTAACGTTAAATAGCAATATAATCTAAGATGATGAACACGCTAAACCTAAAAAGACTCTCTTAAGTGCAATCAGTGGTATGCACCAGCTACAAATGCTAGCTATCCAGGCTGCCTATAGTTTCGTCAAGATGTTTTTCTTCAACGAAAACTACAGCTTATTCGCAATGACCCCAACTAAAGCTATAATAGCTTCAATTTATAGCTATAATTAAATACTACGATCCAAATCATAAAACAATAGATAAAAAAACCATATGAACAAATAAAGAAGAAGCGATTTGGCAAAATAAAAGTGATGAAACAAATATAAATAAAAAAGACAATCAAAATATCAAATAGTACACAGCAGAAAAGTAGTAAGTAATTCAGACCAATAAATAACAGAAAACAACTATCAAGAACTCAATAAGATAGTAGAGAAGCATAAAGAAGACAAATAATAAAAATAATGATCCCAAGAAGAGAATTTAAAAGTCATAAACGAAATATATATAAAACCACAAAACTTAAAAGTAACTCAACTTTTAATAATCAAAGTCTTGGATCGCCATGTCCGAAGACAAGAAGCAGTAGCGGCCTCAAAGGCAGTTACACAAAAAAAGTGTGGAACTATTACTGATTTCCGGCTTACTGTATGATGCTCTCAAACTACTTAGATGCAATTGTCGTGCTCAGACATCCGGCAGAGTAAATGCGATAGATCGTGTATAAAGACTCACTAATTAGATACGTGAAGCCAGAGACAACACATTCCTCAAACTAACGCAGTATGTTACAGCGTATCCACTTACGAGTTTTGTTGATTATAAGAAGCAATATATTATATAATATTGTCTTCTGATGATCAAATTGATTCACATAAGAAATTTTTGTGTCCTAACGCAGCTTGGGGTTATGAATGATTTTTGGTAGAGTTTTAGTACATAACTAATATCCCGTCAAGGACGTAAATGTAAAATGAGAGCCAAGTTCAATATTATGATATAGGCCTTGGTTGTTGACTTTAATGACAAAAGAAGTGAGATTTAAATGGGTGACCAGTTGAAGGTCAGTCCTGAAATGTATTTATAACAACATAGAATATGTTATAACAACTTAAAATATCATTTCTGGTTATAACTTAGGATAATATTGTAGCCTAAGGTTTAACTTGGCTAATTCGATTATTCGAATTATAGTACCTACTAAAACAGTCATGTGCGATCTCTGATGGCTAGTTTCTACCAGCAAGCCAAATTCTTGGAAGAATAAAATATGAACTTACAGCTTCAGAACTTGCGAAATGTATAATATAATTCTTAATACAACTTGGGACTATAAGTAATAATTGAAGTGTATCATCAGGATTAATGCAACTTATACTGAACAGTAATATTTGAAAGCTTTGCAAAACATGAAAGAACAATAGAGCTCACTAGTTCGACGAATTATGCAATAAGATGCATCTAGAAACAGTTGTCACATAAATACAAATTCTTTTCTTTCTCGCTATAGCAAAAAGGGGGAGAAAGGACGCATATCATCTGTTTGGCTAAATACCAGAAGACTTGATAAGTTCTATCCTCAATATAATATATTATGCAATAGAGCAAATGGTGTCTCTTGATTAGAAAAACCAACCTTGTACAGGGGCAATAACAAAGAACAACAATTATAAAATATTATAGCTAATTTTAGTTGGACATAATTCACTGCATAAATACAGGCAAAGTACAACTACTGTTGCTTTGAAATGCTACTTCGATACTACTTCGATGTAACTTGATAGTGTCAAATGAAAATAATGTTATCTAAAATCCGATTACATTAGTAGAACTGTAGACAAAAAATAATAACATAATCTTTATGTTCCGAATAAAGGATTATATCTATTCGTTGTCTATATAAGTAAATCTGTAAGTCTGTCTGTAAATGTTTTTTTTAAGTTATACTTCTTTTGGCGCGTTAGGGAAAAATGATGAGAGTATATTTTAAGATCTGCGTGCACAAAGTCACAAAAAACAGACACCTTGAAGTTATTACGATGCGCTCGCACAACGTCACAATAAAGCGACACCCATAAGTTAGCTATAGTCAACATTTTAATTATTTTATGTTATTGTTTGCATTTCTTTGTATTAAAGCTTTCAATTGTTTTTAGATATCTTTTTTTCTATTGGTAGTGTCGTTTTTTCTACAAACGTAGAATAAGGCGAAAGATAAAATTTTTGAAAAAAGTATTATCTTGTTACGCCAAAAAAGTATAACTTCTAACGCGTGTACATAAGTACACACACTTTTTTTCCAAATATTGGGTGAAATATGAAGTAGGAGTATGTGCCATTTATAAATTCATAACTTAAAAACTAATAAAATATTTACATACAATATATTTTTGAATAATTCAGAAACTATTTTAATGACATTTATGTTCAGGGATATTGGATTACATAGAGAGATATAGGTTATATATATACAACCCATATTTCAACTTAAAATTATTGGCATCACAATCGATAACACTATTCAAAATATCCTAATATCGTAAAGGCGAACGTAATTTAGTTTGTTATTTTCCAGAAAAATTTTTTTAGTAAAAATGTATTAAAAACATCAGTGACAAAGATTACGAAAAGCTATTAATAAACATTTACAAAGCCGCGAGTACAGCTAGTCGTATATAATCAGTTAGTAACTTCTAGATAAAATCAAAATTAAAACATACCTTTCCATTATTTTACTAGTTTTTGACCGCGGCTTTCCACGCGCTGATGATGATTACTAAACCCTGGGGAACAGTATTTTTCCTTTTTTTTTGTAATAGGAGGTAAACGAAGAGGCGGCTCACTTGATAGTAAGTGATCACCGCCGTCCATAGACACTAGCAAAACCAGGGGAGTCGCAATTGCGTTGTCAGCCTGTGTTTGGGGGAGGAGGAAGGGAGTGATGGGATGAGAGGACAGAGCGGATGTGGGCTTCCGGCGCTCTCACTGACCAAACAAAACACAACAATGCAAGTACTGTCAATTCACGTCATTTTTCTGTGAGAGAATTGTACTACCCCGGTCGAGCCGACCCCTTCGTGCTAAAATCAGTAATAACTTCAACGTGGATCTACCACCCAGTAAATTATTTCAGATAAAGATACCCTGTGTTCTTTTTTTTTACCTAGAACTGTCTCACTTGTAAATTGTAACTAATATTATAAATAATAATGGAATCAACCTATATGCAAATAGGTTGTCAAGGGTACATAAAAGAATATATATAGGTTACTTTTGTTCTAGAAAAATGTTCTGATTTAAAGTGATAGGTAAATTTTATGTTAATGCAAGCCGTGGACAAATGCTAGTTGTAATATTAGCAAGAATTATCATTATTAATTAATGCTATTGTTGCATATTATTAAACAAATGCTAAACGTTAATCCAATGAACTTTTAAGTATAAGATAAGATTATATATCATATCGGGGCGTAGATATAAATTCAGAATAAATACAGTTGTCCAAAACTTCAGAAGCAAATTTGTATTGGAGATATTGACTAATTGTGTCCAATGAAAGGAGCATTCGTTCTCGTCCTTGCCTGCACTGGTAATTTTTTTTCTCTACTTCTTATTAAATTGTAATTTTATTATAGTTTTTGTAATATAACTAACAATTTCTCGCGGATTAGCACGTGTTTTCTATAGGATATTTTTTTTATTCTCGACCTGACTACGCTATTGGCCTAGCAAGATCTTAACAGCTTCACCGGACTACTAAAGCGAGCGCTTAAGGCACTCAGACGATTTTATTTGGGCAACTAGCTCAAGGGTGCACTACACACCTCGGCTTGGGCTATTGCAAATTTTATTTTATATCTACATATTATTAGGTATATACATATGTACTTTAGGGAGTCCTTATTTAGCATATATCCGATTTTTTTCTTCAGGACAGTCAAATAGAAAAAAAAACTTCCAAATTGCAACTCATACTTTTAAAATTAACCCGTGTACGAAGACAGTGAAAGTTTTAAATGGAAGTAACATGAGAAAAGTCCTGTTATTACCTTGATATTTTTAAGACCTGAACGAATTATATCTAAAATTCCTGTAGTAAATCGAATGCTCTACAAAAAGGTTTCATAACTTTTTTGTTAAATTAACGGGTTTAAAAGTTATTCAAGGTCAAAAACAATGTTCTATACGATTCCATGGTTTTATTGTGGTTTAGCAATAACAATTAGGAAAGATATGAAAGATTTATACACTGTCCCATTTTGAATTGTTTTGTGAAATTTTATTGTTGACAGTATAATAGTCCAAACTGATATCGTATTTAAATTAACCAAATATTTTCATACGATATAAAATATACTCATTAAATGTTGAGTCGAGAAACAATACTGCACAAAAACGCGTGTGAGGCAACGGGCATAGCTAATAATAAATATTTTTCTAGCTTACTTAGCATGTGCAGTACCCCTGGAAAAAGAAGAAGCACCTCGTGTTTATCCAAGGTTTATAGATTTCCCTGATGGTGAGGGAAATTTGCATAAAGTGGACTTGGAAGCCGAACCCGACTATGAACTCCTAGAAGAGATTAGCAGAGATCCGGCTAACAACCAATACATTCTTTTTACCAGGTATAATATTTCTTACTCTTTTATTGTGATCGTTTTGTGAACTGTAACGGGTAGAATTTTATCGGTAACCGAACATCTACTTAACTTTCTTTTTGCCAAAGATTATGAAAATAAAGTGCCATGTAATAACTTAAATAAATGTATAAATAATCTGTTTTATAACCTGGACTAAGAACTGACAATTATGATTATTCAACGATGTCTCTGTCTCACAGTAGAACTTACTACTACTGCTCAACAATACGCAGATATGATTTAAATGATGAAATATAATTTTATCTCTATAAAATATATTATAATTTAAGCCCGAGAAAGTACAGTCGCATACAAACATGTGTTATACATATAATACAGTCTGTTACTTTTAAATTAAAAACATTAGGCTTAAATAGTAATAATTTAGTTTACGATCAGTAATTTGTTATACAAATTCATATTAGACATAAACTATAAGAATTTATTAAAACGAATGTATGTATTTATAGGATGCCTTTTGTTTCAGACGTAATCCTCGTATTGGTCAAACCTTGGTTATCAATGATGCCAATTCAGTCACTAGATCCAATTTTAATGCCAACGTACCAACTGCTATTGTCGTTCACGGTTGGCTCAGCAACCAGAATACCGACATTAATCCTGTCATCAGAGATGGTAAATACCGAAGGCATCTACCAAATTTATTTTTCCAAAAGAACTCTAGTAATATAGAATAACGTTGTTAATAACCTAAGAAGTGTAAACAAAACATAAATTATATACTTATTGTAGCGTACCTCGGCAAAAGCGATGTAAACGTCATTGTCATGGACTGGAGACGACTTGCCTTGTCTGACTATGCTACTGCGGTGCGAGGAGTTCCTGATGTCGGTCGTGGTCTGGGACAATTCTTGGCATTCCTCAACCGCGTGACCGGTGCTGCTTTTACATCCATGCACATTATTGGATTCAGTTTAGGTGCCCACGTGGTTGGCAACGCTGGACGTGAACTCGGAGGCAGAGCTGCTCGTGTCACTGGTAAGTAAGTTTATATAGCATCAGTGAGGATTATACCTATCGACTTACGTTAGGTTACAACGAATAAGTGTGCTTTTCACTAATATTTTTATTGTATTGGATAGTTATTGAATCTATCGGAATAACAAAAACACAAATGAAACTAAATATAAATGAAACAAAAATACCTGTTATGAAATAAACACTTTTTTATCCAGCCACGATAATGTGACTGAGAGATTACAATACACCTGAAATGGCCATTATCATGCTGGTCTGCAAGTCACTCTGCAGTTGGATATATAATGGCTGATCCAAAAAAGCAACACTTAGTGTTAACGATCTCGTAGAGTATCGATACCTTGGCACCCAGTTTCAGCCCTAAATTTAGGCCAGCTACTCCCAGAATACAACATTCCTAACCGTACCACTACAGCGATTATTTGCATCTGCGATAAGGTAGTCGCGATCGAGTTTCATACAATTGTCATGTCCAACAACTTTAGATTGTCGTGTCTTACCGAAAAACTGTTTGACGTTTGATATAAATCTTTTTATACCCTAACGATTTATATTACAACAGGTCTAGACCCCGCTGGTCCTCTATGGAACTACAACACCAACCGTCTTCGCGCAAGCGATGGAATATACGTCGAAGCCATACACACTGATGGTGGAACTACCGGTCTCGGTATTGGTTCCCAAATAGCTAGAGTCGATTTCTTCCCCAACGGCGGTAACTCGCAACCCGGTTGTCTAACAAACTTATGCAATCATAACCGTGCCTGGGAACTCTTCGCTTCAACTGTTACCCGTAACCATTTAATCGGAAACGAATGCTCCAACACTCTACAGATCACTTGGAATACGTGCCGTGGAAATCAATTGCATATGGGTAACGACGACTTGAGGAAGACGGGGTAAGAACGCATATAATGAAGTTATTCTTAAAAATGAAATTAACCTTATCAACATAAAATTTACGTCAATTACACAATGAAACCTGAAATTATGGGAATATCGCATACCTATTTGACTAAATTATAATTGTTTTTGCTTTCAGCTCCGGAATGTACCGTTTGGATACCGGATGGAGATACCCATACTAATTACAACGTTGCTATATGTCTAACGAACATAGTTTATTTGGACTTAATTATAATAAACTTTACATGAATTCAATTTTCGTTTTATTTTATTCTAAACTAGCTGACCCGTGCAACTTCGTTTGCACCAAATTGGTTATCACTAGTTTCAATTGTATTTTTTAACGCGTAAAATTTTTATACAACTGATACCCGATTGCAGCCACAACTACCGTTTCCAATCGTGAATTCAAACTATCCACGGACTCACTCATATATATACCCAGATTATATGTGATTTTTTTTTAATAAGCCTAGAACCCTTTCTTATCGGCATCAACCAGGATCAATTAAGATAAAAACGAACCTACATCTATACATTAATACATGAAGTAAATTTTTTGTATCCCTTTTTAACCTATTTCCCGTCAACGGGTGAACTTGAAATTTGGCATAGTTAAAGTTTACATGGCGGAGAAGTGCAGAAAGATGTTTGTTTCACATAAAATGCATTAGAAGTACATTAAATTAATTAAAATATGCACTACTCACACTACTACTCGAATTTTACACAACATATACACACATGTAAATATAAAAGACATTTTGACAGCCGTCAATAATTACGAACTTCAAAAAAGGTAGGAGGAAGGAAGTTGCAATGCTCGACTGTATGTATTTTTTAACTCTTACGTTCCAATTACTATTTTTCATCCTACATTCAACAATTATATTATAAATTATAACTATTATTGTAATGTTTATTATTTTTTATGTTGAACTCACTTCATATGATGAATTAATAAAAAAAATGAGCCAAATAATTCTTCGTATTATCAAAATCAGATTTTTTTTCATAAAAGTAATCCATGACTTAGACCTTGGCGGTTACAACGTTGCAATTCAACCTCATGTATCAACAAAAAATAATTTATTTTCAAAAGCTAATGGTAGTATTAAAAACGTCTTTGTCTTGGGTTCACCATTTGATTGTATTGCGTATCCATTACTTTTCCAAACGATGATACTGGGCATATCACTATTTCTCATAATGAACAAACAACATTTAATTCAATATCACCCAGAAATACCACCCACTCATGGTGTCGTGTAAAATTAATTGAAAATTGTGTCATGGGTTGCGATAAATTTCTTTATTTTCGTAAAATTATGTTTGGTTAAAATTTGATCTTTACCACGTGGTTTTTGTTTCTAATTTATAATTAATTTTCATTTTCATTTACACAAAGATTTTTTTTAATGATTATATAATAAAGATCATAGCAAATGGCAAATAACTGAGTAGCCATGATGAAAACCTTTGATTATAAAAGTATACCCTTTGACAAAAGAACCCTAATAAAGTTCAGACTTTAAAAAATCAATTAACTATGGTCAAATTTCGACCACTGGGCGCCCACTAGTAAAACTAAATAAACATCTTTACCACTTACTTTATCATAACTATCTTCAACTTGTATTAAAACCTTTTTATATTCCATTGTATTGAAAAAAAATATATGAACACCGTGTCCAAGCGTCAAACATCGCATCGAAGCGTCAACTGTCACTTGTTGTAACTATTGTCTAAGAGCTAATTAGAAACTGTTTCGAAAACGAATTTTAAGTATATTTCCAATATATTTTTATAAATAATTTCTGTACCACTCACAACATAGTACCTAGCACCCTATGGTAATGTATCTACGTTGAATCTTAAACCACGTTGGAATAGGTGTCGCAAAAAAGTCTAGTTACGTTAACTACACATTTTTGTTTTTCGTTATCCTGGAGAACCCTTTGTGGGACAAAAAGTATCCGGGATGTAGCTTTGTAATATTAGTTATCAATGTGTTAAGTTTTTTCAAGATTGGTTCAGTACTTTCAGAGTGATGCGTGTTCACAGGAACAGTCAGACAGACAGGCAGACAGACAAAAATTGAATGAGAATTGAAATTGAATAGTTTTTTTAGTTTATTCTCATGTGTTTCACTGTTACTGGAGGCTGATTGTTATAAATTAAATTCTTAATATACGCGCCTATTACAAGTATACATCATAGTATTACAATGACTACAATATGAATAAATGGGAGAATTAAATGATACCCTAAAAATAAAGTATTATTAAAATATACAAGAATAATTTGGAATATTCATAAGTACTATACAAACCTTAAAGTTTTATCTACGTTTGCATTCTTAATTTTTATTTAGAATATATCAATCGATATAATTATTATCAGCTACACTAAGGAATTAATCATTTTCAGTATATAATTATACATTCCAATTGATTATTGACATATAATAAAGCAAATAAAAGATATTATGTACTACATATCTACATTGTATGATTTTAATGTCACACTTAAAATATTAAAATTACGAACACCCAAGAAGAACTAAAATACAGAAGGTGTGAAATAAACATTCCCAAATATATTTGATTGTTAAAAATAAAAGGTAATTTCACTTTATCGTGAACAATTCGTAAATTGTTTAAAATCACAGCGAACTGCGCATAAAGTCAAATTCCGTTCGTTATTAAGAACTAAGTAAAATTCCTCCCGACATTCAATATCCAGGAGCCATTGGAAATTCGTTGAGATAAATCGTGGTTTCGTTCAGGGGAGGAAGTGGCTATTATTTTAGGGTAAACGGTTCAGCTAACAACCGTTAACAATTTAAACAAAAAAGGCGTCTTACACCTGATTTTTTTTTTCGAAATGAGAACGTTGTTGACCTGGAAAGGTTTACAGCTTCACCGAACTATTGAGGCGAGCGCTGAAGGCACTCAGCCGATTTGAGATGTTTGGGCGACTAACTCAACGGTGCACGGCACAACTCGGCTTGGGCTGTCGACTGTTTTGTGCAAAAATCGCGACCTATTTGAACTAAGCTAAGCTATCTAGGTATACTTATATGAGTTATTGAAACATGCATATGTACCAAGCATGCGTGCTTCAACAACTCCTATATGTATTTGGTATCGTCGTTTATTTCTCTGAAAAAGAAAAACAGCGTGTAAGCGTGTAGACATGCATGTGTGTATAGGTGATGTGTGTGATGTTGTAACAGTGATGTAAGGTTTTGTGTCACTGTATCGTTCGAGCAGCGCACTCAAGGGCTCCAGGCCGAGGGAACGGACCTAGGCTTGAGCCGCTACCGAGGGGACCTAATTTGGTGTGCGGAGCGAAATTTACCCCCAGACTACGGTGGCGTGATCCGTGGTTACGCGGGCGTGGGTGTGAACACGCTCTGTTTGAAGAGGCAGGCTGGTACTGATCGTTCCCTGACATGATTGAATCAAGAGGGTCTTTAAAAATGTATCGCGGTTGTATTCTATACTGCGCAGCGTTGGATACGGGTTCATAATTCGCGGCGGATACCACTAACGGGCTGGGATGATTCACGACTTTTTCGAAATAACTACGTGCGAGTGATTTTATATACGCCCAGACAGAAGGCATCTCCAGGTCCCTGTGGAGATCCTTATTCCGGACGTACCATAGGGCACCGGTGATTTTACATAGGGCTCGGTTCTGGAGAACCTGCAACTTATGAATACGATTTTGCGCGTGTGCAAAGACCGGACATCTGTACGTCATAATCGGACGGAGAATACACCTGATACATTCTTCATCTATGCTATATCTTCTTCAATACATATAATAATAAAGGAAATCTAACGTGTCTGTATTTTCTAGATGTTTGTTAAAAAAATTGCTGCAGGTATCTAGGAATAAGCAATAAAATACATTTCAATACTTTTTAGTAATATATGTCTGTTTGCATCACTGTTAAAGTACTGCGTTGCATAAAAACATCAAAGATAAAGCATTTCTTCTAGTATCATTTAGTCCTTGTTTCATTAAAATCGGTTCATCCTAAGAAAAGTTATTGTAATTTTAATGACAACGCGACTTAAGTACGAGATAGAAGTAGATAAGCAATTGAACTTAATATATTCAGATGATTTTTTTAATCAATATACTTTCACATAAGGTACCACGCTAACGAAAACATGAGTACAGTTAATTTATGAATATAAACGTACTAAGGTCCAATTAATATTACTAGAGGACGTCACGTGGTCGAAATTCAATCATAGTAAGGGATATTTTTATTTTCTTCACGTGTTT
Organism: Antheraea mylitta; assembly: GCA_014332785.1. Taxonomy (NCBI): domain Eukaryota; kingdom Metazoa; phylum Arthropoda; class Insecta; order Lepidoptera; family Saturniidae; genus Antheraea; species Antheraea mylitta. The sequence continues at coordinate 1,638,936 of JACEII010000087.1, forward strand.
ATACATGTTAATCTTTAAACGAGATACCTTTAAACGAGCAATTATTGCATATTTTTATATATTCAGGATCTCGCAAACGGCGTTATCTATTTTCGTGAAACTTGGTATATAGGTAGTATCAGGGATGATAAATTGATCTAATTCATAGAAATTTTATTCATAGTTAACTATTTTATCTGAGTTTTTAGGCAATGAAAAAATACAGCTACAAAGGTAAATTTCGCTGGCGCTGTCAAAACAAAAATAGCTCAGATGGTAATTGGTTGCTTCGTAAATCCGTGAAACCCCAGTTCGAATCCAAGTGACTGCAGAAGAGATATATTTTTTTTTGGGAAAAAAATGTTAACTAACAGTTTATTTTAATTTTAAAATGTTTTTTAAAAAACCGAGCTAGGCTCCGTCGCCCAGGATCTATTATTAATGCGAAAATGAGTTTGTCTGTCTTCTTGTTTGCATACACTTTATCAGAGGTGCAGACAAATATATACTGTTCAGGGATGTAGATATTACTATCTGTATCTCTTTTTCCTTTATTTAAATTGTAAAAACCAATGATGATATAAATAAAAAGCCGTAACTACGTCATAAGCGCTTTGACAGCGGCTTATTAAAACTCAGCTAGCTAGCTTATTTCGATGGCTGCCCCGACAATCCGCCCGTATCTAAGCAACATATAACTATTTCCTATTTACCACCGACATTGTGAATATGCCATCTTACTTCCACAGTTTATCTAAGTCAGTGTGGCGTGACAATAATAATTTACGTATGTGTGCGTTGTCGTACCATTTGTTTAGTCAAAATATCATGTAGGTAACTTATCTATACCATTTTACTTACAATATAATTGGCAAAAACTGTATTAAGCAAATAGGTATTGACTGGAAGTGACGCCCCTCTCTGTGCATCCACTAATAACAATGTAACTATTTATGTGTTGTAAAAATATATAACATGGAGAAATAAACCACATCGAGTTTCTTATCGGTTTTATCTGATGACTGGGTTGTTTTCCGAACCGGTGGTAGCTTTGAAGTTCATACGTGAAATCTCAGGGCTTAAATTGAATAAAGGATATTTTGATTTGATTTGAGAGTTTAGACGAAAAGAGTGTAAAGTACGACGAATAGAGACTTAGAAATAAAGGCATAATTTCTTTGGTAGTACGCAGAGTAAAGTTTTTTTCCTATTGGTTTGTCAATATAATTTTATCATAGATAAGAATAAAGGTTGTTAATAGCTACTACACAAAAAAATTAAACCGTCACGGGACGCCTGGCAGATGTGAAAGATCGAAATTATTTTATATAAGTTATATGTATAACAGGACAGATTACGACAGTTGTGTATCGCGGCATTTATCAAAGGGCGTTAGATCGACGGCGCGTACCGTGTAACACTAGTTTAACGAGTGGCCAATAAGACAATTTGAATATTATGTTCATACATATAGAGGGTTGCAAATGTTTTTGAGTATTTCGTTAATAATGCAAAGTTCGTATTTTGCGTCGCCACATTGCGCCAAACCAACAATCAGGTTTACTCGCGCCTATAGATGTTTCACTTTAAGAAATTAAATCGACTGGCAAAGAAAGGAAACAAGGTACTGAACTTTTTATATAATTTACGCCTATTTATATATAGAAGATAAAAGAGAGAGTCGTTAATTGTTGAGATTGCTATTGATAAATATAATTTAGATTAAATTCGTGTTTCAACTCAACAATTATATTTAAAAAAAATCTAGTACGAATGAAAGGAAAGATTCTATTAATTATTTTACCCGTATTTTATAACATAAAGAATATTTAATTTATCCTCGACGCTGGACTAAAACAAAATACGAACTTAAGCAAATAATTTGTCGAAACAATCTGTTGCCTTCTTTTAATCTGTTTAATGACGTCTGTCAGAAAGCTAACAACTTACTAACAGAAGAAATGAAAAAAGTTCCGGTTTTAATCAAAATACTCTTGCCGCTACTAACATTTGTATAGACGTTGTCTCCAAAGAAACTTAAAATTGTATTTTTGGCATGAATTGCTATTTTTCCTAACAATACGTTACATTCATATATTATTAATTTTGCTGATGCTGGTGATTTCTTTATTGTTAAACTAACTTAACAACCATCGTAATTTTATCGGTTAAGTTACCTGTACTGAATTTTATCGTTATAGCTCAGCCCTTATTAAAATGCGTTATGATGTATAGGGTAGATAATGCACTGAAAAGTACTTTTATGGCCTACTAAAAGTCTTGTCAAAATCGATTTAATCTTTTCGAGAATTTTACAATAACAGATACTTCCATTTTATACATATACAAAGGTTTCCATACAGTACAATCTGTATGTAGAAATATATTTTAGTGTAATGTATGAATTAAGTATAATATATGGATTCTCATTTATGGCGAACACGCGTAGTAAGTGTAGCTTAAATAATAAAAAAATAGTTACGATGCCGATATAATTTTCATAGAAATATTTTATATACTTCATTTGTCTTATCATGATGACTTGTAACCTTTCTCGATATATGAGCTATCTAACAATAAAATATTTTTTTAATCGGACCAGTAGTCCCTGAGATTAGAGAATTCAAGCAAACAAACTCTTAACCTTTATAATATTAGTATAGATTTTACTCCTACTTTGAGTGAGATTAGTATTTGCCAACACATCGTTTCATAATTTAAAAAAATTACAACATAATATGACTACTTCACCGAGTATGTAAATTCACATCACTCAGCAACGGCTTTTGATTAATAAACTCCAAAACGATTACGAAGTTCGCAAGCGTGGCACGGTTATTCGTGTCGACGAAGGATCATACCTTCACCCTTACAGCACTAACTCCACTTCAGGCTCGAATACGAATCGTCACATAATGAGAACGTGAAAAACACTCGCTTCACACAACTCGTCCCGTACTCCGCAAATTGTCAGTTACAAAATGAATCGAACTCTCCAATCGTGATTCACGATTATGGCTTATAACCCGTAAGTGACAAAGCCGTTTTCGCCGTGCCGCATAATTTATATTTCCCCGGATCGCTATTTGATATTCTGATAACACTTTAGAATAGGACTGTTGATATTTTTTAAAATATCGGATTTTCGATATATCGATATTT
>JACEII010000087.1:1652076-1671647 GCA_014332785.1 Antheraea mylitta
TATCTATCTATCTATAATCTTTAAACGAGCAATTCTTGTATATTTTTGTATTTGTATATATTCAGGATCTCGGAAACGGCGTTAGCGATTTCACTGAAACTTAGTATGTAAATGGTTTCGGAGACGATAAATCGACCTAGTTAGATTTCATTCATGGAAAACTTTTTTAACTGAATTTTCAGACAATGAAAAGATATAGCTAGAATATAAAGGTAAATTTCGCCGGCGTCGTCAAAACAAAGACAGCTCAGATAGAAATCGGTTGCTTCGAAAATTCGTCTAATTCCAGTTCGAATCCGAGTGATACCAAACGTGATATCTTTTTTACATTTTTTTTTTAAATCATGATAATTTGGTGAGGAAAACTTAACAGTTTATTTAAATTAAAAAATGTCTTTTAAAGAACTGAGCAGGCTCGGTCGTACAGGTACTTTACATTAACATAGAAACTTTATTTTTTATATATATTCTTAGATGGATCAGAGTACTTATCCACCGTGGGGTTTTAGTCCGTGTTTTGATTACCCCCTACAGCGTCACGACGTCACAAACTTTACCTCTTTATAATATTAGTATAGGTAATATATATGCCATTTTATATAATATTTAATGTTTAAACCATTATAATACTTGTCTTGTTCAGGCACAGGTCTCAGATTACTTTGCAAATCCTCGCGACTAGATTTGATACACCGCGCGGCCCTTTTTAATTAGCTTGTATATTTCCACTTACGCTATTCCCGTGGTAAATTTTTAAGCCAGAGTAACCGTCAACATATATCTGTATCTCATATTGTTTTCTGTTGCAAAAGTCTAATTTTATTACTTTATAAGAATTTTATTCTATACGCCAAGTTTTTCAACAAACTGAGAATATATAAATTTCTTTTATGCTAACTTTCTCCATTAAAGAAAATAATCCATTTTACTAAACCTCATTCGCTTTAATATCATAAGTTTGAAAATAACATAACTAAATTAAGAACAATATATAGTTTCTATTAAAAATGAGATAACAATAACAGGCCTAGAGTTAGGAATTTACTGTTCACACAGCCCTTATGTTCGTCCAGTTTTTGTCTGACTTTAGTCAACCAAAGTCACGGAAAGCTGTTGTATTAGTAAAGTAATTTGTCCCGGGTCCGCTCACCATTCCGCGAACTTTTCTAATATAAACTGTTGGCTCCCGCGTTCAATCTTCGTGAAAACTCTTTCTCTATACTCGTGTCCGCGTTCGCTGTAGGCATTGAGCTCGGCATAGTTTGTATTTACAGGAAGTCCAAAAATAGATTAATTATTTGTATTATACAATACCCCTATAATTATATAATGAAAATATAGTTCTTTTGAAGCTTAATCACATAAAAACTACGTAAGATGTCGACATTGGACTACGAACATGCAATGCGGAATATTTGTATGGTTCTATATATTAATTTTTATATTGATCTTTGTTTTTTTAACTGCTAATGTTGTCAGTACTCAGTATCTTTTATATATGTCAATCAAATGATAGAGGTCTACTGTTGTCTGCACATTACGAAAAAACACTGGATAGATTTCAATAAATTTTTTTTCGGGGTTTACTTCTTAGACATTTGGTTCTTCTTTAGAAGAAACTATCACAATATCTTCATGTAATATAAAGTTTTAACTAACTACAATTTTTATAAGCACAACGCATTCATCAACGTGTGTGTTTTGCATGTCGTAGAGAAGTGCACCATTCAATCCTTTTAATGATTTTGCTATTGTATATAAAACATATTGTTAAGATAATAAAGGAAAGAAAACTTCGTTAGAATCCTCGCTAAGCATCGTGTGCTTAAAACGGCAGAGGAATCCGCGCATATCCATCACCGAGACATTGCGCCTATGTACATAAGACCGTCGGTGCGACTCAAACGGAGGTCCGATATCCACAGTCACCGAAAAAGAAGGGTGACATATAAACTTCAGGCGCGCTTCCTAACGCACCCAACAAAACAGGATACAGGTATTTGCGCCGAAGCAAAAACAGATGCGTGCGAATACGTTCGAACGTTGAAACAATGGCCACCACGCACAGCTCTGAACCGCTTTCCCTGCGCCAAGAACGGTTTCCCTGCGCCAGAAACGGCGCAAAAAGAAAGCAGAGAATATGAAAGTAGAGAAGGTAATAGACGAAATTTATACATATCAGTAACTTTATTATAAATCTCAACCGTACTTGAAAACAAGTAATAATTGTAGTACCATACTTGCAGCATGCTGTTGTGTTACATTGAACATTGTACTTATTATGTATGTGTATGTAACCATGATAGGACCTATTCCTATTTATATAACAAAGTATACTTATAGTGTGTTTACCTTTTATAAAGATTAAAAGACTTTTCAAGGTGACAACTTCATGAACAAGCTTTTCCATTTGAAACTTTGGTGTACAAAAAAACAGGAAACAACTCCAATAAAACAAGTTGTACTGTTAACAGATCTTGTAAGTTCCATAAAACCGGTATACAAGTCTACACATGTACAAACTAATACCGTATCTATGACAATGGTCACCAGCTGGAATGTATCGATGTTTTAGTGGCCTCCGTCATTTCACATAGTAACTAGTGAACCATCATGACGTAAGTTATAGCATTTTCTTACGCACACATGCTTATAACCCCTCCAGCACATATTTGAATTTTGATTTTTTTCTTTTTTTTTCTCGATCTAACTACGCTATTGACTCAGCAAGGTCGTACTTCACCGGACTAGTAAGGCGAGCGTTTAAGTCACTCAGAGAGTTTTATTTCACAAATTGCTCAAGAGTGCACGGCACACCTGCACACCTTGGTTTGGGCTGTTGCCTGATACGTGCAATTCACGACGTATCTTTTTGTTTTTTTTTTTAACGTGGGGAAATCCCTTATGGATACCCACACTCCCGGGGGAGAGGGTGGGTTATATCCGACTCTCACGAACTAAAACAAACTAAAACAAAGTGGGGCTCGAAACGCCAGCATCCGTCCAGGGTGAGGTTCAAGTACTTTATTTAGGCCCCCACCCTAATCTGGATGCCCTCCACCATTATGAGGGCATCAGGAGGTGGCCCCAGCCGAGGCCCGTGAAATGGCCCAAGGGTTGTGACTATCTTGGCCAGGCCCTTCACCTCCTTCCAATGCCTCCCCGGGCATCTAAGGTGTCATCCGCGTAACAAATAAGGCGCGCTCAGTATGAGAGCACACTGCGGAGCACCCAGTCGTAGCCCATGTTCCACAAGAGCGGACCCAAGACCGACCCCTGTGGAACCCCTCTCCTCGCTGCCCGCCGAACCATCCGCCCGTCGCCGTCCACGTAAACGACCTCCCTGTCGGCGAGGTACGCCTCCAATAGTCGCCGCAGGTACGGAGGCACTCCGAAGTATCGGAGGGCCTCCCGTACGATGCCGTGCGGCATGCTGTGGAAGGCGTTGGTGATGTCCAGGAACACTTCCAAAACCCTTTTCCCCTGGGAAGTCGCCTCCGCGGACAAAGACTTCAGGAGGCACAGGGCGTCCACTGTCGAACGCCCTACCCGGAAGCTAAGTTGCGTATCCGATAAATTCGACCCCACACCCTCCAGGTGCTGGACCACCCGGGAGGAGATGACCCACTCCAGCGCCTTCCCAACATCATCCAGCAGGACGAGGGGTCGATACCCGGACGCGTAGTCCGGAGGGCGGCCATCCTTCGCCATAAGGCAGAGCCACCCGAGCTTCCAGGGCTTCGGGAACCGTCCGACCGCTTAATATCTGTCGAACAGCTCCCGAAGCCACCCCCCAAGATGGCCCATCGCAAGGTCGAGCACCTGATCCAGGACTCCTTCAGGGCTGGGCGCTCTTCGCCGGTTGAGGAGGTGTTCGACAGCCTTCCCCATCTCTTCCTCCGTAATTGGGGGAGGACCGTCAGACACCTCAATTTCCGCCCGACGTAGGCATGGGAGGAGCTGGTAGCGGCGGAGGGTCGGGGAATAATTTTCCCACGACCGTCGCCACCACCTCCGGCCGGAGGGTCTCTGTAGCCAGGGGCGCCCAGGATCGTAACTTCTTCCATACGATCCGATACGTGTCCCCCCAAGGACCTCCAGCGTTTTCACCAGCTCCTCCCATGCCGCTTCTTTCGCCCGGCTGATGGCAGCCTGCAGGGTCTTCCTGCACTCCCTGTAGCTGCCATATAGCCAGGCCTCCTACTTGGGGTCCCGGTGCCGCCGTCGGTGGCTGCGCCCGAACAGCCGCCAGGCCGCGGAGCAGGCCACACGGAGATCAGCTATGTCCGGCGACCACCAGTACACCGCCCGTTTGTTTGGGCGGTGTACGCTCCGCGGCATCGACGCGTCGCAAGCCTCCGCAACACTCCGCATCCGTGTTGGTTACGTAGGACACTTCAATTCATGTCGCCTGTTTGTTTTTTTCGCCCCGCGCCTTTTTGTTTCGCGCTCGCTAGTAAATCGCTTTCGTAGGACACTGCGTAAAAGAACAGACCTAGACTTGAGCCGCTGCCGAGGGGACCTAAACTAGTATTTTAATTGTCATTAAACACTATCTTTTTTCATATTGTGTATATGAAAAAAACCTTCGCACTAAGTTGTTGAATATTAATACAGTAATCTTGAATTTTTAAGTATTCGCATTAAAGTTTTACTAACGTATATGTTGTGACGAACAAGAACTCGGCTGATTAAATCGATCAATCAAGCAAGACCAATCGGGTATGCAAAATGGAGTGTAGTATTGAATTAACGTATCAGTTGTCTAAGGCTAACGCTTTTATTTTTGATATTCGCTTATCCTTGGTGGATTGATCGTATAAACATAACCATGACGTCATTATGGTGACGTCATAATTTTAAACTCATCCCGCCATTTATATCATAACGCCAATAACGATACAAAATAAATACGAATAACGGGTATACCCTACTCTCAAATTGAGTACTTAAGTCAAGTAACTATAAACAACTTAGGCCATCATTACAAGGATGGCACCTCAAGTCCGAAGGGCTTAGTTTCAAGTTTGACATTAACAATTATGTTGAACTGGTAAACTTGGACACAAATGGTGACGTAACATCAATTTGTTTGCATAAACATGAGACAGTTAACGTCGGAGGAGTCATGTGGGCCCTCACAAACACCTGCCACAATTACGACGTACGACTTAACACTCCAGACTAAATATCGGTGTCTTACTGTAAGCGATAACATTATCTTTTTTTTAATTTATTCGATAAATAATAAAGTGTTAGGGATTTTGAAACATTTATTGATTATTAAAAATAGAAATGGCCGGTTTAGATAAACTGTTAAGAATCAATTCTAACAATGGATCATTTTTTTAAATAACCGACACATGTTCAGACAGAGCTGTCGTACAATACGACGGCCACCGAAAAAGTGAGTCAACACAAAAGCACCGCCTTTATATGGACAGTTCACAGTGTAACTACCCGACATTAAAAACATCGACAAATGGCGTATTAGGTCATTAGTAACACCTCCCTATATTGTCAAAGTAAGTCTTTAGTAGTACGGAGAGCGCTAGCAACAGTATTTATTGCCAATAAATTTACCTTTACATTTAAAAGTATGCAATACAATACAATATGAAGTTGTTATATTATTTTGCAAGTAATTATAACTTATTACAGTTAATATACAATATGTTAAAACAACAATAGTGAAGAGGTTGACCGTAAATCATAAACTTCCAAATAGTATTATTATGCAATTTATCAAACTAGTATTATGGACCGCAAACTATCAAAAAGAAGATTAAAAATTGATGAATTCTACATATGACCGCTAATACCTAAGCTAGGTAATCCTGTGTCTAAGGTGGCAGTTTTTTTTTTTTTCGAAATGATTATGCTATTGACCCAGCAAGATCTTAACAGCTTCACCGGACTATGTCTCAGGTGGTAGTTTTTTTTTCGAAATGACTACGCTATTGACCCAGCAAGGTTTTAACAGCTTCATCGGACCACTAAGGCGAGCGCTTAAGGCACTCAGCCGATTTTATTTTGGCAACCAGCTCAAGAGTGCACGGCACACCTCGGCTTGGCTGTTGCCTGTTGCATGCAAAATCGCTACCTATCTTAGCTAACCTAGCTAACTATTCATATCTGTATGAGTTGTTGAAACGTATATGTGTACCAAGCATACACGCCTCAACAACGCCTCCATATATTTATTATCGGAAAATTGAGAGTTCTTCAGTTCGATAAGGGAAAAAAAAGTAAACCCTTCCACTTTCATGTGTAAGCGTGTAGGCGTGCACGTGTGTGGGGGTGATCGTGTAGTGTTGTAGCGGTGATGTATATTTGTGTGTCACCGTATCGCGTAAGCAACGCACTCAAGGGCTCCCTACTGAGGGATCGAACCTAGGCTTGAGCCGCTGCCGTGGGAGGCCTAATCGGGTACACTCAGGTGGTAGTAGATTATACGAGCGTCATTGCAATTAAATTTCAACTTTTTAGCCGCACTTATATCAATATTGTTTGTATAAAATGTGTATATTAAATAATACTTTATTTAAGTAAACTTGATAACAATAACTCTACTTTCAATTATATATACATAACCACGTACATTTTTACTCTAATTACTATTTTAAGTAGTTTTATAATCTAAATATGCAAATTTTTATTCCGTTACAATAAGAAAATAATAGAAAGAGAGATATTGCCTTTAATTCTTTCAATTAATAACTTAACAGATAACGTCTGAATTAAAAAAAAAAAACATTCGTAGAAAATGAAATCATTATCATTACATAGTATAACGCAAAGTACCACGTCTATCTGTCTGTCTGTTCGCAATAAACTCAGAAACTACTGAAAGGATTTGCATACGTTTTTCACCAGTAGATAAAATGATTCATGTGGAAAATTTTGGTATATAATTTGTCAAGGTTTTATTATTATTAGGACGGGACAACGTCCACCTGAACTGCTATTATAATATAAACATATAAAAACCTAGTCATGATTTTGTTCTGCTTACATGTAAGTATGTATAAACCTTTACAACAAAAACTGACCTTAGAAAAAATTAATTTCGACTCTGTTAATTCGATTGCAGTAGCGTTAAAAATAAATCGCTTAAGATGGGACTGTGGAGTATTGGTATGCTCACTCTACGATGCTCAACCTGATTTGACGTTATATTGTCATAACAAAGCCGACCTTTGTCAAAGTATTATAGTAGATAAGTAAACATTTTTAAGAGAACCGATTGCAATTTGTAATTCAGGACACATTTTTATATTCATAAAATTTGTTTGTACATTTATTTTAATTTCAACAATTCTGTATTGATATTCACTACATACTGTACTTATAATGAATATGCCAAGAAGATGTTTAACTGTGTTTTTGTATATCCTTACTTAACACAAAAGACAGTTTTACTATTGTTACAAAAGACGTATAATCGATCGATCAGTCAGGGAGACCTAGCACTCTGCAGGCAATGTGTCTCTTTATCCGGGCAGAGATTCGCCTTAGAATAACTTCCACGTAGGATTGTGGGTAGATCAATGAATAGCGTCTTGCCTTTTATCTGCCAAGCTGTGGAAGTGAAAGCAATTGTTGTTATTTAAGTAATAGATAAAGTCTATATAATCGTTCTTCTTTATTTATAGTATTGATGTATCTTTTATATGGTGGCGCTAGTGTTAATGTTCCGGTCGCGTTGTAATCTTAATTCTGTGATGCATCGTACAATTTTCCGACAATAAATATATGGAGGAGTTGTTGAGGCTTGAATGCTTGGTACACATACACATTTCAACAACTCATACATATATGAATAGTTAGCTAAGATAGGTCGCGATTTTGCATGCAACAGGCAACAGCCAAACCGAGGTGTGCCGTGCACCCTTGAGCCAGTTACCAAAATAAAATCGGCTGAGTGTTTTAAGTGCTCGCATTAGTAATCCGGTGAAGCTGTTAAGACCTTGCTAAGTCATAGCATAGTTAGTTCGAGAAAAAAAAAGATGCATCGTAGCACTACGGGTGCTAATTGATATCGTCAATAACACTATATTTTTATAAGATCTTATAAACGGAATGCATATTTAATTTTGCATTTTTTTACTTTATAGGCAACTGTTTGTCAACTATCTCAAGTAATGTTTAATGGCGACGTGATTTAAGGTGCTAACTACGCGAAACCTGTAATAGTGACACAGTATGATGGTCTTTTTGACGTTTGTCCGTTCATGAAGTTTCGTAGAAATTAATAACTACATTTGAAGACGCAAACTGCTGTTCTTTATTATCAATATTCATCTCAAAAAATTACATTATCATAATCATTTATTCTTTTCATGTGAAACACCCATTGACGCTGTTAAACCTGGTTTTAAATAGGCGCGACGTGACTACGCAAAACACGAACTTTGCACTATTAACAAAATACTTGAAAATATTTGTAACCCTATATAAACATAAGATTCAGATTGTTTTATCGGTCACTCGTAGTCCGTTGAAGCTGTGAAGGCCCTGCAAGGCAAATAGCATAGTCAGTTTGAAAAAAAAATCGGTCACTCGTATTAACTATTGTTACACGGCTCGCGCCGACGACCTAGCGTCTTTTGATAAATGCCGCCAAATACACCGCGCCTGCACCTAGTTGAATTTCCGTATTTAATAAAAACAATATTTATGTAATAAAATACATAAACATTATTTTATGGAACAAATTTGTTTTACCATTATCTTTTCATATGCCATAGCTGATTGATGTCGTAAGGTGTTTTATAGGCACATAACTTATACAAAACAATTTTGATGTTTAACATCTACCAGTCGTCCCGTGACGGCTTAATTTTTAAAAATTTCTAGAACCGAATTTTCAAGGCATTTTATAAAATTCGCAAAGAGCTCCACAAAAGCGGGAATCCACTTCCGTTTGCACAGTGCACCTGCATCGCGCATTTCTTCCTCAGTAAATTATACGTCCACGGGGAACCGACTTGACGTACTTTTGTGTCGGAAATTTCACTAGTAGAGTTCCTTTTACTTTTTACTCGGTCGTACATTTGCAGGGTTCCCGTTTACAAATATCTACGTGAAAGGAAACTTCTGGAAACACAATTGTTCCCGTGCAAATTACCAGGCTTTTCGCTAACGAGCGTTTTTAGGCGCTTCTTGTTACAATGTCGTACGGCCAAAGCTATTGCTTCTGTAATTACATCCACAATGAATGAGTCTTGTTTTGATAATGATTACTTTGTTTTGAATTCCCTTCAAATACGAGTAAAATGCTTGACATCCTTTGTGTATTGGATAAATTGATGTTTATTTTCCTGGTAACGTGTTTTCGGTGGTTTATGAAGGTATTTAGATACATTATAAATATGTTTAACATGGATTTATAACATGTATTTGTTTAATTTATTATTATTACAGTTTTCATAATTACTTCGAATGTTATTGAATGTATTTATACGTACACATATTGACATTTCCTGAATACTAAACGGATGCATTCTATACCCTCGGTTTTTTTAAATATTTTTTTTTAGTTTAATTCCTTTCTAGTATCCAGCCCGTTGGAATAAGAGCAATTAAAAAGACAGTGCATAAGCGTTATAGACCCATATTGAACTAGGCAAGCAACAGGCTTTCACTCGTCTTTTACCATATATAGCCGTAGCCCGGTGGTGATGAAGTCTAAGTTATACTGATCGATCGACGAGGCGAAGGTTCCAAACCCAACGGTTTTCCGTAGTCCGGTGAAGCTGTTAAGACCTTGCTGGGTCAGTAGCGTAGTCATTTCGAAAAAAAACTCGCCTTTTACCTTTAAAATTTTTAGATTACTGATGGAAAGCTTACAGTATTTTTAATTATAATCACGTATATTAATTATCATCACGTGTTTTTGCTGGAGCTAGATAAGATAATTTATCATTAATAATTAGGGTGGACGTTATTTTACACTTCCGCTTGAAATTGTTTGGCCGCTGTAATTGAAGTGCGAAATAATGTCCATCCTAATTTTTAAATAGTAACGCCTTCAATCAAGTATACAATTATTTGTGCGAAAATAAGGTTCAGTTTCTATTATGACACGGTTAAAATATTAAAAAAAAAATCAAAGTTGATAAGCTTAAATAACCCCCATATAAAGCATGAGCTCTGCGTTAGGAGCCAATTATTTGATTGAGCTACGCGGCGTTGTATCTCACTAACGTAAGCATTCACAGTTCGGCCTATCTTATGCTATACGAGTTTCTGAATATGTTATTAAAAATTTATCAAAGTACAGTAGAATACAACCATAAACTTAAGTAAATCCTGACATTACTATTGTAGTTATTAGAATCAGTTGATTTTTTTTAAGCATACAAGTGTTTAATATTCGTTATGTAAAATTAAATATAATGTCTTTCTAAAAGACTCAGTATATTTGTAAAGGACTGAATTAAATAGATGTTTTTGTTATTTTAGCTAGTAAACTGACGAACTTAATGCCACAAATCCTTTTCTTTCAAACAATATAAAAATATGAATATATTTATACAGCCTAAATAAATCATAATAATATATGTGTTACCGCTAAAGTTCCAAATGCGTGAATGCGGATATTGCCTAGCCAACCTATATATTAACTGATTTGTTCCGTTAACATATGGAATCAAGAATTTTCCGGATTTAATGGTGATTATTTTTCGTCCTCCTTAACAGAACTCAACATGTCATCACTGTGTCACATGATAATTTAACTAAACATCGTATATTCACAATAACGAAATAAATTTTCGATACTTCAACGAGTCAGTCTAGATATACTCTGTAGAATAACTGATTTCTATATTTTAGTGATTATATAAGTATATACACAACATCGGTTATAAATACAGAGTACACAATTTACTAATACGCTATATTTTTTTTTATTCATAGGAGGCAAACGAACAGGCGGATTACCTAATGTTAAGTGATCGCCACCATTCATAGACTCTAGCAACACCAGGTGATTCGCAAGTGCGTTGGTAACCTGTGTTCGGGGGCAGAAGGAGAGGAGTCGGGGTGGAGGAAGAGAAGGTGGTCATCCGGCGCTCTCACTGACCGAACAAAATGCAACAATACACTGTACTCACGTCGGTTTTCTATTAGAGGGTAATACTCCCCAGGCGAACCAACCAATTCATGCTGAAACTAGTAGCTTCAACTACAGCTCTATCTCCTGCCTAACGAAATATCAATGCAGTATCCAAAACACATAACTTTATAAATGCCTAGTAAATATAATCCCAAGTTTAGTATATCTACAGCTGTACTAGATCGTAATCAACTTGGTCACGCAACTCTTTCGAATTCCCCAACACAATAACACAGTTGCCAAAAAACTTTGTCAGTATCTCGTAACTAAATTCAATTACGAATAAGATCCGAGCGTTCGCACACATGGCCACGAATTAATGAAAAACGATAAAACGTATCTTCGCAAAGAGAACCGAGCTGAAGTGAAACTTAGTTCAAAGGGATCACGTAACGGAGTTTTTCGTTATCAGCATTTCGGTTGCCCACATTTTGTTCCCGCTTCTCGCAAGAAAAACTTTGTTATCGATAAAGACTCGCTAACGAGTTGTTACGTTCACCAACCGTGTTTGTGCTCACGAAGAGGCTTTATTAAGGCTTTCCTAACTATGGATTAACGTTATTTAGTATTAACCTCCGATGTATTTTATGTCTTCCTTTACTTTTCTAATCGTTCGTTCCAGATTAAATAGTTTAGCAATAATAATTTCTATCGGAAAGTTTAATACTATGTTTATACTTATGTAATGGAAGTTCTATAATTTGCCGCGATAAATTTAATGTCATCACTATTCCTCATAATGTACAGACTACATTTAATCCAATATCACCAACAAATACCACCCACCCATGGTATCATATAAAATTAAATTTAAATCGAATCGGGCAAATCACCGCAACCTCCCTCCGATCCTCCGTTGGTAAAGAGGGCGCTCCGAAGGTAATCTTCGCGGACCTTCTCCACCACCTCCTTTTGCAAAATGACGTCCTGGCAGAAGGAGGCCATCGCATTTCACACGCCTTTGCTGCCAAGCATGACTGAAACCACATTCAGCAGTGACAAATCCAACCCTACCACCCAACGAGAATGCTGCACTGTCCCACCCACGCAACACTCTCAGAGTTACCCTATGTTGGGGAATAGCCGGCCGAGTGCCACTGCCGCCCGCACAATTCGTGATCTGAACTCCTCAAACCGCCAGCGCATAGCAAAACGCAATAATACAACATATGATAACATACCGCAGTGGATAGTTTTGCTACTAGATATATGTTTGTTATGTTACGAAATAACAAACAGGGTTACCATTTAATTGGTGTCTGATAAGTACTGCTTACCCGATCTTAAATGGACCGAGCTCTGAGACTCTGTCTAACTGCGGAACGTATACATATTAGACAATAGAATAAAATAACCACATAATAATCACAACGACACAATATTAAAGGCATAATCGAGAGTTCTAAAGATAGACGTCTTTGTCGATAATATACAGGAAGACCGAATAAGAAATATATTTCAACAACATTTGATTAATAGGGCAATTTCTAGTGTAACTGTTCGCGTTAAAAACTACCGCTTAAATAATATATTAATATCAATCCCAGTACTGCATTTAAATGAGTTTAAGTATTGATTGTAGGTTATTATTTATATGTATACCCAAGTAAAGCAAACTAATAATAAAATTGAATTTGTTAATTTTCAACGTTATTCTCTAAGTGGCATTAGCATGGTTGATAGGTTGATTTCCATTTGCAGTAATAATTAATTAGACCAATGATAAGAACATTTGGTGTCTGCGGTACAACGCACTATAAATACATTTCCATACGTTAACCTTTGAAATTTAATACTTGTGTCTCAGGTTGATGATATTCATGATAATGGAAACCACCTTTCTCTTAATGCAATGCTTTCAAGTATGCTTTTGATTAATTTAATTTAAATCACTAATTATTTATTGGGAATATTTTATTACAGTATTAGGCATTTGATACTGTTTTGTATAACAGTTTAATATCTTCTTTTATATAGAGTAGGCTTGATTTTTACGATTTAAATTTATTTCTAAAATCTACATTATACATTTGTAGTGGTAGAGCCACGCTGAAGCTATTATTGGTTTCAGCATGAATGGGTCGGCTCACCCGGGATAGTACCACCCTCTCACAGAAAATCGACATGAAGTAACAGTGCTTCCATTGTTGCGTTTCGTTCGGTCAGTAAGAGCGCCGAGGGCCCACCTCTCCTTTTCCCATTTCCACCTTCCCCCAACATAGGCTGGCAACGCTCTTGCGACTCCCCTGGTGTTGCAAGTGTCTATAGACGGTAGTGATCACTTAATATTAGGTGACCCACCTGTTCGTTTGCCTCCTGTGATATAAAAAAAAATCTAAACAAAATTGGTCTACGGCTTTCATTCCTTATTATTATATTGTTATCTATGTTAGTAGTTAAACTATATTATGCGAAACAGAGATGCAGTCCCTTTGATTTTAAGTGATAACTGTAGCATAAATCTGCCTATACTTACTTTTAAAAACCACTCGATTTGGTTTTGGTCTTGCTTTGACTATGATAAATATATACTAATATTATAAAGAGGTAAATTTTGTGACTTTGTACGTTTTTCAAGATGTAGAAGGTAATCTCAGGAAATACTGGTCCGATTTGAAAAATTCTTTCAGCGTTATATAGCCCATTTATCGAGAAAGGTTATAGGCTATATATCATCACGCTAAGATCAATAGGAGCGGAGCACCAATGAAAAATGTTTCAAAAACATTTGTATCCCTCTTGAGAGCTTCCACTGCGTGTTAGCGTTAGCCCAAAGTAATTATTCCACGAAAACGAAGGCGCGGGCAGAGGCTAGTATAAAATAGAATTAAAACAGCAATCCGTTTAGATTCGTTTAATCTTGAGAATAGTATATTATTTTACATTTTATTTTCTATGAAAAAGGTTGTGCAAAATTATAAGAATACAAAAGCTAATTTAGCCATACAAAATGATATTAATAATTTATAAAAAGTAATGGCTCAGTATTATACATCAGATTGTATTAGAGACGTATATTATTTAGAATATTAATTCTTCAATAGACGTTATTACGTTTTCAGGTAACTGAGAATTATCTACCTGTCTTTTTCTATACAATGTCGAGATTTTGGATGTCGTCACAATCAAATCATTATTATTTTTCTCTTTTCCAATATTATTACGTCTGCGTTCTTTTTTAAGTTTTCTTTTAGAATTTGCTAAAATAGATTCTCCTTCAGGACTGTCACAAGAGTAAGACCTCTTTACTTTATAAATGTAACACTCAGAAGATGCAAACCTCGTGTCGTTCTCTTCGTTGTACCTATTATGTTTATTCGTTCCTTTAATTTTTAATGCATATATTTCTCCATCTTTGTTATATTTCGTTACTGTCATAGACTTATGAACTTTATTCTTTAATTTCAATTTAGTTTTTATCTCTTTTGGATCTACTAATTCTTTTAAATTATCATCATTGCGTTTTATTCGATATTTACCAATTTTATAGCGACTGTTTAATACACTATTTTGAAGTTCCTCATTACTGGGTCGATTTTCAGTGAAGTAAAGGTTAGCTTTGTAAGCTTTGATAGCTCTCTCCATACAATCAATGCACGAATAGCAAGATATATCTGAAAATACAGTTTGAACTTCATTAATCATATTCACTAAAGGTGGTCCATTAATATTGAGAAGTACTTTCTTATTTTTAATATCATTTTCTCTTAAATACACTGTGCTATTGAATTTTCTTTTTACATCAGTTTTGTCCAACGATTGACCTGTAATTTAAAAATATAAATAGATCAAATTGTAATTAGACCTCATATATGAATATACCGCTTTCATTTTAATCCAACTTAACATTAAGTAGTAAATATATATTAAATTAAGATTAAATAATCCTTCGATATAAACTTAAAGCATGATAACAAAGCAATAATAACGCATTATTAGAGAGTCGGAATATTGCTTTGAATAAGGATTAAGCTAAAAACCAAAAAAATATATGAAATAAAGAATCGCGATATAACTATAACATGGTGTTAGGCCTACGTTGGGTACCTTCATTTCTCTAGTATTTGCATTTTAATCTATAAGGCCATATTATTATTTAACATCAAATAAAACTATGATGATAAATATGATACTTAAAATCTATTAATGTATTTATATATATATATATTTTTTCTTTTTTTGTATTTGTACGTGGTAGAGCTATGCTGAAGCTGTTACTGGTTTCAGTATGAATGGGTCGGCTCGACCGGGGTGGTGCCACCCTGTCGCAAAGGACCAATGTGATGTAACAGTGCTTGCATTGTTGCGTTTTGTTCGGTCAGTGAGAGCGCCGGAGGCTCCCCTCTCTTCTCCTTTTCCCCCCTTTCCGTTCCTCCTCACACATACTTCCCCAACACAAGCTGACAACGCACTCGTGACTCCCCTGGTGTTGTGTCTATGGACAGTGGTGACTACTTAACATCAAGTAGCCCACCTGTTCGTTTGACTCCTATAATATGAAAAAAAATGAACGGAATAAGATATATTGCAATTTATTTAAAATGAGAACACATATATAAATTAAAAAACAAATGCAAAAGATCTCTCACCTAATACTTGTCGCACCATCGCAACAAGAGCGCATAGCAACAGTGAACTCATTAGTTCCATTTGTTCGCCCCTTGTTCTAAGGTGTCTCTGCTACACCAGACAATCTTCTTACTAAAGTACACTAACAAGCTTCGTTATAGTACGGAGTTTTACAAAATGCACCTTGTTACTCGCTGTCTCTACGTTTCAATGCCTCGCGGCTTCCTGTTAAATGTCTTTAAGTATTACTATAACATTTTATATCATTTTTTAATATTATTTTTGTAAGTAAAACGTGTGACATTACATAAAAACTGGTAAAATATTGCAGCAAAAATCTTTTACAATATATCTTAACAATGCATGTATCAACTAATTATAAATCCTTTATTTGTCGTTTGGTTTATTTTCCGTGAGATTAAATTTATAAATGAACTAGCCTCTGCCCGGGACTTCGTTCGCGTGGAATAGATACGCAGCAGTTCTCAAAAGAAAAAAACATTCCGATTTTGAAACATTCTTCATCTGTGCTCCGCTCCTATTGGTCTTACCGTGATGATATATAGCCTATAACCATTCTCGATGAATGAGCTATATACCACTAAAAGAATTATTGTAATCGGACCAGTAGTTCCTAAGATTACCCTCTACAACGTCGTCACAACATCACAACGTCACAAACTCACAAACTTTACCTCTTTATAAGATTAGTATAGATAGTATGGATATTGTTTCTCATAATTTTTTAAACAATTAATGGTCAAAAATATATTAACCTCTTATTATTATTCTAGTCCCATATTACCCTTATGATTGTAACGAGAAATCGTATAAATGATCAATAGTTCAAATTAATGTATTAAAAATATTATAAAATAATTAAAACTCACTTTGAAGAATTCCATTAGTATGGTCGACGATGGGATAGTCTTATCCACGTGTTGCTAGTAGGGATCCTATGGTAGAAGTGTTTAACTGTTTATACTTTATACGGATTGGCTTTTCATATGCGACTGTTTTTGCATTGCGTATATGCTTAGTATTGTTTACACCGTCCACTGTTTTTGTCGAAACCGTAGGAGTTATAAAACATTCAGTATGGCAATCTTGGCAAAGCACATCATCCGTTTTTTTTTTAAACTGTATTTAATAAGATTCTTTTACCCCACATATATGGATTTACAAGTATGGAATTAGATGATTATTTTTTATTAGGTACGAATCCCAATATGTAACGTAGGACGTTGTGGATTTACTACTTACTTACTAGCTTTCATTCCCGGCTTCACTTTTTTATGTCATAGGAGGTAAACGTATAGACGGATCACCTGATGTTAAGTGATCATCCCCGTCCATAGACACAAGCAACTCCAGGGGATTCGCAAGTGCGTTGCCCGCCTGTGTTTGGAGGTAGAGTAAGGAGGACGGAAGAAGGAAGAGGCGAGAGGAGGGAAAGTGGGCCTCCGGCACTCTCACTGACCGCATGAAACGCAACAATGCAAGCACTATTACTTCACGTCGGTTTTCTGTGAGAGGGTGGTACTACCCCGAGCGAGCCGACCCGTTCAAGCTCAAACCGGTAATAGCTTCAGCGTGACTCTACCACCTACAAAGCTTACTTGCACACAAAGCACTTGCTTCAATATAGATTTAACCTATTCAAAACAAACTCATTTCCACGTTTATAATATTAGTTAAAATAACTTAAAAATTGCCATCAATGATCATAATGCAATCGCCATAAAGGCAATAACGTCATTAAAAAATCCGTCCTATAGTATATAACACTCAAGTAAGAATGAAAAAAAAAAAATATAAATAAATAAAAAAATCCGCATAGTTCCTCACAAACAACGACTTTAGACATATAAAATAAATTAAGATTAAAGCAAAAAAGATGCGGACCAAGAGTCTGCAGAATAAAAAAAGGAACAACGTGTTTTAGGAAATTCGCATACATTTACTAATTTTTACTGATAACTATCGACTGAAGGTGAAGGAGAACTTCGCAAGGAAATCTAAATCTGAGAAATGTTTTTGTACTACCATAGTATATGAAAAAATATAGAACTTTGCATTTCTTAGAGTATAAAATTGCCAATACAACTTGAGCTAACGTGAAGTTTATACTTCTAGGAACCTTCCTTCGAGCAGAGTTAGAGAAGGGTCACTTACAGATTGATGATAAAGTTAAAAAAAACGCATTCAAAGAAACAAAACAAAAACCAGGCAAAAGCTTTAATATAGATTACTTACTGTATCATCATAATTTCTCGTCTAGAACAACTACTAACCCTTGACGATTAAATATTTGGTTTACTCAAATCTAAACATTTGCAACTGATGTCATATGTTTGCATCATTCTCATATAACTGGACAACGGTATTCATAACTTCAAAACAATACCTAGCTCGTTTCAAATGAAATAGACTTCAAATATTTATTGGTTCTGATAGAATTAATCTACACTTCAAAATAGGTGGTTTTTATAAATGGTAGAGTTACGTTGGAGCTATTTATTACTCGTTTCACGTTTCGTACACGCATGAATGTAGTAACGGTGCTTGTATTGTTGAGTTTCATTCAGTCAGAGAGAGCATTGGTGGCCCGCCTCCCCTCTCCTTTCTCTATCTCTCCCCTCCCTGCCCCCTAAACACAGCAGCCTGGCAACGCATTTGTGATTCCCCTGGTATTGCTAGTGGCTATGGATGGCGGCGATCGCTTAAAATCAAGTCACCCACCAGTTCCTTTGCCTCCTACGATGTAAAAAAATAGGCATATACTATATGCCTACACTTTTAATCATGGATTCATTATTTACCAATCCGTCCTATTTGCGAATAATCTAAGTGTATTAAAAATAGTAAACTGATATTTAGGATCTTTAGGTAGCCTACGATGTAATTAATAATGATTGCTGATTATTTATTTATACGATAGTGACATACTAATTCAAGGTAATATTATAAAAACAAATATGAGTTTGTTTGTTACGCTTTGGCTCCGTAACTGCTCAACTAATCATCGTGATTTTGCCGCCCCCAGAGACAATTTGATATTGGGATACAAATTACATTCTTTCTGGCAATGAAATGGCAACTTTATTGTTTGTGCTGTATGTATCTAATTACACCAATTTTCTACCCGCAATTATAATAATTGCGGAATATGGTATCGATGGGTTACTTCCTAGAATTATAAATGTTAAACTTTTTATTTCCGGTAAGACAAAAAAAATAGCCCCAAATTTGCCACCTCTACAAACTGCCACGCTAAGTTCCAATATACTCAGCCTATTGGTAAATCCGCCACTGAACGTAGGGTACATATAAAAAAATGTACTGTTGCTATGATAGATCAAATGGACGCAAGCGAAGCTATGTGCAAAAGGTTGACTTTTATGAGCACTATTCCACTTGTATGAGCACTATTCCACTTGGAGTGTTTTTTTTTTTCGAACTGACTACGCTATTGATCCAGCAAGGTCTTAACAGATTCACCGGACCACTAAGGCGAGCGCTTGCGGCACTCACCCGATTCGACTTGTTAGAGTGGTAGCATGCATATGTGAGGTTAAGGGTTAAAGGCCTTCCCCAATAACCAAATATTGATAAACTAATTTTTCAAACTCAACTCGCACAGTTAATGATAAGTTTAAGCTCGTAGAAACATACATATTACATACTAGCTTTGCCCGCAACTTCGTCTGTGTTGAACCCTATTTATTTAAAAAAAAAACGTGAGTAATAAAGTAATCTGGATGTATTAAGTCCATTTACTTATCTACTTTTATCTAGTACTTGCACCGCATCGTTGTTAAAATTATAATATTTTTTGATAGAGTGGACTGATTTTAATGAACCAAAGACTTGTGAACTC
>JACEII010000088.1:0-67966 GCA_014332785.1 Antheraea mylitta
ATTCGTCTAAAGAAGGTGCTAAAACTGGTTCTAAGCTTGTCAGTATTTTAGACAGCAGCTTTCATACGATGGAAGAAAACAGGACTGAGTACGTAAACAGATAAATTTAGATCAGCCTGCATATTTTTATTATTTACCTAGAACATAACTGAATAGATTTTTTGCAGCACACGATTATTTTACAATTGTGTTTGTTTAAATATCGTGAGTTGTTAGTCTAGAAGTAATTACTTTTTACTATGTAAACTGGATACTATAACTTTTTTTACATCATAGGAGGCAAACGAATAGCTGGATCGCCTGATCATAAATTATCACCACCGTCCATAAACACTAGCAACATCAAGTGCAAGTGCGTTGCCCGCCTGTGTTTTGGGGAAGGGGAGGGAAGATGGGAGAGAGGAGAAGGGAAAAGGGTAAGGAGAGGGGAGGTGAGATTCTAGCGCTCTCACTGATCGAACGAAACGCAACAATGCAAGCACCGTTACTTCACGTCAGTTTTCTGTGAGAAGGTGGTAGTACTCCGGATGAGCCTACCCATTCATGCAAAACCAGTAATAGCTTCAGCGTGGCTCTACAACCTACAACTGTGTATTATTCATCAAAGATTTTATATAATACGATTATTATACACATATTGGAGTACAACGCAAGCTTAGGAGTGCATTCATTTATATATTTATGTTTTTAGACACATAGCTAAAAAGGATGTAACTAAGGAACGGAGAAGTTATATGGCGATCTGTGAAAGCGGTTATTACAACAAAGTAACTCGTATATGTGGAGATCGTCATGTAGTAAAACGCTTATATCATTCTTTCGATGCCGCAAGAAACTTTCTACTCGAAGGTGCTAATATACTCTTGTTACGATATTTTGGACTACGTCGATATAAAGGCAATGTAAAAACTGAGACAGTTTTAATGGATGGAACAATTTGTGAGAGTATTTATGTAAGTATATAAATTGATATTGTTAGTTTTTTGCTACGAAAAAGTTTGTGCGTTAAAAGATGAAAGTGTCGTTTGCGAATGCTGATTCGTAATTGGAGATGTAATCGTGATGTAATATGTTGTAGGAAATTATTCTATAAAATACTAATTGATCATACCCACGATTTCGTCTACATTGTCCTGCGTATGCGTCTTATCGTTTACCTCACTTCATACAGCGCTGAAAGCGTAGTGTTTATAGAAATAGTAGTTTCTAAAAACTTTAACAAGTGAAATTAAATCAAGCTATTGTAATAATTTTGAAGATAAGGATCGAAGTCTACGCAAGTTAAGTTATATATAACTTAACAAAATCAATATTGGTGTTATTACAAAAAAGTTAAATACGTATTGAATACTTGCTATAAATAGGTTCGTATTAAATCCACCGCGGTTGCTGAATATTCGCCATCTTGCTCTTTTGTCTCGCAAGCGCGTTGCATTTAATACGAAACCTTTTTAAAGCAAGTATTTAATACGTATTTAACTTTTTTGTAATAACACGGTATAAATATATTTAGTAGTTTTTGCATGATGTACATCTATCATTTAATTATACGAATAATTTGTAAACGTCTGATTCTCAGGTTTGTTTAGGTGTTAGTCAAGCGATTGTAAACGGTACACCCCTCTTTGTTGTGAAAGTGGAAAGGCATATTATAGAACCCTCAGGATTTATGCATCAAACTCTTACGGTGTTAACACTTAGAGGTATATAAAGTTGTGATCTTGACATTATCACTTCGTTTAGGTACTATGTTATTTATTTTAGCAGTCATTCAAATTCAGTAGGCATATAATCTGTTAGTGTAGTCGTTGGAGTCGAATGGGGGTCAATTTCATTTACTACCTGTAGTTTGGTGAAGCTGTTAAGACCTTGCTAGGTCAATAGCGTAGTCAGTTCGAAAAAAAAAATCATTAACTATTTATAAATTCATAGATCAAAGCTTTATAGATTAGTCTCTGTAGATAATTCAATACTACGTAATGTTGTTATTCTGGATTTTTGGTCTAAATTACACTTATTATTATTAGTCTGAATTATTAAAAAAATTTTACCTAATTTTTATTGAATGTGTTATTTTTAAAGAGCGGTTATATCTTTTAAGGTTGTTTTAAGGTTACCTCGTGAGTCATGAATGGGCGGGCAATAATTACATCATGCATTTGAATCCATTATTGCGTGTTGTACCGGAGAAGGACGAGATAGAAGTTCATGCCCCATTACGTCACAAGTGGCGTGAAGATCTTCAGTTGTTATCCGATTATTTGGATTACAAGGTATTTGGAGCCATATCACTTAGTGCAACTGCACAGAATAGATCGTGGTGATAATCATGTTACATGTTTTTGTTACGTTTGTAATAATTATACCCAGCCTTTGAATTGTAACTACATTTCGGTGGTTACTATACGGGTTACTATATTTCATGATGAGCAAAATTTAGTTATAATTGTTTATGTAACATGTTTAATTTATTTAAGATTTCCAGTTTTTATACATCGAGAACGAAGTTCAAATTTTGGCGTTCATATGGTTTTTAGTTATCTTTTATGGTCTTCATATTTTACATGTACAACATTTGAAGATTTTGTAAACTATAAATGTAGGTGGTATGGTAGAGCCACGCTGTAGATGGTAGAGTCATGCTGTTGGTGGTAGAGGCGCGTTAAAGCTATTACTGGTTTCAGCATGATTGGGTCGGTTCGCCAGGGGTATTACCACCCTCTCACAGAAAACCGATGTGAAGAAACAGTGCTTGCATTGTTGCGTTTCGTTCAGTCAGTGAGAACGCCGGAAGACCATCTTCCCCCTTCTCCCTCTCCTCTCCCATACTCCCTCTTTCCTATTCCCCCCTCCCCAATACAAGCTGGTAACGCACTTGAGGCTCCCCTGGTGTTGCAAGTGTCCATGAACGGTGGTGATCACTTAACATCAGGTGACCTACCTGTCCTTTTGTCTGCTATGACATAAAAAAAACAAAATTGACGTAAAATAGTAGGAAGGGCTAAAATTGGATTTAGCACATTTTGAAACGTAACGAATGACACGAACTGTAATGATTTCATGTCTCAATTAATTTAAAAGTGTATACTACATATGAGCAATGTAGATTTCCAACAACATTCTGACCTCTTACAAATTTACTAACTGGATCGTAATGAGGCATTTATTAAGATCATTTTCACAGTTATGAGGATAATCGTGCTTATTAAGAAACACATTCCGGTTGAGATGTATTAGAGCGTGTAAATATTTCAATCTGGGATATAATAGTTCCATTAATACGTTTCCATAGCATAAAGTAATTATATTAATATCTTAAATAATTTGTGTCAAGCATAGGTTTTCAAGGACGAGTTATTTTGCGACAAACGATTTTGTTTTTTTTTTTTATATCATAGGAGACAAACGTACAGGTGAGTCACTTGATGGTACGTAATCACCACATTCCATAGATAAAAGGAGGGGTGGAGAAAGGGAAGAGGAGAGGGGGAGGTGAGGAGAGGTGGGCTTCCAGCGCTCTCACTGACCGAACGAAACGCAACAATGCAAGCAGTGTTACTACACGTTGGTTTTCTGTAGGTCGGGTGGTACTACCCCGGGCGAACCGACCCATTCATGTTAAAACCAGTAATAGCTTCAGCGTGACTCTACCGCCTACAAAAAAGATCTTATAGTTTCGTTGAATAAATAATACGGAATAAACAGTTGAATTGGTGACAGCCGAATAGTTAGAAAATTTGTACTCAGCAGGGGGCAATTAACGAGGGTAATTGCCTCCCGGGTTGTCCAGCACTTAGAGGAAGTCGGGCCGGACTTGTCGGACGCGCAGTTCGGCTTCCGGTCAGGGCGCTCCACGATGGACGCCCTGAGCCTCCTCAAATCTCTCTCGGCGCAGGCGGCTTCCCGCGAAGATAGGCTCCTGGCGGTGTCTCTCGACATCGCCAACGCCTTCAACAGTCTGCCGCATGGAGTCATACGGGAGGCGCTCCGCTACTTCGGAGTGCCCCTGTACCTGCGGCGGCTGTTGGGGGCGTACCTGGAGGGAAGGGAGGTCGCCTACGAGGACAGCCGGGGGAGGGTGATCCGCCGGGGGACCCCTTGTGGTGTTCCTCAGGGCTCGGCCTTGGGCCCATTACTCTGGAACCTGGGCTACGACTGGGTGCTCCGCGGCGCACTCCCAGTGGGAGCGCGCCTGATATGCTACGCGGACGACACCCTAGTCGTAGCCCAGGGAGACGACTTTAAAAAGCTCGTGCGCCTGGCCACGGAGGCAACAACTCTCGTGGTCGGGCGCATTCGACGGTTGGGCCTCAGGGTGGCCCTCGAGAAAACCGAGGCCCTGCTGTTTCACGGGCCTCGGCGTGGGCCGCCTCCAGGGGCCCACTTAAATGTTGAGGGTGTCCGAGTCCGGGTGGGGACCCGGATGAAATATCTGGGCCTCACCCTGGATGGGCGGTGGCGGTTCGAGCCCCACTTCAAGGGGCTCGGACCGCGAATTGTGGGAGCTGCGGCTGCGCTTGGCCGTCTCCTCCCGAACACGGGGGGGACCTGGTGCTGCCTGCCGGCGCCTGTACGAGGGGGTAGTGCGGGCGATGGCCGCCTATGGGGCACCGTTGTGGGTGGACGCCCTTGGCGCCACGAACGTCCGCGTGCTGCGTAGGGCGCAGCGCACAGTGGCGCTGAGGGCGATACGAGGATACCGAACGGTGTCCTCGGCGGCGGCCATTGTGCTCGCGGGCTCCCTTCCCTGGGAGCGGGAGGCGGAGGTTCTTGCCGCCGTCTATAATTATACGGCGGCTAAGAGACGCCGAGGGGAGCCTCCAGCTCCCAGGGAAATCGAAGCCTTGAGGGTTAGGGTCCGGCAGGACGAACTGGAGAGGTGGAGGCAGGACCTGGCGGACGCGCGGTAGGGCAGGTATACAATTGAAGCCATCCGTCCGGTCCTGTCGGAGTGGATCGGGAGAACTTGGGGCTCCCTGACGTATAGGCTGGTGCAGGTGCTAACTGGGCATGGGTGCTTCGGGTGGTACCTGCACCGCATTGCCCGCAGGGAGCCCACCGCCGCATGCCACGAGTGCGGCGCTGCGGTGGACACCGCGCAGCATACCCTATCAGAATGTGCTGCGTGGGACGAACAGCGCCGCGCTCTGGTTGCGGCGGTAGAAGGAGATCTTTCGCTGCCGAGTGTCATCTCCCGGATGCTCGGCAGCGAAGAAGTGTGGAATTTGACGGCCTCCTTCTGCGAGGAAGTCATCTCGCAGAAGGAGGCGGCGGAGAGGGCCCGCGAGATGGACCCTCACAGCGGCCGTAGCCAGAGACGGGCCGGAAGAAGGGGGAGGCAGAACACTCGCCTACTCCCGCTACCGTAGCCGGACCTGAGGGGATGTAGCCGGGGGGCTCATTCCCTCACTGCACAGGTCTGGCTGACGAGGGGAGGTGACTGGTTGTGTACCCAGTCGCCTCTCTATAGTAGGACGTAGCCTAGCGACCAACTTGCCAGGCAGCCGCAGGGGCGGTTTCAGGAAGAAAGCTAGAACGTTCCCTGGCCGCCCCTAACATGCGGCCGACGGTACACCGTGGGGTTTTAGTCCGTGCGAGTCGGACATAACCCACCCTCTCCCCCGGGAGGGTGGGTATCCGTTAGGGATTTCCCCACGTTAATAAAAAAAAAAAGGGGGCAATTAGCGAATTGTTATTGGCATACTCGACATAAGGCTATATTAATTGTCTACGTTCTTGTTTATTAAACGACCTAAAAAATTAAAAATACAACAAGGTTTATGATGCTTTCTGCCAAATTACAGAGTACTCGGTCATCAGAAGGCGGGCGATATATTACTGAAAGCGGGGTTCTCACCGCCACAGTTCGTGATTACCTTCAGGCTCTACTGCTTCTGCGTCCACAGGACGCTTTGCACTTTACGAGGCATTACTTTGGTGCGGCTCTGTCCGCTTTGAACTTACCTCATGACGAATATTTCGATTCTTCTTCTAAACATGTTAGATACTATTTCTTTGAGGAATAATAACAATATCGATTTAATATTTTTGTATTGCTTTATACAATTTGACTTATATTATAATTTATATGATTCGCCATTTATAATTTTGTAAAAACATGAGTAAAATTTTATTCCAAAAATAATCATTTTGCTTTTGTGAAACACATCTATGTTAGATATTTAGATGTA
The DNA here is from genome assembly GCA_014332785.1 of Antheraea mylitta. Taxonomy (NCBI): domain Eukaryota; kingdom Metazoa; phylum Arthropoda; class Insecta; order Lepidoptera; family Saturniidae; genus Antheraea; species Antheraea mylitta. Next base: position 6,192 of record JACEII010000088.1, read on the forward strand.
TATCAAAATAATAATTAGTATACATTTTAAAATACTTAATATAAACAATGATTATGTAGAAGATATTATTCAAGGCAATATTATTTTTATGATTAAATATAAAAAGTTTGTACGTATTAAAAATTCTTATGTATGTATTTTATCGAAATATATCTGAATAATTAATTAACGATACAATTTCTGTTTTGTTGTTTTTGTATAGTTATCCTATTATCTTGTAAAGAGGTAAAACATCGGAGTTTGGATCTATAGGTACTATTTCAAATATGCTTAAATAAATTGAAAGCACAAGATTCTTCGTTGTTGTTAACAGTATGGAATTTTTTTTTCATCATGTTACTGAATTAAAAAATTCGAATTAAATAGAAAGTTACTTTTGAATAAATTATTTTTTCTATGGTATAAAGTGCTAAAAATGCATTGTGTCGATCTAATGTTCATTGCAGCCTATATGTTTTGACCAACTTCAAAAGAACACAGTCCAGAGGGTAGTTGTAATAAGCTGATATCTGAGGACCAAGTTAGAACACTTTGTGTGGCAGTTAATAACCACTTTGTGATAATAACTACACGTCTCGGACCGGACAACACCAATGCGAACACTACTACACTAATAAATTAAACCTTGCAGAGGTTTTCCCACTCAAGCCATTATTGCATATGCGAGTACAATTTTATTTGTTACCTGCTTTTTTTTTTCGAACTGAAATCGCTGTTGACCTGAAAAGCTTCACCGGACTATAAGAATCCGTTACCTGCTTGATTTTTTAAAAATGAACTGTGTATTTTAGGATAATATGAAAGTACCCGCAACCATTCCAAATACAGAGGCACTATGTCAAGTATTATTATGTTTTTTTTAAGTGCTTGATTTAAAAGAATATTTTATAAGATTTTCTCTCAAATTGGTAAATTTTATATTCGTATTACGATTTAATGTAATCATGCTAATATTTCACATAGTCGATATATGTAATTCTATTCAGTTTTGCGGAAGAGTAGTCGTAGGTAATTTATAGGTAAACAGTATCACAGAAAAAAAAAACATGTTTTACTGTCAAAAAAAAAACTGTCATATGTTCGTACCGATTAGTACATAAAAAATTTCTTAAGTATAATATAAGCTCAAATCAAAATATAGCTTTTAATACCGACTTCTCTTGCGTTAATGCTGACAACATCTGTGCAAAGTTTCATGATGAGCGATTGAGTAGTTAAGGCTAAAAAGTGTGATAAACAAATGAACTCACTTTCGTATTTATGTTATTAGTTAGGACGTAAATACCGAAATATTTGTCGGTACAAAATCCATTACAGGGATTAGGGATTACGAAACTCTTGAAATTTAAAATGTCGTAGTATAGCAACGGCTTCAGCAGAAAATACTCTGCAAATGTAAGCGCCCTAATGGACCAGTAATTCTTAAGTGTTGAGAGCAAATAGATTTAGTGGCTGCCATTAAAATAAATGTAGATGCAGATACTTGCCGAGGAGCAGGTAATGTACTTTAGTGAGTACGTGGCTTTGATTCAGCATTATTTAGATTGTTGATATAGCTGGTGGAAAAGCGATGTCTAATGGAAACGTAATGTTATTGTAGTTTAAAATGTTTTCAGAAACGGATTTGTTAACATTTGTCGGATAATTGGTTAATTTACGGTCATTATGATGAGGTTCATGTTTCGTAAATTCGTATTTTTGGTTAAACCAATCGTGTATAATAGATCTCGGTACTACTGCCCATGATTTGATGATGGTGATATAACCCCACCCGATTAGGCCTCCCACGGCAGCGGCTCAAGCCTAGGTTTGAACCCTCGGTAGGGAGCCCTTGCGTGCGTTGCTTGCGCGATACGGTGACACACAAATATACATCACTGCTACAACACTACACGATTACCCCCACACACGTGCACGCCTACACGCTTACACATGGAAGTGGAAGAGTTTACTTTTTTTTTCCCTTATTGAACTGAAAAACTCTCAATTTTCCGATAATAAATATATGGAGGAGTTGTTGAGGCGTGTATGCTTGGGACACATATACGTTTCAACAACTCATACATATATGAACAGTTAGCTAGGTTAGCTAAGATAGGTCACGATTTTGCATGCAACAGGCAACAGCCAAGCCGAGGTGTGCCGTGCACCCTTGTGCTGGTTGCCAAAATAAAAATCGGCTGAGTGCCTTAAGCGTTTGCCTTAGTAGTCCGGTGAAGCTGTTAAGACCTTGCTAGGTCAATAGCGTATCCATTTCGAAAAAAAAAGTGATATAATCCGGCAGTTTCCTACCAGGAGAACATAATGGTAACAATTGCTATCTTTATTTATTTCGACCTGTAACATAATTATTGTTTAAATCCTAGAGTTAAATATTTCTACGATTAATGCGGTTTTATAGTGATTAGTAATTTTTTTAATATTTGTATTTTACGCTTCGTTTCGAAGAGTTGTAACAAAATAATGTATGCTATTAATACTGTCAGCAATTCTATACCGAGGTCTTCAGTATTCTGTTTTATCATTCTATGCGATACTATCTTTGATTCATCATTTATTTAATGTATATATGTATATTTTTCATTAATTTATGTATACGTTTACGACTTTTTCAGTGTATAAATATGTTGTGGTAAAGCCACGCTGAAGCTATTACTGGTTTCAGAATAAATGGGTCGGCTCGACCGGGGTGGTAACACCCTCTCGCAGAAAACCGACGTGAAGTAACATTGCTTGCATTGTTGCGTTTCGTTCGGTCAGTGAGAGTGCCGGAGACCCACCTTTCCTCACCTTCCCCCTCTCCATTTCCTTTCCTCCCCCCAATCACATCCTCCTCAACACAGGCTAGCAACACACCTGCGACTCCCCTGGTGTTGCATGTATCTATGGACGGTGGTGATCACTTAACATCAGGTGACCCACCTGATCATTTGCCTCCTATGATATAAAAAAAATCCAGGTAGGTGGTATATATAGTTTACAACGTATAAACATGCTCAATACCTTAATGCCTACGCATAATAGATAATCGATAACTTAAAAAATTGTCATGAAAATCTTCTTCTTGTAATGAAAATATATATTTTAAATAGGGCAAGTTTGTATGTTTCGTAAGATACCTTCAAAGTATTGACTTAAATACTTTACCGGAGACAGCGAAGTACGCAAAGAATTTTAATTTTTTACTCTTTTGCACAAAGGAATTTATTATTAAGACCCGCATCACAGGCATACGACATTATGAGGACAAGCCCACCTCTCTTGTACAATACCTTCCTCGTAATAAACATCTAAGTATTTCGTTCTAAAATGTTGGACTTGAATCGTGACATTTCTCTTGTCTCCCATCATACTCGTATTTCATATATAAAAATCCCGTATCACGGTGTTTGTGGTTGATCTTGTCCTAAACGGTTCGACCAATTTTTATGAATTTTTGTATATACATTTGGTAGGTATGAGAATAGGTTGTTAAGTATATTTCATACGGCTAGGTGATTAGTATATGCATATCCAGAATAAATGAATTTTTTGACAAAGTTTTTCTTTTCTATGTTTTTTCTATTTGGTATCAAAAATAACTACAACCCCAAATTCTCACCCTCCTACGTCCACCTCCCATTTCACTAAACTCTATTTTAGTATTTCTTATAAACAATATCCATATAATTTAACTGTTGATCGTATTTCAATCAGAATGAAATTATTTTTATTTATAATTATTTGTGTTTCTGAATGAGGGATGACGCTACGACTGTCTCACCGAACTTTCATCTATTCTTGCGCAAGTCATTCACGAGAAGTATCGCGTTATTTTGTAATTTAATTTTGTATTCGTTATGTTAAGTTTGGATGTTTGGTAGTCTGAATTCACCCGATTAGGCCTCCCACGGCAGCGGCTCAAGCCTAGGTTCGATCCCTCGGTAGGGAGCCCTTGAGTGCGCCGCTCGCGCGATACAGTGAAACAAAATCTTACATAACTGCAACAATATTACACATATCACCCCCACGCACGTGCACGCCTACACGCTTACGCATGAAAGTAGAAGGGTTTTGTTTCTTTCCCTTATCGAACTGAAATAGTTTGGAAAATTATCCGACACGATATATATATAGAAGTTGTTGAGGTATGTACGCTTGGTACACATATATGCTCCAACAACTCATATATGTATGAATAGTTAGCTTAGGTCAGCTCAGACAGGTCACGAATTGCATGTATCAAGCAACAGCCCAGGCCGAGGTGTGCCATGCACTTTTGAGTTGCTCAAATAATATCGGCTGAGTGCCGCAAGCGCTCGCCTTAGTAGTCCGGTGAAGCTGTTAAGACCTTACTGGGTCAATAGCGTGGTCATTTCGAAAAAAATAAGTCTGAATTCTTATAAAAACAAATAGCTGTTGATTTTGATTTTGAAAAACTATAATTCGGCTAAATTATTGCGTTGTCGCTGCCGCTGGCCCTGCGAGAATAGTAAATGGGTGCGTAGGTGAGTGGTGCAGGAGCCAACCAGGGGTTACTGAGAAGATATTTATCGCCAATATATACTATAGGTTAGTTTTTATATCAATTCGAACCAGTAGGTGGTGTTGCTAACGGGTTCTAGGCTTACTTAAGAATACTTTTCATATACCAATTAGGTGCATTTCAGTGAGTTCCAGGATAGTTCCACTATTGGAAAGGGGATGTATTTTGTGCTTGGTAATATAATGAAATAGGTAGTAACCCGTTACAAATTAAATAATCGTCAATTCTGATTATCGTTATTAACTGTAAGTTTCATCAGTGTCGAACAGGTGGCGCTTTAAATTAGTTTGTTGATAGAAAACTGTGGGACCTACTATTATAGATATTTCATAGATGTCCCTAAATTTTAATTTTAGATTACTTTTTCAACTCCAATTTATTTCATGGTACACGTATTCTGTTAATTTATAATTGAGCTACAGCAGTGTTTTTTAATGTGTAGGTTGTGAACCCCCGGTCGAACTTTCTTTAGAAAGGTTGCGAAACTTTTATAGCGAAGTTGCAAAAGGTTAGGAAAGCTACTGCAGTAAGAAAAGAAACAAAGTTTTAAAAGAGTTAATAAGAAAAATGTTAACTAAGAACATAATCATTCGTATCAAATAAACAAAAAAAAAAATATCTTATGAGATCTCTTCCATCTTAAACATTTGTATCAAATTCACAAAAAAATAAACAAGCTTATGAGAACTCTTATGTATATATCCTAACCCTAATTATGAAAATGAACAAATATGTTGAATTAAATATTTGTCTTAAAATATATTACATGAAAAAAAAGAACGGGTAGGAGTGTCCCTCGATATTTCTTCATACTAAAGGGGCCGTGTTATGAAAAGGTTGAAAAACACTGAGTTACCACAACACGTGGCCGGGTCAGCTAATGAAAGATATAAATCACTCCACTTGTATTCCAATAATTCAACAACAATCATCTCGACTCATGGTCATGCAAAACTCTCCAAGTTCTACTCTTATTTTCTCATTTCGTTTCGTTCTGCATGTCCAATAACGCCACGTCTAATTGCCCACAACGTTACAATTATATATTTCCTTTTAATCTATACTAATATTATAAAGCTGAAGAGTTTGTTTGTTTGGTTGAACGCGCTAATCTCAAGAACTACTGGTCCGATTTGAAAGTTTCTTTTAGTGTCAGGTAGCTCATTTATCGAGTATGGTTATATGCTACATATCATCACGTTAAATCACTAATGAAGAATGTCTCAAAATCGGGCTATTTTTAGAGCATCCGCTGCGTGTCAGTGTCAGTATTATATGTGTTGCCATGGTAACATGATAACATTCTGTCGGAAATATTATCAGGGTTTATTTTGTGTTCCTGTTCAAAAGTTTATTCTACGTTATTTTTAATTCCAATTTTTGATTATATGTAGTACGTTGCTATCGCAAACATTTTTAAAGTCTATTTTGTGCTCCTATTCTAAAACTTTAGTAGTAATAATATTCATCCAATAAGAATGGCGAAGGAATTAATCTATACTGCCAATTCTGAAGTTGTCAATATAGGTAGTTCTTATGTATTGTCTACCCAGTTTTCTTTATGTCTAAGTTAATGTAAAGATATAACTGCTTTTATGGAAACATACATGCTACATGCTCCGTGGTATTATTTTGCATTCATTTCATTTATGCACAATAAACAAACCATCTATACTAATATTATAAAGAGGTAAAGTTTGTGAGTTTGTGACGTTGTAGGGGGTAATCTCAGGAACTATTGGTCTGATTTGAACATGTTACCTATGTAAGTTGTAGTATGTTGTAGATGATGTGCGTGTCATACTTACAAATATTTTTGAAAGAGTATTATTGTTATTTACACATCTAATAATAATTTTAAATTTATTAACATATTCAAAAAACGCATGCGAAGCCACGGGTAACAGCTAGTTATTATTATATTTGAAGTTAACATTTCTTTAGGCCACTTGAACACTAAATGAAAATGAATCGTCACGTTCGTGTAGGTGATGCTGAATCGGATTTACTCGGCTCCACTCGACATCAAGAGCACTCGGGCCGTATAAACTTGGCTACAGTCATCTTCAGCCACTTACACTGTCTGCACCAAGAAGTACATCGGTCAAATAATTACGCCTTTATGATTACGTATTACAATAACATAATATAGAATGTTGCTTACTTTATACATAATCAGTGTGGTCTTTGAAGTAAATATACTATGTGTGTATAAATATTATCATTATTATTTTATACATAAAAATTGATTAATTTTTATTTTTATTTGCATATATTTATTTATAAATTTTTACTTGTATCGTGTGGTGACAATATTACATTCATTTTTAAATTACAGAGACACGTTTAAATACGGTCCCGTATAACATTAAAAACTGTTGGCTTAAGATAGTAAACAAAAATGATCTCGAGTGTTAAACGATGCGAAATTAATATAAATGCAAAATTATTCAAATTAACATTAACTAATTATAATATTTAATTAATATTTTAAAATATATTCATTTGGGATCCTTTCTTACATTTGTAATTCAAATCTGAAAATAGAAGCAATACTATAAACTGATGAAAGTGCTACACTGGACGGGTAATGTTTATGCATCGGCGTAGAACGTAATTAATTATTTATTCAATCATATTACACTAGTATATAATATACTAGCCCATGCCTGCGACTTTGTGTAGTAATATTTACTTTAGGCTAACAACGCTATTACGCAGTCGAAGCTCTCAACAGGAAAAAAACCCGATTTGGACACATTTTTCATTGGTGCTCCGTTCTTATTTGTCTTAGCGTGATGATACTTTATAACCTTCCTTGATAAATGAGCTATATAGCACTGAAAGAATTTTTCAAATCGGATCAGTAGTTCCTGAGATTATCCCATACAACGTCACAAACTCACAAACTTTATACTTTTAGTATAGATACCTGTAGTATTCGTAAAACCCCAGAATATCAATGAAAGCTGGTTATGATAAGAGAATAGAATATAACACCACATATTTAGCTAGTAAGTTTAATTCTATATCCAATATTATTCCTAGCAAGCTTAATCAAGCTAAGTCTGATAGATGTTACAAGTTTAAATTAACTTGTTAAGTCGGGTCCAAGGTGAGTCGTTGTATACCTATAACAATATAACAAACAAGACAAGACCAAAACTGTCTCTGCATACAAATGCAATCGATATTGTATTCCATTCAATATATCCATAATCTATTTATGCTAGATAAATATTGCTCGTAGAGAATAGATTATTTTTCATATTAAAAAGCTGTGAAATTAATTTACTTATAGATATACAATTATAATATGTATATCTACATATACATAGGCAGAGACAAAAGGGACCAGACTAGGCCCCCCTCGTCATCGGCTCAAGGCTAAGGCCGTTCCTTCGGCGTGGAGCCCTTGAGTACGCTGCTCGCGCGATATAGTGACACAAAATCTCACAACACTGCAACAACATTACACATATCACCTCCACACACGTGCACGCATACACGCTTACACATGAAAGTGGAAAGGTTTTTATTTTTCCCTTATCGAACTGAAATAATTTAGAAAAATTATCCAATACAGAATACATATAAGAGTTGTCGAGGTATGTATGCTTGGTACACATATATGTTTCAATAACTCATATAAGTATGCATATGTAGTTTAGTTTTGGTTAGCTCAGATAGGTCGCGAATTGCATTGCAGTATCAGGCAACAGTCAGCCGAGGTGTGTCGTGCACCCTTGAGCTGGTTGTGCAAATATTTTTTTTTTTATATCATAGGAGGCAAACGAACAGATGGGTCACCTGATGTTAGGTGATCACCACCGTCCATAGACACTTGCATCACCAGGGGAGTCACAAGTGCGTTGCCAGGGTTGCGTTGCAAGGGAAGGAGGAAGGGGAAGGGGAGGGTAGGTGGGTCTGAGTGCCGCAAGCGCTTGCCTTAGTAGTCCGGTGAAGCTGTTAAGACCTTGCTAGGCCAATAGCGTAGTTAGTTCGAAAAAAAAGAGACAAAAGGTAGGAACATCTTCCATTGATTCTCAACTGTTTTTTCGAACTTTCGAACATACCGAGAGGCAGCAAAACAGACGTGGCAGAGGACTTTGTTTATAATATGTAGTGATAATAAAATTGAAGTAAGTTGAATAAACTCTAAACTCTAAACTAATTATTAATCTGTATACTAATTAAGATCTGTTAAAGAATCTTGAAAAATACGAACCATGTTTTAAACACTCACCAGTTCAATAAAATAAATGGGAAGTGTTTTTGCGGTTAATTTTAAAATGGTTTTTAAAATAGAGTTTATTAGATCAGGCTATTATAATAGAAAATAGTGCTTCTATATATCGAAGCACTGAGTCATACGAATGCCTCGTTTATAGTCGTGAACAATAGAGTTTGGAAACTTCAGATCAGTGGAGTTGATTCAATGGAGAAGTAGCACGCTGCGCAGTACATCCGTCATAATCAGCTTAAAGTGTTGTCTGTGGGATGCGGTGAGTGCGAGTTTCAGGTGACGGTAAGCTTCTTTGGTTTCGCTCCAGTTCAAGTTGCATTTTGCTTACACCAAATGTACTTGGGTACGATGTAAATTGCTGTTGGAAATAAATTATATATATGAGCAGTTACATTTCAAAATAAGCTAAACCAATTTTTGTCGTTCCTAATATTTTACGTTATTTTTCAAGATCTTCAATTTTGTTAATATAAAATATGATGAGTATCTTTATATATAAATTTCTTCTGTTCGTGTGTATATCACTGAACTTCTTCTAAACGGCTGGACCGATTTAGAATAAATTTTGTGTGCATGTTCCAGTGGTTTACATTCGCAATTGGGCCCGGTACGTGGCACTACGGTGGGCTTTTAGGATTTTTTTTTTAAATCATCACTGAAGCACAACGTCCACAGTAACCGCCAGTAAATATATAAAAAAATTAAAACTTTATGCACAGCAATATGTGAACTTCGTTCTCGATGTATAAAAATTGGAAATAAAAAAAATAAACATGTTATATAAACAATTAAAATTGCAATTTCCTGCGGTTTCGCAAGTGTTTTCTATTAAAGTAATCATTCTTGACTTTTTTCAAGTACCTATACTAGTTTCTACCCACGACTTCATCCGCATGGTAGTTGCTTTGGGTTAATGCTAATTTCAACTCGCGATTTCGTTTACGTAAAGGGTGGAAATATTTTTAAATAATACGCATGTTAATGCCGATTTTGACACATTCTTAATTGGTTCTCCGCTCTTACTGTTCTTGCGTGATGATGTATAACAGTCCTAGATAAATGAGCTATCTAAAACACTGAAATAAATTTTCAATTGGGACTAGTAATTTCTGAGACCATCGCGTTCAACCAAACAAACAAACCCTCTAACCCCTTTATAATATTAGTATAGATGACTGAAGAAAAAGAACGGTATTTGATACAAACTTTCATGTCTTTTTTCACTACTTTAGGATTTAAATGTACAACATTTTTTTAGCTTTCATAGCCCTAGCCATCAGTTAGTCAGATAGTTTTTCTAGTGTACATAAGACACATACTTCTATTTTTATCATCTCGGAATATATAAGTATACATAGAAGTATAAAAAGCAATAAAATTTGTACTACTGCCTTTTTTGTATCGTATGAGGCAAACGAACAGGCGATGTTAAGTGATCACCTCCGTCCATAGACACTAGCAACACTAGGAGAGTCGCAAGAGCGTTGCCAGGCTGTGGTTAGGGTGAGGGATGCACCTCCGGCGTTCTTACTGACTGAACGAAATACAGCAATGCAAGCACCTCACGTCGGTTTTCTGTGAGAAGGTGATACTTCCCCAGGCGAGCCGACCCATTCATGCCGAAACCAGTAATAGCTTCAGCGAGGCTCTACCACCTACAAAAAGTCTGCCTGTCAGTTTGGCGAATCAGCTCCATGTGTAAAAATAACTGATATTGAATTATAAAACAGTTATAAAAAATATTTTGGTTACACTGTATAAATACTCGAAGTGTTCATAGTTGTAACTCGATTCACTCTTTGATCACGTGAGAACCTAGGTTCGATCCCTCGGTAGGGAGCCCTTGAGTGCGTTGCTTGCGCGATACGGTGACACACAAATATACATCACTGCTACAACACTACACGATTACCCCCACACACGTGCACGCCTACACGCTTACACATGAAAGTGGAAGGGTTTACTTTTTTCCCTTATCGAACTGAAAAACTCTCAATCTTCCGATAATAAATATATGGAGGAGTTGTTGAGGCGTGTATGCTTGGTACACATATAAGTTTCAACAACTCATACATATATGAATGGTTAGCTAGGTTAGCTAGGATAGGTCGTGATTTTGCATGCAACAGGCAACAGCCAAGCCGAGGTGTGCTGTGCAACCTTGAGCTGGTTGCCAAAATAAAATCGGCTGAGTGCCTTAAGCGCTCGCCTTAGTAGTCCGGTGAAGCTGTTAAGACCTTGCTGGGTCAATAGCGTAGGACATTTAAAAAAAAAATCACGTGAGAATCTTTTAAAATTAAATAATTTTAAATGGAAATACATACGAATTTTGTTTAATTAGCGGAGTGCAATAGTGTTATAATAATCTTCAAAATTATATTTGTATATTCTATTTAATACAACTTTTAACCGTTGAAAGATGTTCTTAATAATGATAGTGTTATAACAGTTTATTTACAAAATACCGTACTCTAAATCTATACTTAATATTATAAAGAGGTAAAGTTTGTCGGTTTGTGACGTTGTATTGCCCAACTGCTCCTGCCACTGTAGCCGTTCCTGAGGGGATGGGCCGGGGAGCTCATCTCCTCATCGCATAGGTCCGGAGGACGAGGGGAAGCAGCTGGTGTGTACCCAGTCTGCCTCTCTATAGGTAGGAGCCCGGCGGCCACCTTCCGCCGGGCGGACCGTTGTGGCTGCTCTACAAGTTTGATTAGCGTGTTCGATCCCTTGCCGCCCCAACAACACGGTCTCTCGGTACACCGTGGGGTTTTAGTCCGTGCGAGTCGGATATAACCCACCCTCTCCCCCGGGAGAAAATCCATAAGAGAAAAAACAAGGGCAATCTCAGGAACTACTGTTCCGAATTCAAAAATTATCTCAGTGTTAAATAGCTCATTTATCGAGATTATAAAGAGGTAATGCTTGTGACGTTGTGAGTTTCTGACGCTGTACGCTTGTGAGTTTGAGATTACACCCATTCTCAGAAACTACTGTTCTGATTTGAAAAATTCTTTCAGTGTTAAATAGATATCATTGATCAAGGAAAGTTATAGGCTATATATCATCACGCTAAGAGCAATAGGAGCGGAATACCGATGAAAAATGTTTCAGTGATGAAAATGATTTGATGAGAATTTTTTTTTCCTCCAGAGAGTATCCGCTGCGTTTTTTTTTTTTATAGAAGCACGATAAAGTGACTGCACTAAACCTGATGTTAAGCATAGTACAATCCAAAAACATCGGCAACCACCGAGAGACAGATTATCCATCGCCGGTCGCCGCTGTCATGCCGCCCATAATGACGAAAGTCGCCCGGTACTGGATATGCACAGGCTGATCCCGAAACGCGACGCGCAGAAGCGAGTCACTATGACGGGCTTTTTCGCCATATGCATGGTGGTTGCGACCCAGTCGGGCTGTAAAACCCTACCACCCCGCTCTCGCCATTGCCTCGTTCGTTGATCAGCAGGGTGCACCACGTGCAGGTGAGGTTGGCTTGGGTGTCTCAAGTCTTACGATGTTATTCGACACCCCTTACACCCCAATTTTAGCGTTAGCCCAAAGTAACTATTACTACGCGGACAGAGTCGCGGCTAAGAGCTAGTCGTTAATATTTCGTAGGTTTGGTGTTAAGAGGAAGTACCTCAAATCGTTATTATTAGCGTAATATGTTAACGTAACGTGTGATACAAAAACAAAATATAAGTCTATTGATCAGATTTGAATTACTCTTGAAATTCATTCAGTAAATTGTAAAATGTATCACAGGGCATCGTTATCTGCTTTCATTGTGGTTATCTGAAAGAAATATATCTACTTGGACTGAGACACGTATTGTATTTTGTCGTGAAAAGAAATTTAGTATTAGGGTTTTTCAATAAATTAAAATTTGATGCCAATTTCTATAAAATTATTTTGAATGCGATAAAACCGTCGTTCAAAGGAGATAAAACAGTTTCATCTCAAAGAATATTTTATTTTAACACTAAGCTTTTATTTTAAGTTAATTACAAACAATTTATTGTTCCATAGAGCAATTTCAATTTACAGAAAGCATTTTTAATTTTATGTTAAAAATCGCATTATTTAACAAATATTTACCTAGATTTCTTTCCATAGTTCAATTGTTTTTTATTTGTATTAGTACATTTATTTGGTTGTTAGGTTTAATATCATGTATTTAGTTTTCGTGGGGTATAATTTCAATGAGTCCACACTATAATCTCAAATAAAGAATACCCTAAGTCAAAATATCAGAAAAGCAAATTTTGAAGAAAGCGGGATAAAAGAAACTGACGGTAATAAAGTAAATTAAAAAAAAGAATGTGGTGTCGTGGGACACCAGGTAGGAACGAAGTTCCTTCGGCTAATGTAGAATCGACACGATATGCAAAAAAAAAATCGTGCTCAATTTTATGTAATCATAATTGAAATCATCAATTAAAATAACAAAATATGTTTCTTTATTTTTTTTTGACAACATAAAGTTACATAGAAATAGAAATAATTACAAAAAAGGAGAAAGAGAAAGGTATTATACACTACTCGTCTGTGTATACGACTGTCGCGCCTGCGCTCGTCTCATTTAATGGTTTTATTCCACGGACTTTTTCTTACGGTTTTACTATCACATTTTTTTCAGTTCGGTCGCGCAGCAAAATCCCTATCTCCTTCAAGCCTGCCGTAAGGAACTTCGTTCTAAAAAAAAAGAATTAACCGACTTCAATCTCAATGTAAATTTATATCATTCATGTCAATTTATCATGTTAGGTTAAAAAATAAACTAATGAAACGATTGGCTGAAAATTAAATTAAAAACTTTGCTACAAACAAGTGAATGTATTGTAAAATTTGACACATTCCTCCCGACGCGGCCGTAAACCGCAAAACTTCGTTGAGTATAATAAAAAGTTAATACATGAAACTGGCAGCCATGGCCGGGTTGCGCATTACTTGCTACATTATAAACAAGCCTGCCTGTGACACCCCTTTATGACCTCCTCTCAACGGACGGTATACATAATTAAATCTCTGCGGTCAAATTAACAATTTGGATCCCCGACAATTGGACATAGTTCCGTTAAGAGCTTATTTATTTTCTAAACAAATTTATTCAACCATTCGCCTGCTCGGTTACGATTCCCACACCACACAGAAATCATTTTGAATCTTGTTTTTATTGCACCATTATTTGGACAACTCACTAAACTAATTTTATATATTTCTATTTTTTTAATTCTTCGTAGGTTTTATCGTTTATCCACAATCTCAAGATTTTAAATGGTCATAATTTTATTTTATTTTAATCACAATAAACGTAGAGTATGAATGGTCTTCAAGTGCTGATGCTGTAACAACTCTATATATATTTGGCGATCGATTTTGATCTTTATGTAGTACAGCCCGATTTACCACCATGAAATGGCTTTATAACAATGTCTTTCTTTCTACGTTCATTGACAAGGTCTCGGATCTCCCTATCATTTAGCCACGTTTTTCTCCTCTCGTATTTGATTGCAGAAGTTTACTTTGCGGATATCTATTATGAAGTACTTATTGATAGGCCCCTGTTACGCAACACTGCAATAAAAAATATTTGGCTATATTTGTGCATTTTTAACCAACGAAAAAAACGGAGGAGGTTCTCAATTCGACGCGTATATATTTTTTAATATATGATCACGCATAACTTTTTACAATATAGTGCGATTTTAAAAATTATTTTTTTATTGGAAAGAGTATACTCTGAAATTGATCCCATATAATTTGGAAAAAAAAATCCAACCCTAAGAGTATGAGAATAGAGAATGATTGGTTGTTCACTCACTGATTATATCTAAGACCGCGCATAACCTTTGACAGAATAGTCCGACTTTAATTAATATTCTTTGATTTATACCCCGAAGTTAGTACCATATACATTTTGACAAGGAAAAACAACCCCCAGTGTAGAAAAACAGGGGATGATTTATAATTCAGTATTTCGGTTGTGTATTACAAATAAATTAAGCATGTACTAATTAGTAGATTGTAGGCACAAAAAATTGTAAAATAAAAACTTTTTAACAAAAAATTTAACCACCGAAAAAATGAAAAGCAAAAAATAATAAACCTTTCACTTTATTAATTTTAATAACTACGTTCTTAAAGTAATTTAGTTCATTGATTATTTGGCGCCGACTTAAAATCATTTAGGTATACAATATATAAAAAAGTAAAATCAAAAATTTCTTGTTGTAAAAAGACGTGGCAGGGACAATGAATTCCAAACGGAAGTGCAAAGTAGCGTCGCGTCCACTTAGGTACTTCTCTCGTGTTAATTTTTTTTTGATTGCATGATTATACAAATATACGCAATATTTTTGTGATTATTAAAATTGAATTATATTGATGATAATATTTAAGATATATCTTTTAAGTTATTTGAGTATATTTAATTACTTTTAAATATATATAAAATGTAGTATGATAATATATATACATAGACATTTTTTATTCCCTTTCACCTCAGATGTAATCCGAGATATTTTTGTGGCAATTTCAATGTTTCTCTTTTTTGCGGGCTTCTTTTCTTTTGTCGTCTTACTTTATTATTGTTTGTTTCTCTTGTTCTTTCCTATCTTGTCATATACAATTATTAGTCTATTTTCTATCTTATCAACTATTACAATTTCGTCTAAATTTGTATTTGTTTTAGGCATATTATAATTACATATTACCTTTTTATTATTATTGATAGGGTTTTTATATGATGTTAATTGGAGATTTGGTTTAAGTACATAAAGAGACTAGCTAGCTTGTTGTAGTTTGTAAAAGTTGTTGAGTATATATTTTTCTATACTAATTGTTTATGTATGTAAGTTAATGTAGGTGGTAGAGCCACACTGAAGCTATTACTGGTTTTAGCATTAATGGGTCGGCTCACCCATGGTAGTACCACCCTCTCACAGAAAACCGACGTGAAGTAACAGTGTTTACATTGTTTTGTTTCGTTCGGTCAGTGAGAGCGCCGGAGGCCCACCTCCCGCTTCGCCCCTCCTTGCTCCTCTCCCCCTTACTCTTTCCCCCAAACAAAGGCTGGCAATGCACTTGTGACTCCACTGGTGTTGCAAGTGTCTATGGACGGCAGTGATCACTTAACATCAGGTGACCCGTCTGTTCGTTTGCTTCCTATGACATAAAAAAATTGATTGTGGCTTGTTGAGTTTGTGACGTGTATATATGATGAAACTTATACAAGATATATTTAGGGAGTTTTTGGAGGGATTTTGGTCTGTTATGTAGTATATTTTATATTTTATTCATAATCTTGTGTTATTTGACTCTTCTATCTATACTATAATAAAACTGTAACAAGTCGAAATCTGTACATAAAATATTTTTTGAAAATTTTAATCAGGGTAGACTATGTTATCGATATAGAAATCAAAAATAATCTTTTTGCAATTTTTGTCTGTCTTTCTGTCTGCCCCTATGAACACGCATCACTCTGAAAGTACTGAACCAATCTTGACGAAACATGATATAGTGATAACTAATATTACGAGATTACATCAAATATACTTTTTGTCCCATAAAACGCAAATGGTTCTCCAGGATGAAGGATTAAAGTCTAGAATCTAAATCTGTGATAACTGATATTGACAACACGGAACGTTTGCACGCGCATGCGTCTGCTCCACAATAAATTGTTGTCAAAATACAAAACAACTAAACCACAGTGTAAAAAGTGTATAAGTCTATATAAATTGCATAGTTAATCAGATTGTATAATTACATATATTCATAAAGTGTAATAGATTCTTTAAATCACAGGGATAACAGGGAAGTGAACAGTTCATAATATTCGTAAATACGTCCGAATTGTGATTTAAAATGTCTGGACTATTGCTATAAGAAGTGCATAAACAGTGAAATAAACAGTGTTATAACGTGCACAAACATTAAAGTTACCTAAAGTGATACCCATTGTTTCCATATCAGTAAATACCGGCCATTCTTTAATGTAATCCCCTACACGTGTGGTTGGCATTTAAAATTCGACCCTTGGACTCATCGATATCCGATATATTCAGTAGCATTATTAGCAGAACGTAAAATACACACGTCCGATTTGTGTGAATTTGGCGTAGCGCTCCGATAGTTGACTACAGCTAATGTCACGCCGGTTCAAATCCTACTTGAGTACATTATCATTATTTATTCTTTTTATCTCAATTTTTTTTTCTTTATTCTGAACCAAACTATCTAACAATGACGTCTAATATACAGTGTGCTGGTTGTTTGAAACAAATAATAAGTACGCAATATATTAAATGTTGTACTTGTGCAGCCACATATGATTTAACTTGCGCAAATATATCCGAAGAAAGATTTTATATTTTTTATGGTCAGAGCGATAAAAGCAGCAGACGAGACTGGACATGTCCTGCATGTGCCAGTAAATTCCCAAAGGGAGACAACTCTCACACCCCATTACGTAAACAAACCATAAGCTCACCAGTCAACATTCCCACGGATAATGTTACTAACAAAGAAAAAGCTTTGGATGGCAACACCAATTTAGTAGACATCATAAAGAGTGAAATACGTTCTGCGATACGAATAGAACTCTCACCTATTAAAGAAAAGTTTGGGAGATTTGCAGACTTCAGTCGAGTATATTAGTGAACAGTATGATAGTATAATACGAGTAACAAATGTATTAACAAATGATCACAAAATCTTAAAATCTGAATAGGAAGAACTACGAACTACTGTCTCGAATCTAACCGAAACTTAATTCGTTGGAACAATATACAAGGGATACAAATATTGAGATACAAGGAGTGCCTCAACATAGGACAGAAAACATTGTTTCAATTGTCATGAAAATAGCTGATGTAGCTTCTTATAAAATAAATGACTCGGATATATTAAATTGCACCCGAGTAGCTAGTCTTAATAAAGACTGTAAACGGCCTCGTGCAATTATAGTAAAGTTGAAAAGTACCCGCTGTCGTGATGAGTTCTACTCAACCGTGTCATGCTACAATAAGAAAAACCCCAACAACAAAATGTGCTCATCATTACTCGGTATTGGAGGTAACAGTAGTCTTGTGTACGTGAGTGAGCATCTTTCTCCTGCTAATAAGGCATTACATGCGGCGGCAAGAGCGAAAGCAACACAAATATCATATAAATACGTTTGGGTGCGCAATTCTCGTATATTCATGTGTAAAGATGACACTTCTCCTTTCGTCCTTGTTAAAAATCAGCATGTCCTAGATACTTTACGGTAATATTGTTTACCTTATCTTTAGTAAGGTCTTTGTTTTGTTTTTCATTGTTAATAAACTATTTGTATAATACTATGTACTTAATATTGTTTTATCTATGGAAATGCTAACTATATATTATCAGAATATTAGAGGAATGAGAACAAAAACAATAAACATATATAATGCTTTCCTATTGAATAATTACGATGTAATATGCTTGTGTGAGACTTGGCTTGGCAGCTCTGTAGGTTCTAGTGAATTATTTGATGAAAGATATTCTGTTTACTGTAAAGACTGAACTAATAAATTTATGACAAAATATAACAAATCACACGGTGGAGGGGTACTAATTGCAGTTAAAAAAACTTTATCATGTATTTATAATAGTCATCTACATACTTTTATCGAGGATATCTGGATTACCTTGCGTACAAATACGTTTACACTCAATATATGTACAGTGTATTTACCCTCATATTTAACTTTTGACCAATATACAGAGTTCATTGAAACTGTTGAACGTACTTTCTTGTCATTTCCTACTCAGACAATTATATTAGGCGGTTTCAATTTACCTGAAGTCGATTGGAGAAATCGACCTCTAATAGTAACAAATAACAAGACTAGGGTTCTCTTTGATTTTATGGACAGATGTGATTTAACAGAATCGAATCTAATTCATAATAATCTTGGAAGAACACTAGATCTCATTATTCATAGTTCAAAAGTACCAGTTAAAGTCTTAGAAACACAAATATTGAGTCAGATAGATATTCACCACCCCTCTCTAGAGATAACATTAACTTTAATAGACAAATATCATTAAAAGAAAATAATAATACTAGATACAGATTTCGAGGAACTAATTTCGCTGCTTATAATAGAGAACTATTGGAGATATCCTGGTCGCTATACAGCGAATATAATGTGAATGATTTCTTGCATAAATTTTATGACATTCTCTGGGAAGTCATTGAAAAATACACACCTAAATCTAAATAAAAAAATGGATGGCCAGTATGGTTTTCGCAATCTCTTATAAAAGTAATGAAAGAAAAAGACAAATTTCATAATAATTATAAACGTTTCGGTAACCCGCATGATTATGACACATATGTTATGCTTAGAATAAGAGTAAAATCTTTATTTGATTTATGTTTCAGGTCTTATATTAACAGAGTAGAACAAAACTTAAAAGCTGATGTTAAGGCGTTTTGGAATTATACGAAATCTAAAAAGGCTACTAATGATTTACCAAAAACAATGTTTTATAAGTCCATGGTTGCTGATGACGGTAAAAGTATAGCTGATTCATTTGCGAATTACTTTGCAACTGTCTATAATTCTAGCTCTTTCCATGCATATACTCTTGATTTTCCAGAATCGTCTAACTGTATAGCTTTAATGAATATAACAGATAGTGATGTGGATTTAGCCCTCAAGTCCATTGATATTAACAAAGGAGCAGGCCCAGACGGTATCCCGCCAATTATCATTCGCAGTTGTGCAAATTATCTGAAAGAACCGCTGGTTCTGCTCTTTAGAAAAAGTATTAATGAAGGCACATTTCCGGAACTATGGAAAATAGCCAAGATCGTCCCCATATACAAATCAGGTAACAAAATGGATGTAACGAACTATAGACCCATTAGTATTCTTAGCTGCTTTGCAAAAATTTTCCAAAGCATAATTTATAAGCAAATTAATTATTATTTAAAAAATGTTATTAGTGAAAGACGACACGGCTTTGTTACAGGGAGATCCACGACTACTAATCTGTTAACATACATTCATCACTTAAGCACTGCATTTAATGAAAGAACTCATATAGATTCAATATATGTTGACTTTGCTAAAGCTTTCGATACAGTTGATCACGCAATACTTTGCCGTAAAGCTTATCACATTGGCATACATGGATCTCTTTTGCGATGGCTAACCTCGTATCTTTCTAATAGAACGCAGCTGGTTGCTGTATATGGTTACGACTCTACTCCATTCAAAGCCAAATCAGGAATACTGCAAGGCTCAAATTTGGCACCACTCTTATTTGTTTTGTTCATTAATGACCTCATAGACAATGAAATGAAATGTCTAGCATACCCTGATGATTTAAAAATTTACAATAAAATTTCATCATATGAGGACTGTATTGATTTACAAAATGACATTAATCACCTACACCTCTGGTGAATTCGAAATAACATGGCAATAAATATACAAAAATGTCATTTAATTATTTTCACAAAGAAACGGTCTCCAATAGTTTATCCGTACAAAATAAACAATACATTGTTACAGCGTCAGAATAGAGTAAAGGATCTCGGTCTTTGGATAGATTCAAAACTAACTTATGCATGCCATTATGAGTACATTACATCAAAAGCTAACAAAGTTATGGGTCTTATATTCAGAATGTCAAAACCATTTAAAACCCCTGCTACATTAATTACTTTGTTTGTGACATTAGTTAGAAGCATCCTAGAGTATTGTTCGGTGGTATGGAATCCATACTATCACGTTCATACTGACAGGATAGAAGCTATCCAAAGACGTCTTGTACGTAATTTATCATCAAAACTTGTACTATGACGCAAACTACCATCATATGAAAATAGACTAGATCACTATGGGTTCAAAACACTCTCATCCAGGCGTAGTTTTAATTCTTATTCAATCCTACACAAAATAATTAATTCCAAATGGGATACAGCAGAGTTGTTAAGCCAATTATCAATAATCACAAGAGTTAGTCGAAATCAAAATATCTTTCAAGTTTCACATTGCTCAAATAATGTCTCTAATTTTAATCCATTATACAGAATGTGTAGAGAATACATTAAAAAAGCAAGGGATTTGGATATAATTTACGAAAATACAAGTAAGGATAGTAATAGTGAAAGTAATCATGCATTATTTTGTATTTAGCAAATATCATAATCTTTTCCTTTTTGTTATAAATTTTTTATTACTTCTATAATTTTGTGAAATGTATTTTGCAACTATCATAATCTTTTTTATTGTTATTTTTAATTATTGCTATATTTTTTAACATGTTGGGCCCAACATTAATAGGAAAACAAATTTAGTCCTGTAAGCTATTATTATTAATGTACATTTTGTGTAATCTGTTTTCTGTTGTTGAGCCTGAATAAATAAAATAAAAAATGAAATAAATAAAATTACAAGGCTACATCCAGGATACTTTTTGTCCCAAAAAACGCAAGGGTTTCTCCAGGATAACGAAAAACAAAAATTTTTAGTTAACGTAACTAGACTTTTTTGCGACACCTTAGTACAAGAGCCAGCAACGTTGGAAGAACAAGAATTTTAGAATAGCTGGTTCTTTAATATATCAATATATATTTTTTATATCATAGGAAGCAAACAAACAGGTGGGCCACGTGATGTTAAGTAACCACCACCGTCTATAGATACTAGCAACTCCAGGGGTGTCGCAAGTGCGTTACCAACCTTTTTTTTTTATTAACGTGGGGAAAACGGTGTCGTCCGCGTAGCATATTAGACGCGCTCTTGATGGGAGCGCGCCGCGGAGCACCCAGTCGTAGCCCACGTTACACAACAAGGGCCCTAGGAGGTCGCCTGCGCAGAAAGCGCCTTCAGAAGGCCCAAGGCGTCCAGTGTTGAACACCCCGACCGGAAGCCGAACTGCGCGTAGGACAAGTTCGGCCCTACGTTTTCCAGGTGTCGGACGACACGGGAGGTGATCACCCTCTCGAGCATCTTCTCGGTGTCGTACAGCAAGACGATGGGCCGGTATGCCGACGCACTGTCCGGAGAGCGGCCTGCCTTAGGAATAAGAACGAGCCGCCCCGTCTTCCAGGGCTTCGGGAACTGTCCTTCCGCCAGACAGCGGTCGAACAGCCCCCGAAGCCGCCTTCCGAAGTGCCCCATGCAGAGGGCCAACACCCAGCTCAGGACCCGGTCCGGCCAAGGCGCCGTCCGCTTGCCGCGGAGGCACTCGACCGCCTTACCCATTTCCTCCTCCGATACCGGGGGAGTACGGTCAAGCACCTCCGTCACAGGCGCGAAGCGCGGGGGCGGCGGTATAGGAGGAGGAGGGCGCTCCGGAGGGTCGGGGAACAGCTCTCCCACGACCCTCTCGGCCACCTCTGGCTGGAGAGTTTCCGTCGTCAGAGTAAATCGGCTGAGTGCCTTAAGCGCTCGCCTTAGTAGTCCGGTGAAGCTGTTAGTTAAGATCTGGCTGGGTCAATAGCGTAGTCATTTCGAAAAAAAAGAGGTTTCTATACTTATATTTAAAAAAAAATCACATATAATCTGGGTATATGTTTGAGTGAGTCCGTGGATTGTTTAAATTCACAAATGGAAATAGTTGTGGCTGCAATCAGGTATCCGTTTTATTAAATTTTCGTGTTTAAAAATACAATTGATAACCAAGTGAAGATACAGTGATAACCACTTTGGTACAGACGAAGTTGCACAGGTCAGCTAGTATTTTATAAAATTGGTGTTGTTTTACGTAATATAATTCGGTTATTGTGCATAAGTGAAGTGAATGGAAAATAATAGCACGGACCATAAATTCTGAGATGCCACAAAAACTCCCTGGAAAGTTCTAACAAGAGAGCCACTGCATTATTGGAACATTGAAATAATCACACTACACGTAATATTATTAACTACTCGACAATATCGGTAATAATGTGGAAGATAGTTTGACAAAAATAAGATTATAGAAAAAGATATGTTTATTTGTATGTCAGCGTGATTACGTCATCTTATTTATTATTTAATTACATCAAGTATGCATATTTTGCATAATGATATCAATACAGCATTTATTACTTCAAACACAGCCAATAAATATTTATCTTCTTGCGGTAGTACTGCATTTAATAAAGTGTAGCGCTTCGATAAGTATATGGAAATTCGCGGGCTGAGTGGCAAAGCAGGCGTGTGCCTAGCTGATAAAGGTTTTAGGGGTGTTTTTCAATTTGGCGATGCTGAAGCTTTGCTATTATTATCTGTATTCATGTATTTTATTACAGAACTTAAATTTATTGTAATTCACAAATATATGTTTATTTTATTACCATTTCTATAATTTGTAACCGAGATAGGTATCTTTGAACAAACGTTTTAAGAGTTGCTATGATCTATAGCTTCTCCATTACCTTTATTTTTTTTTTAATTTAAAAACAATCTTCGTTCTTTTATTTAGTCTTATATATTGCGGTTTTAATATTATATTTCAATAAATACATACTTGATACAAACTGGTATTTTATTTTAACTAAATCAAACATCGTTAAAATCATAGATGACAATGAACAAAAGAACGACAAATCACTCAGTGCTACCTGAATACAGATAGCATTTAGCCTTAGTCATAATACTACAGTTGTTTTTTTTTTCTAATTTAGCGATTATAGATTACTGTTACTTTTCTATATAATTACACTAATCTAGATTTATATACTTGATAGTTTTGTATTTGGAACGAAGTTCCTTATCGCGCGTTGTGAACGGGGGCTAGACGGAAAAAATTCTTACGAAAAGTTGTAACGACACATTTTGCTATAGTAAGCTATTGTAAGCTGTGCGGCGTCGCATGTTTCTCTATCTGTCTCTCTCTCTCTCTCTCTATTATAGAAAGCAAGCCAGATATTTTCATTTCTATTTCGCATTGAACAGTGTGGTGTCGCGACGATTATTTTTGTTGAGTGTATACAGGTTTTTTGTAAATAATAAATAATAATTTAAATAAAATAGAATCCCAAACATATGTTTCCTACTTCAGTTACCACAAGCCAATTATTACGAAAATTGAGCCTACTGATTAAGTTTATATAACATTATATTTGTTAATAATAAAAAAAATATTATTATAACTTAAAAAAATAAAATTTTATTACAATTCCTTCACTAATTAATCGAAAGGAACTTCGTTCCATCCGGGTGTCCCTTGACACCTCTCAAGTTTTTTTAGTTTATATTTCTTTTATTTCTTTAAATCGTCAAACATCGCTCTAATAAGGTGGCTGAATTATATATGGAGTTACTGTGCTCACTCAAAATAGATTGCTCTGATTAAATAAGTGTGGACTAAGTATGGACAAATAAATTTATGCTCAACTAGCCTCTGCCCGCGAATTCGCACGCGTGGAATAAAGACATTCTTTATTTCTAATACGCAGCGAAAGCTCTCAAGAGGAAAAAAAACCCGATTTTGAAATATTTTTCGTTGGTGCTCCGTTGCTATTGGCCTTAGCGTGATGATATATAAGCTATAACCATTCTCGATAAATGAGTTATATAACATCGAAAGAATTTTTCAAATCGGACCTGTAGTTCTTGAGATAACCCCCTACAACGTCAAAAAACTCACAAACTTTACCTTTTTATAATATTAGTAGATAATCAAGTCGTGTCATGTTCATGTCATTTTTTACAATATCCTTTTTTGTCTTCTATTAACATACATTAATGTATAACTTAATCTCGGTCAAGTGTATTAATTTAAAATAATTCCACGTAAAAGCTTTACATCAAAAATTTATTCCAGGAACCTAGAATTAATTTAAACTTTGCATTTAATCTTGTTAGCTGACGAAACTTTCGCAAAGTGAGATAAAGTATCACCTAAAACAGCAGAGTTTTAAAACATTGTTAAAGGTCATAGAATAAGTAAAAGGCCCAGTTATTTTTGGCCGAATTTGTTTTGCAAGTGACTATGTTTTTGAAGCATAGAAAACATTCTGGCTCTCATAGATTAAAATTAAATAACGGAATTATGACAAACTATCTATTCTGTTTACTCAAAGTTAGAATACTGTACATTATTAGATAAATAAAAATATTGTTATTGTAACAAATGACCATATTTTTATTACCTATAGTCGACTCTGGAAATAACTAATCCTCTTTGTTTAAGATTATTACAGATATTAGTAGGAGGTTAATTATTACGAAGCGTCTTGTTTTTTTATATCATAAGAGGTAAACGAACAGGTGGGTCACCTGATGTTAAGTGATCACCACCGTTCGTAGACGTAACACCAGGGAGTCGCAAGTGCGTTGCCAGCTTGTTGGGGGGGGGGGGGGGGAAGGAAGGAAAGACGAGAGAGAGAGGGGGAGGAAAGGTGGGCTTCCGGCGCTCTCACTGACCGAACGGAACGCAACAATGCAAGCAGTGTTACTTCACGTTGATTTCCTGTGGGACTGATGGCACTACGCCGAGCGAGTCGACTCATTTATGCTGAAGCCAGTAATAGCTTGAGATGACTATCTGTTCTAACAATCTTGTTAGTGTTGTCATCATTTAGGTGACCCTCTTAATAGAAGTTTCTAGGGTGTTTTTGTGGCATCTCAGAATGAATGTTCTGTTATTAGTTATTTCCTAACCTCTTCACTTGTGCAGAGCAACCAAGTTATAGTACATAAGACGCTACCACAACAAATAACGCAATATAAGAAAGAAATCATCAATAAACTAAAGTATAGCTAAAATTCTGTTACAGGGTTATACAATCTATTGTACATTTCATTATTATAGTTTCCTAACCAATTCTTGAGTCTTTCAATAAGACTAAGACTGCCTGGCATATCTTCTTCTATACATATAATAAAAATGAGGTGTCTGTATGTAACAGCGAAATAAAAAGTTTTCACTGATTGGGTACGAACGTATACACGCTACTGATAACAAAAATGCAATTTTTAAAATTTGTCTGTCTGTCTGTTTGTTCCGGGTAATCTCCGAAACGGCTGAACCGATTTTGATAGGAATGTCCCTAACAGATAGCTGAAATTACTGCGGGTGACATAGGCTACTCTAAATTAGACTAAATGTTAACCACGGCTTTGTTTGCAATGCTATCTCCAAAACGGATGGACCAATTTTCACAGAACTTTCACCAAAAGATAATGGATACCATAACAGGTAATTTAGTATGTTTTAATTTAGACTAGCTGTTAACTGTGGCTTCGCTCGCAGTACTATCTCTAAAATAGTTAAACTGATCTTCAAGAAACTTCCATTGCCAGATAGCTGACTTTATAAAAAGTAATTCAAGTTATTTAATTTTTAGACTAGCTCTTCACTGTGGCTTCGCCCGCATTACTATCTCCAAAACGATTAGACCGGTCTTCACGAAACTTCCATTGGCAGATAGCTCATTTTATAAAAAGTAATTCAAGCTATTTTAGTATATACTAGCTGTTAACAGTGGCTTCGCTCGCAATACTATCTCCAAAACGGTTAAAACGATCTTCACGAGACTTTCACTGACAAATAACTGACCTTATAAAAATAATTTAGGCAATTTTAGTTTATACTAGCAATTAACCGTGGTTTCGCCCGTAGTTCTATCTCCGTAACGGTTAGACTAATCTTTACGAGACTTCTTCTGGCAGATAGCTGACTTTATAAAAGTAATTTAGGTGATTTTTGTTTATAATAGCTGTTAACCGTGTTTTCACCCACAAAACTTTCTTCAAAACAGTTAGACAGATGTTTACGGAACTTTCATTGGTAGACAGCGAACCTTATAAATAGTAATTAAGGTTATTCTATTTTAGATTAGCTGTTACCTACGACTTCGTCCGTATGAAACTTAGCAAAAATATGTTGTTCACTGTAAACATGTGCGTATTTATCGCGCTTTAGTATATAACATTTTATATCTTGATTTATATATATGCAAGATTCAAGACGTCACTACATTCATAGTTTACAATTTAATATAATAATAATTATTAGCAATTTTGAAGTCAGAAGAGGTATTTCTAATATGATATTAGACCATATACTTATTGATAATATTGGCACATTATATTATTATCTATTTCTAAGTAATTTTTTTCATCAGTTTTTTGTATAGTTTAAGTGAGCACTGAGGTAGTTATATGGTTGGTTAATGTACCAAATAAGCTGGTTATGATATCTTTATTAATTACACTATTAGTATCTATGTATCTAATGTACACGTTACATGTTACTGTCAGTAGCGTGTGTGTCGTACTTACAATAGTTTTTTAAAGAACATTTCTATAGTTGTACATAGTTTCATTATTTAATAATCTCTAATACAATTTAAAAAAAAAAACGCTGCGGTTACAGCTAGTAATAAATAAAAATAAAATAAATGATAATTCGCATAATCTAGATATCGACGGGATACATATTTCAGATAGTTCAGAGGTATTAACTGTTTTTAAAAATTATTTTACGTGTGGTAGGTACCTTTATAACTAACAAAAAATATAACTTCATTCATTCAAACACATCGAAGACTATGGAAAATATCGTTAATGGTAATAAAGTCCTTAGTTGTCAATATCTCACCGTATTTGGCAAATAACCTCTATAAAACCTCCATGTATAGAAATCTCTGTACTTTCGCTAAAATCATATGAAAATAGTGAGTGCGGTTACGTATGTACTATTGTTAAATTCAAATTAACATAAGTGTTAAATCAAAACTGTAAATGAACTCGTTGACCTTCATATGTTATGTTTATTTTTGTTTTTAAAACAAGTATAAAACTAAACTAAGTGTTGTACATTGTACTTAAATTATCGGTGAATAGTTCAAACATTCGATAGGCCGAAACCGTAATCTGTTGAAACCCTGATACATATAGATCTCAATTGTTAGCACCCCGTATAAATTTAATAAACACCGTTCATATGGAAGTTTCCCAATCCCAAGGCAATATTGGTTTCCACTTGGTGGGGCGCTCGGAACGTTCTATAGATCTAAAGCAATTGAAATAAGCGGTATAAGGATTTCATTAAGAATTGTATTTACATACTAGCATTTGTGTCATAATTGGGAATATTGTTAGTTTCAATAAATTATTATTATCCCATGTATAAGAAATATATATTGTAGTAGTGGTAATTTAATATTTATCGATCAACGAAGAGAATCATTAAATATTTAATTTTATACTTTAAGAAGATAAGTTGTTGATATTAAGAATATGGAAAATAAGTACTTGATCGAAGTAATGTTATTTTTAATAAGCAATAAATTGAAATAAATTGCCTTGTTTTTATCTAGAAATTTACTGTAATTTTCAGTGTTAGGTATACCTATACTTTGTGTCTGATAAGTAAAGGCTTACTAATTAGTAATATAATTGGATATGAATAATTATATGGCTCTTCCAGCTTCTAATTTCTACGAGCTTGTTTGTTTAGCGACTAATTAGGCAGAGTTGGTAAAGTTTGGCGGATGCCGCCTCACTTTGTCGAGTATAAGGTAAGGTTTCTATCTTTCTCTTGGGCACAATTAAACGGAATCTTTAAATAAATGACGACCGCCTTAGTCTTAAATTATTCTTCAGTTAATGAACATGCTCGAGTCTTTAGTTACTTCATAAGAATATTAATAGAAAATTAACTAGTGTTAAACAATATTTTAATTTTATTTGAATAAATAAGTAGCTTTTCTTATATGTTTATGTGTTACCACAAATTTTCTAAAATACACGACAAATTTTGATATGGTTTTCACTATCATCTATTTTTTCAGAAAAGTTTATATTCAATATATAAAATTTTAATAGATGTAATTTGTTAATATTTATTTTACCAACGATTTGAGGTGGTTTACTAAATTAGACTTGTTAGTATTAAACTAATTAACATCTTATTACCAATTTTAATTTTAACAATACATTATCAAATGACATAAGATAACTAACTAGGCTCAGTTACCGGTCAAAACTAGCTACCAGAAAATGCTTATTTATTCACATAATACGAAACATGGTGTGTATTTATCAATAGCCTCTGCCCGCGACTTCGTTCGCGTGGAATAGATACACTAACACCCAGCAGTTCTCAAAAGGAAAAATATCCCGATTTTGAAACATTTTTCATCTGTGCTCCGCTTTTAATTTGATTGATAAAAAATATATATTTAGTACATTTATGGAACCACTGAAATAATTATTAATTAATTCTCCTTGGTTTTATTGGATGTCAAAAAAAATTTTTAGGTGACAGGAGTGCTTTTACTCTTGTCATGGGTTGCGAAAAATTTCTTTATTTTTGTTAAGTTGTGTTTACTTAGAATTTGAGAGCTTTACCACCTGTCTTTTGTTTCAAAGTTATAATTAATTTCAATTTTCATTTACACATACATTTTTTTTATGTTTATATAATTAAAGATCATGGAAAATGGCAAATAACTGAGTAGTCATAATGAAAATCTTTGTTTATCAAAGTATATTAGTATATATACCCTTTGACAAAAGAACCGTAATAAAGTTCAAACTTTAAAAAATCAATTAACTATGCTCGAATGTCGACCATTGGGCACCCACTATTAATACTAATACTTTAATTACGGGATACCTCGATTTGTCTAGTGAAAAATAATTACATGAAAGTAATTATTTATCAATTAAGCTTCTATAGGTATGACCTATATTTGGTAAAATAATTTAATTAAAAATGCCTTAGAACTCATACCAAGATTGGAACTCCCATTTAATTAAAAAGTCGGTAACTGTCAAGTTTTCGTAAGTTTTTTGAATATTTGTATTTTCATTTGTACAACTTAAGACAAGTGATTTATTTCTTTCGACATCGTTTAAGAATAGAATTATTGTATATTTATTTTGATACATACATATTATTACTTTTTTAGTTTTACTTTTTTGGACTTTGTCAAAGATAGCTGAGTGAATTTCTTGCTTGAAACAAAAGCTGCGCGCACCTATGTAACACACTATGAAGTTGGTTAATTAAACAGTCTTTCTTTAAAGATATGGACATTGAATTTTAAATATATAATTATTTTATATAATTTGTAGATGTTATTTATTTAAGCTTTTAATAATAGTATCTATTTGTGTCGTTCGAATTTTTAACTCAGTACTAAAATGTTAATATGTGTTAAAACGATGGTGGATTAGTTGATACCGTATTCGGAGACCACTTCAACCTACGTATATCCACGCCAAACTTTTTGACCGCCCTGAATATAGCTACGTAGATCACAAATTTACATAATAATAGCATTTTATTATACTAATAACATTAAGACAACTTAATAAATAAACTTAAATAAATGTCCATTTAGGTTCCGATAATACTACTTTTTACTTTGTTTTGTATTAAACTTTAACGATACTATGGGCGAGCCCGTTCTTACGACTATATTCAGAGCGGCCAATAAGTTTGGAGTGGACTATAAATTCAAATCTTACCGAGTTGGAGCTGAAGGAAAACGTGATGAATAGTGATGAATTGTCGTATAGGGCTTTTTGTAAATCCGCCTGGCTAACTACCACCCTCAATTAGCAAATCTGCCGCTCATCACCTTTACTGTGTAGCGACAGCTAAACTCGAGAGCCGGCTTCCTTATAGCCTTAGCGTGTTTACCATATTAGATCACGTCGGCATGTAACATCAGATTATGTTCACTAAAAAAAGTGTTGTAGTCCGGAGAAACTGGCCAATAGCGTAGTCGGTTTGAGAAACAAAATTACAAAGAAGTGTAATTTTTCACGTGCGTATATTATAATGTCTATACTAGATAAAGGATTATTTATTAACGTATACTATAATACGTCAATGCCCCGTAAAAATATAACCTCTGTGGAAATAGTTTTATTGTTTTAATAATATCATAGGAATATACTTGTTGAAACTCGGTTTCACCGACAAGTTACCGTAGCTAAGCGACTATAAAGGACGGTAACTATGCGCGTTATCTGAGGCATGCAGTTGACAATGCGGCTCGAAATACGTAATCTCTGCTTAGTAAAGTGGGTGTCTGTTTGCAGGCTTCTACGTGCTTCTGTTAAGGATAAAATCTATAATATATACAATTATTTTATTTGATTATATTTTGACGAATCTTTTACTTTTGTGCTACGTATGTGTTTTAGAGTGAATAATTCGAGAAAATCGTCAGTGGATTAATCTACTAAATGTTTATTATGTACTTTCAAAGTTTCCAATGTGTCCGTTTTCTACAGGAACACTCCTTGTTTATGTACGAATGATATCTTGTGTCCATTTCTGATGGATACTCACCCTCGCGGAGGAGAGAGTGGGTTATGTCCGACTTGCAAGGACTAAACCCCCATGGTGTACCGGCAGACCGCATCTGGACGGGCGGCAAGGTATGGTACCAGCTACTCAACCTTGGATAGCCGCCTCAACGGCCGCCGGGCTTTTACCTAATTGGGAAACAGACTGAGTACACTGCAGCTGCCTCTCCTCGTCAGCCGGAGAAGGGTCCTCTGGCTAATCCCCTCAGGCCCAACTACGATGGCGGAATGAGACGAGCAAATTGCTACCTCCTCCTGCCGGTCTTCCGTCCGCGGAGAGGGTCGCTCAGAAGATTATCTTCGCGAGCAATCTCCACCACCTCCTTTTGCGAGATGACCTCCTCGCAGCTCCATTTCTGCACCCTAAACAACGTGTATGCACAATTTCATGATGTTCGGTTAAGTAGTTTTTGTTTTTTTTTTTATGTTATAGGAGACAAACGAACATGCAAGCCACCAGATGTTAAGTGACCACCGCTGTCCATAGATACTAGCAACACCAGGAGAGTTGCTATTGCGTTGCCAGTCTGTGTTTGGGGTGAAGGGGAAGGGTGGATAGGGATGAAGGGGAGGGAAAAAAAGGTGGGCCTCTGGTGCTCTCACTGAACGAACGAAAAGCAATAGTACAAGCATTGTTACTTCATGTCAGTTTTCTGTGAGAGGGTGGTGCTACCCCAGGCGAGTATGACCCTTGTGTGTAAAGTGTGACCAACACAGACAAACTCACTTTCGCACTTATAATATTAGTTAAGGTTTGCTGAATGTCAATGAATATCGCAAATTAGCTTGAACGATTAAAAAATGTTCACACAGTATCGTGATGCAGCAATACATGACAGCGGCTGACGTTTATAAATCTCAATATAATTTCATAATTTTTTATGTATTGATTTCAAGATCGGTAACATAAAATAAAATTACTCTGATATAATAGTTGTACATAAGCGACTATAAGGATTTACCATAAGTTGGCCGGTTGCCTGTTTGTTGCCCTTTCGCATAGGAAAAAAAGCATAGCAGTTACGAGTATGTTGTTAACTATGATTTCCACTTCCTCGAGTACCTTTTATAGATTTATAATTTAAAAAAAACTCGAGGCAGTCACAAGGACTACCAAACAGAAGTGAAAACTCAAAACAATGAATTGTATTCTCATTTGAATTTTCATATTAATTATAGTGTAAAAGACAATATTTAAATTTTAGAATTTGTTTATTGAAATTATTACATTAGCGTGGTTTTCGTATCTATTGACACGCGGAGCCTTAATTATATACATTTTGTATAAAGTCTATTAATCAATCAAACGTATGATGAGCTGTAAAATATCGATATTACGCCAAAGCAAATCACGTAGCATGTTATGACGCGAAACTATAATATTATCTCTTGTCAAAAATACCGCTCAAAGCGACTAAATAAGTTTTACCTTCAAAAATAATTCTTTTTGATCATTAAGCGTTAAGCTATATTTAGTTGCTGGAATGTTCGACTGTTTAAAATTGAATTAGGACTCAAGTACATAGATAATAAACAATGAAAGTCGTAGGATCATACCCAATTGGTTTACAAAAGTCAGCCTTTGTGATCCAGATAATGGCAAGACCATAAAAATCCTTCTAATTTTCATGCAATTTTACTTTTCATTAATTACTAGCTTCTGTCCGCGACTTCGTCCGTGTGGAATAATTACATTAGGCTAACGCTACTACGTAGTGGAAACTCTCAGAAGAAAAAAAAAAATTGAAATTTTTTCCCGCTTCTATTGATCCTAGCGTGATGATATAACCTATAGCCTTCTTTGATAAAAGAGCTATCTATCACTGAAATAATTTTTAAAATCGGACCAATAATTCCTAAGATTAGCGCGTTCAACCTAATAAACAAACAAACCCTCCAGCTTTATGATATAAGTATATATTACTACTCTTCTCTCGTACTTAACTCCAGTCGTCATTCAAATTACGATAACTTTTGACAGAGTGGACCGATTTTAATGTAAAAAAAATTTGTTAGTCATGAGGATATGCTTATGACCTTCTTGCTGAGGATTTATTGTGAATTCAGTACTTTAGCAGTGATGCGTAGTCATACAGACAGACTGTCATTTTTAAAAATCGTAGAAATGTATTCTCTTACTTATTTCTAGACACCTGCAACAATTTTATTCACGAAAATCGTAAAAGTACAGACATCATTTACACTTATATTATATGTATAGATGTTTTTTTTTTATATCATAGGTGGCAAACGAACAGATGGGTCACCTGATGTTAAGTGATCACCACCGTCCATAGACACTTGCAACACCAGGGGAGTCGCAAGTGCGTTGCCAACCTTTATTTGGGAGGATGATGGGGGAGGGGCAGGAAGGGACGGAGGAAGGGGTAGGGGTAGTAGTAAGTGGGTCTCCGGCTCTCTCACTGACCGAACGAAACACAACAATGCAAGCATTGTTACTTCACGTCGGTTTTCTGTGAGAGGGTGGTGCTTCCCCGGACGAGCCGACCCATTCGTGCTGAAAACAATAATAGCTTCAGCTTGGCTCTACCACTACTAAAATAAACACTACTAAAATGTGTGAAATTGTGAATGAAATACGTGTTCGTGTGAGACTGACTTTTTATTTATACCCTCAATATACAATATATAACATCCCCCCCTTTTAAAAAGTTATAAACAAATGACACAGAGAAACCTTAAATAACATAATATAAAATGCGGCAACAAATGTGACGTAACAATACATTTACTTTTCAGTAGTACATGCTTAATTTGTAACGAAGTAACTGTATAAAATATCTAGAAGTACTTAACTATAATGCAAATAAACACATGACAACATCGAAAAATTCATT
Source organism: Antheraea mylitta (assembly GCA_014332785.1). NCBI lineage: Eukaryota > Metazoa > Arthropoda > Insecta > Lepidoptera > Saturniidae > Antheraea > Antheraea mylitta. The sequence continues at coordinate 40,140 of JACEII010000088.1, forward strand.
TTTTAAAACATTTTTCTATTCTATGACGAGCCCTAACAGCGGCCGATCTGTGTATACGGTCTGTACTATTTGCGGGGTGTTGTGGTGTATCCGCGTGCGTGTAAACCAGATCCAATGGTGACGCTGGTGATCCGACCTCGTCAGTGTCCACAACAGCTGCCTTAGGAGACGCGATACCCTCGTTATCTATCGGCAAGCTAGACCACTTTTCAGCTTCACGAACATTAGCCGAAACTGTATTATTAAAATTATTCAGTGATTTTTCCGTTTTAACAAGGTGACGCCTATTACGTCTATATCGTCTTCCCAAAGTATCGGTAACAAAGTATGATCTCGGTTGTGACGCCCGAGACTCAACCTTCACATGCCTTCTATTAGAACCGTCTATCATTACCGCGGAATCCCCAGTTTTAAGCTCAGGCAGACGTCGTGCGTGCATATCGTAATATTTTTTGCTAATTGACTGTTTACATAATATATTTTCATAATCTCTGGTATTATCCCTACTCGGTCTAAGTTTACTATCGTGTACCGGCAGACTAGTATTTAATCGTCGGCCCATCAATAATTCTGAGGGTGAACTTATGTTATCACGCGGTGTTGTTCTATAGTTTAATAGACCCATATAAAAATCTGTACCTGCATTAATCGATTTTATTAGCATATTTTTTATAGTCTGTACACTTTTTTCACTCCGTCCATTTGACTGCGGATAATTAGGAGAAGAAGTAGTATGAATAAAACCCCACTCTCTACAGAAATTAGCAAACTCTCTTGAAGAATAAGCAGGTCCGTTATCTGTGATTAACTCCTTAGGAATTCCATGCCTACTGAACTGCGATTTCATTGCAGTTAATACTGCTTGCGAACATATACTTGTTAATTTATTAACTTCTACAAAATTAGAAAAGTAATCAACGAGAATAAGGAAATAATTCTTTTTGTATTGAAAAATATCAGAACCAATTTTCGCCCATGGTAAGTTAGGTATGTGATGAGACAGGAGGGGCTCACGTGGAGGGTGGGGCGCTCGCTCAGCACATGCAGTACATCGGCGGACATATGACTCTATATCTCGAGACATTCCTGGCCAAAACATTAATTCTCGCGCTCGACGCTTACATCTATCTATCCCTAAGTGACCTTCGTGCAAGCGTCTCAACATCTCTGTACGTAGTTCTTGCGGTATAAACACTAACTTATCCTTAAATATGATACCTTTTACATATTCAAACGTATCCTTATATGCCCATAATGCTCGTAAACGCTCATCTGCTTCATATTTACTGTTTGGCCAACCTTTAATTATATACTGTATTATTAATTGACACTCGCTATCTCTATTTGTTGCTTCTCTAACTAATTCTTTTTTACTGTCACTAAATCTTGTATTTTCTAACAAATAGCACGACTGTTCTTCGACTTGTTCCGATATAGTATTTTTTATTAATTCGGGCAGAGCCGCTCGTGATAACGCGTCCGCTATATACATATACCTTCCAGGTTTATAAACGACTTTAAAATCATAACACTGTATACGTAACATCATAGGTTGTAAACGCATGGGAATAGAGTTTAAAGGCTTTTTAAACAATGCTTCTAATGGTTTATGATCAGTTTCGATGGTCACGTCTTGTCTACCGAACACGTATTGATGAAATCTTTCTAACGCAAAAACGATGGCAAGAAGTTCTTTTTCAATTTGTGCATAACGACATTGTGCATCTGTTAGGGTTGAAGAAGCAAATTCAACCGGCCGACCGCTTTGTAATATAACCGCGCCTAAAGCACATGAGCTGGCATCTACCGACAAAAGAATAGGTTCATCATTCGAATACAATGCTAACACCGGCGCCTCACAAACTACCTTTTTTAATTGGGCTACTGCAATGTCATGCTGTTTATCCCAGAGCCACTCAGTTTGTTTCTTTAAAAGTGAACGCAACGGTGCTGCTATATCTGAAAAATTGTGAATAAATTTTGATAAGAAATTTACCATACCCAGGAATCGTTCCAGTGACGGTCTGTCATTGGGTACAGGCATGTCTACAATAGCTTTTAATTTATTTTTATCAATTCGCATTCCGTGCTCATTAAAAGTATGCCCTAAGTACGTTACTTCATTAACACAAAATTCACATTTTTCTTTATTAAATCTTATACCTATTTGCCGAGCCCTATCAAGCAATGCCTTTAGACGATTGTCGTGTTGAGCCTTTGTTATCCCATATACTATGACGTCATCAACGAAAGAGTCAACACCTTCCAAATCTTCTAAGACTTGTCTTATTTTTGCGTGAAATACTTCCGAAGAGCAATTAATTCCATACGGTAAGCGTAAAAATTGATACCTACCAAACGGTGTACCAAACGTACATAAGTCCGCACTATAATCATCTATTTCTGTCATCCAAAACCCAGATTTTGCATCCAGTTTACTAAAATAACGCGCGCCTGCTAACTTAGACGCTATTTCTGTAAGAGTCGGTAAAGGATAATGCGCGCGTTGCACTACACGGTTCAACGGGCGTGGGTCAAGACACACACGTATACTACCATCCTTTTTTGGTACTACCACTATCGCATTCACCCACGAGGTCGGATGTGATACTTTCCTTATTACACCAATTTGTTCCATACGATTCAATTCATCTAATAATTTATCGCGAACACCCATAGGAATTTTTCTAACCGGACAGATCGACGGCTTGGCCGTTTCATCTATAACAATTCTATATTTACCTGGTAACCTGCCTAAACCTTGAAAAAGATCGTTATATTGTTGCACATCAATACTATATATGCGTTTAATTAAACCCAACTGTTCACATGCATAATTACCTAATATACTAGTACAGTCAAAATCAGCAATTATAAATTCTAAAGTAAACATATTATCTTTATATATCCAATCGATGTATGTAGAACCTACAATAGGAACATAGTTCTTACAAAATGATAACGCTCTCGTGTTGTTAAACTGAAGTTTACTAAGTTGCAAACCGAGTTTTAAATAAGTCCGTTTAGATAAAACATTAAAATCAGATCCGGAATCCAACTTAAATTTTTCAGACATACCGTTAATTGATAGTGAGAGATATTCATACCATTTACTGTGCTCATTTGCATTAATCTCATCTATTGAAAACATCACCTCACATTCTGGCTGCGAGTCGTCTTCCTGAATTTGAAATACGCTTCTAGATCTGGGGCATACTTTTCTAAAATGTCCAATTTTATCACAATAAAAACAACGAACGTTTTTAGCAGGACATCTGTCACTATCACATCTACTATTCGCACATCTTGAACACAAACGCTTTGAGATCAATACCGGCTTCATCTCTGGTTCATTATATGCCGTCCGACGAGTCGTGGTGAGTTGCCTCGGCTGAGCCATGGCTGACAAGCTGTGGCTCAGCGGAGCGGGCTCGAGTCGGGCGCGCGGCCGCCACCCGCCGGCCGCACCGCCGATGTAGCAATCCACTCTGTAGGGTCGCTTCACTACGTCGATACTGCTAGGTACACTGACGACATTCCTGCTCGTTTTTGCACCTTCTATTTGTAACTTTTCTTCTTGCGTTATCTCATTCACTTGACAAACTTTGACCGCTCGATCCAATGTAAGGTCATCCGTTCTGAGAAGCCTGTCACGGAGGCTACCGTCGTTCACACCGCATACTATTCTGTCGCGTATCAAACTATCTTCTAAATGTTCAAACTCACATTGTTGAGTAAGATTCTTTAAGACGGTTACATACTCATCGATGGACTCCCCGTTCTCTTGATTTCTCGAAAAAAATTTGAATCGTGCCATCGTTGTATTCTCTTTAATTTGAAAATGTTCGTTAAACTTTGTTATTAATGTATCAAAACCTTCAGAGTCCTGATCCTTCGTAAATTTGAAAGTTGTGTAAACATCATAACCACTAGGACCAATTAAGTTTATAAGCAAACTGGATTTCACATCGGAGGCTTCCTTATGCACACCCGAGGCCTTTAAAAACACAATAAATTGTTTTTGCCATTTACGCCATGCATCGGCACGATTGGCGGGTCCACCTTCCAAACATAATTCTGCTGGTGGTCTTGCGTGTTCCATTGTAAACTTATTTACTATTTATTTATTTATTTATGTACAAACTTATTTAGACGTAATCAATGATTTTTCACGACACCAAACTTGCTTTTAACTATTTAAACAATTAATTTGTTAAGACCGGCTGCGCCATGTTGTGAATGAAATACGTGTTCGTGTGAGACTGACTTTTTATTTATACCCTCAATATACAATATATAACACTTTTCAGTATGAAAATGTCTATACTCAGAAATGTTATGCGAAAAGGCTTAAGATATAGCGGGGTGGTAGGGTTTTACAGCCCGACTGGGTCACAACCACCATGCATATGGCGAAAAAGCCCGTCATAGTGACTCGCTTCTGCGCGTCGCGTTTCGGGATCAGCCTGTGCATATCCAGTACCGGGTGACTTTCGTCATTATGGCCGGCATGACAGCGGCGACCGGCGAGGGATAATCTGTCTCTCGGTGGTTGCCGATGTTTTTGGATTGTACTATGCTTAACATCAGGCATAGTGCAGTCACTATGTCGTGCTTCGATAAAAAAAAAAGATATAGCTGAGAGATTGATATCAACGTTTATTAACGTTGAGATATGATCGTTAACTTATAAAAGAGGTCCGTCTTAGTAGTAAGTTTCCCTAAAATTAGTTGTGTTGCCTTAATAACAAGGGTTTTCCACTTACATAATACGGTCCGGCGCGTCGGTTGCTACCAACAACAAAAGGGTCCGAGCAGATATAAAACGGAGACTTAGAACGAAAACTTTGCTATTGTTACTACTGTGCCACGGTCGGCGCATTGTTCAAGTTATATTAAAGTGGGAGTTTAATACTTGAAAGGATTACTGTTGGATGTGGTCACGATGCTATTACAATCTCCATTCGAGGCCTTTACGATTATATATTAATATTATCTTACAATCGAAATGATAAAGAAATCTTTGAAGTATTCTACTACTAGAAATAAAATGAATACTTTTCCTCAAAGGAACTTGTTAAATAAAATCCTTTTTTATTTGGAAAAATGGAATAAAGATTCCATTTTATATTTTACAGAAGATCATAGGAATAGTAGAAAAATAGAAAGGTAAAAAGGTTGTATATCTAATATTATAAAGAGGTAAAGTTTTTGATGTTGTGGTGTTGTGGCGTTGTAGGGGGTATACTCAGGAACTACTGGTCCGATTTGAAAAATTATTTCAATGTTATGTAGCTCATTTATCGAGGATGGTTATAGGTTATATATCATTACGCTAAGACCTATAGGAGCGGATCATCGATGAAGAATGTTTAAAAATCTGGGTTTCTATTCTACGCGAACGAAGTCGCGGGCAGAGGCTAGTATTAGTGTATACCGTCTGTATTATGGAAATATTCTTTTGTTTTAAATAAATAAAAAAATGAAACATTTATAGAGACATTTGTGAAAAGAAAACAATCTTACTTTATTAAAACGTATAACAAAGGTTATGTTCAGTAACGGAAAACAGGTTACGTATTCTTAATAAGAAAAGCATTCTTATAAGACTTACCTACGTTTCGTTGTTTCTCTTATAAGCCTTTCAATAAAAATAAAGCTATATTAAATACAACGTAGAATACAATACACTTTATTGTATACCATTATTATACATTGTAGAATAAATGGCGACCTTATTGGTAAAAGTAGTGTATTTAAGGAGATCCTTATTTTTAAATCTAAAATATTCACATAAAATAGTAAATTATAAACATTTATATTTATTCGAAATACACTGCTTACGTACCATATTTACCTATATATCTATAGTAATATTATAAAGAGGTAAAGTTTGTGAGGTTGTGATGTTGTGGCGTTGTAAGAGGTAATCGCAGGAAGTACTGGTCCGATTTGAATAATTCTTTCAATGTTATATAGCTCATTCATCGAGAATGGTTATAGGCTATATATCATCACGCTAAGATCAATAGGAGCGGAGCACAGATGAAAAATGTTTCAAAATCGGGATGTTTTTGTTGAGAATTGCTGCGTGTTAGTGTTGGTGTTAGTGTATCTATTCCACGCGAACGAAGTCGCGGGCAGAGACTAGTGTATAATAATTTGTTATATATGCTATCAAATGATAAAGCAATCAAATTCATTAGCAATCATTTTCAGCACGTGATTAATACTGCCACACATTCTGGTCATTATCAAACATAAACAATTAATTGGTCAGACGGCATGAGGGTCATGAAATATATGAAGCGGCAAAAATCTTCAAAACACTATACGACACTTCGAATATTTTTGTTTTTTTTTTTATATCATAGGAGGCAAGCGAACTGGTAGGTCACCTGATGTTTAGGGATGACCACCGTCCATAGACACTAGCAACACCAGAGGAGTCACAAGTGCGTTGCAAGCCTGCGTTGGGATGAAGGATGAGGGAGGAGATGGGTGAAGGGTGGGCTTCCGATGCACCCACTGATCGAACGAAACGAAAAATACAAGCACTTCACGTCGGTTATCTGTGGTACTGCCACGGGCAAGCCGTCAAACCAGTGATAGCTTCAGCGTGGCTCTACCACCTACGTGGCTTCATATAACTTTGAAGACATATTAGCATTATATTGAGAACCAATGCTCTTCGCCCTTAACGTGTTTATCATCTTAGATCACAACGTCATTTGTCACCAAGTTCTTCAAGCGCAACGCGAAGAACACGTACGGAGGCCGGCATGACATTGGTGGTGACCGGCAATGGATAGTATGTTTCTCGGTGGTCGCCATTGTCATTGGATTATACTGTGATTGTATTGTGCTTACCATCAGGCATAGTGCAGTAAATTTGCCTTGCTACAGTTAAAAAATTGAGCCGTCGCGGGACGCCTGGCAGATGTGAAACATCGAAATTGTTTTGGATAAGCTATAGCATAATCAGCTATGGCATAGTGAGAGATAAAGCATTACAAATTTGTTCCAAAAAATAATGCCTGTTAAATATTCATTTAGGCAAAACAATTTGAATTTTATGTTTATACAGACATGGTTGCAAATGTTTTTAGAGTATTTCGTTAATAGTGTAAAGTTCGTGTTTTTCGTCGCCACGTGGCGCCAAGCCAAAATCAGGTTTACCTGCGCCTATAGATGTTTCACATCAAAATAAAGTAAGGTGAAGTTGTTCTCTAACGCTAAAACCACAAAAAAATATAAAATTAATGATTTTGATCCTAAAATGTTAATAAGACTTGTTGAAGTTCTTATATATTATTAAATTAATAGTAATTCTAGATATGGAAATACTTCAGACCTTTTGGATCACGAGGTATATATACTCAGTCCTTTATTCCACTAGTTCTTTGTGTTAACCCTTTTTACCTTTCCTGAAGTAATAATGATATAAAGCATGTATGTTCGTAGTTCACGTTTCGTTTCTAATATCTGCGTACCTTTTCGAGTCTACTTAATACATAAAGTCTCAGCGAACGTTTTCGATAAACAGGATGATGTTCTGGAAAAGTTTTATCTTCTCCCATTTGTTATTTACGATTGAAGAGATACAGCAACAACACATCCTGCAATATTGTTAGAGTTATGGAATATACGTGATTTTATAGTCTGCAAATAGCTAAGTATGTCGCATATACTAATACCCAAGTAGTTGCGAAGTTTAAAGAAAGTTTAACTTGGCGTGCTGACGGGTTTTAAATTTGTCTTATCTTGGAGTTTAAGACGGCTTAAAATTGTTTACTTTTTCAAGGAATGTTTGGATCGTTACGATCAAAGTGAACTATGTTTTTATGGCTTTATAATTCTGTTTTGTATCTCCAACAATACATTTCATTAGTAAATAGCTTCTTTTTTTTGTTTTTAAACTGGTACGGCAAAATGGCTGTACGGCACCTGATGAAAAGTACAGTAAAGTCCACAAAGCTGTTAAATAACAACGGCAGCCATCGCTATCATGCCGACCTGCACATGTGCTTTTCTCTTACGATTTACTAGGCATTATTGAAAAAAAAATGTACTTACATACGTATAAATAGATTTGACTGTTCGTAATTGAAAAATAAAAGATTTTCTTAAGGTTATATGGCCATTTTGCGTTAGGAGATTTTAAAACTATGTTTTTGTAATTATGTCTGCGTGTATATTTAAGCTAAACTTCGAAACGACAAAATCGATTTTGATGAGACTTTCATAAACAGACTGTGCCTTTTGTACGAGCTGAGCAGTAAGAATGAAATTACAGTCAAGAAAGTAACAAAGAACGTTTATCTATACTATATTATAAAGAGATAAAGTTTGTGATGTTGTGACGTTGTAGGGGGTAATCTCAGAAACTACTGATCCAATTTGAATAATTCTTTCAGTATTATATAGCTCATTCATCGAGAATGGTTATAGGCTATATATCATTACGTTAAGGCCAATAAGAGCGGAGCACAGATGAAAAATGTTTCAAAATCGGGATGATTTTTCCTTTTGAGAACTGCTGCGTTTTACTGTTAGTGTATCTATTCCACGCGAACGAAATCGCGGGCAGAGGCTAATTACAGATACGACATGTAATTTTCTTTTTTTTCTCAAACTGACTACGTTATTAACCTAGCAAGGTCTTAACAGCTACACCGTACTCCAATATGAAATTTCCCTAATTCATGATAACTACGTGAATGAAATCGAAGACCATATAGTCACGACTAAGCATATTAATAAAATAAATAGCGAACGAATTTCAAAGAACTGTGTATATAAATATTTAAGTACTATGAAAGGTGCTTTTGCTCCAGTCAAATAATTTTTATAAAACGAAATTTCACCTCACATGAAGAGAAAATATTATGAAGTATATTAATCTGAGGGCATTTTCCGTACGTTGCTTTTAGTGTGATGAAAGTTGTTGCGCGAAAGTCCCCCGTGCCATATAAGTCCATTAAGCAAATGGATGGCAAGGAAATGAGAGCTCGTTTTAATTTCGTTGTCATGTAAATACATAATGTTATTAATTCAACTCATGGTATGTTCCATTTCTATTAATTAAATTTTACATTGCTATAAAAATGTAACCGATTACCGTTCTATATTGGAGATTCTCTTGCAAATGACTTTTTTTCCATCAAAATATTTTTTTTTGCATTTTTTTCCGTGGCTTAATCTTGTTTAGGTGGGCTCTTAATAACTACGGCTTAGAAGGAAATACCACTTGAAGGTAACTTTTAAATTACGTCTCCGCTCTCGGTAACTTATTTACTCCTTGTAAGAAGAAACAAAATATAATTCTACTTTTCAGGTCAAGAGATAATGGCCTTTGATAACAGCCTGAAAAAGCTTTCCGCTGTTTTGTTTCTTTTATCGTCAAGTTTTCGTGAAGTTTTCCACAAAAATTATAACTTGCGAGATGAAATAAAGAAGTTTTAATAAATTGCCTTGGGTAAGCTAGGATTAAGGCTTAGGTGAATCAAATTATTAATTTTAAAATTACTTGGGGTTAGAACGGGCGAGATTGTTTCGTTGAAACTGCACAAGATGTTTGATTCTTATTTATCTATTTAATATCTTTAAAAGAGCAATTCTTGTATATTTTTATATTGTTATATAGTCAGGATCTCGAAAACGGCGTCAGAAAATGCTAATTTTGTGCGGCAAATGTTATAGTTTATTTTAATTTAAAAATGTTTTTTAAAGAACCAAGCTCTAGGCTCGGTCATCCAGGTACTATTATTTATTAGTATATTTGCTGATACACCTGGTTTTTTTTATCCTAAAAATAGTTTTGTTATTTCGTGGGAATTTAGTGGTTTATTTGATTTTACGGGTAATTATTGCAGTGAAAATTTCTTAAGCGCATTGTTGACTATAAATATGAATAGTCACGCTCGGGTTGGTGACCTACAATCGCGTTTCCTTGTCTCAACTCTGTCTAAAGTACTAACGTCAAAATCAAGTTAACGGTGTTGGTGATTAGCCACACAATAGACACGTCATTATTATCTAGATACTACCAGCCGCCCCGCGTCTTTGCCTGCGTTTGTTTATCTATACAGGATCATGTGTTGGAACAACCATTTTTTTTATTAGAAGTAACTTAATTTATTAAGGAGTATCTTCCAGAAAAATTCCCGTCAATATGTCTCGGAGATTAGTTTGAATAAACAGATGAATAATATTGTAAAAGTTGGTTATAAGTATCCAAAATCCGTACAAACGTATGTATTTATTGTACGTATTATGGTATATTCATATTAATATACTAGAAAACTGTAATTTTGGCATTACGAACAGATACTTCAATCTACTTGTATTCACATAGATTACTTTGTTTTAAGTAAATATAAAAGTGAGTTAAAAGGTTACATTACTTTATTATAACAACTCAACCTTTTATCTTTCTCAAAGGAAAATTGTAATGTATATAAATGATATCATATTTAAAGAAAACTTTAACTTTATCTATTATTATTATTATTTTTTATTGATGCACGACACATTGACTGCACTACGCCTGCTGTTAAGCATAGTACAATCCAAAAACATCGGCAACCACCGAGAGACAGATTATCCATCGCCGGTCGCCGCTGTTATGCCGACCATAATGACGAAAGTCACCCGGTACTGGATATGCACAGGCTGATCCCGAAACGCGACGCGCAGAAGCGAGTCACTATGACGGGCTTTTTCGCCATATACATGGTGGTTGCGACCCAGTCGGGCTGTAAAACCCTACCACCCCGCTTTCGCCATTGCCTCGTTCGTTGATCAGCAGGGTGCACCACGTGGAGGTGAGGTTGGCTTGGGTGTCTCAGGTCTTAAGATGTTACGCGACACTCCTTACACCCCAATATTACAGAATGTAGAAACATAAAAAGAATTTAAAACTAACAATAAATAATTAAAGTTTTGTTATAGTTTTAGATGTAACGAGCTTGTTCATAGGATTTAGAAATAAAAGTAAAAAGAGAGAGTGATTTTATTGAAACCATTGTGACTAAGAGTTTCATATAATATAAAAACAATATAGTCAGTCAGTCTGGCTTCAGCATGAATGGGTCGGCTCGCCCGGGGTACTACCACACTCTCAAAGAACACCGACGTGAAGTAACAGTGCTTGCATTGTTGCGTTTAATTTGGTCAGTGAGAGCGCCGGAGGCCCACCTCTTACTCCTCCTTTCCCCTACGAATTTAATAATTCTGCATAGTTCATATTTTATTACATTTAATTGAAAGGTATGTTTCACTTTAACATCTTAGAGACATATTATATACTCATAAAATTGAATTTACTAAAACAAAATACGGTAGGTGGTAGTCACGCTGAAGGTATTATTGGTTTCAGCATGAATAGTTAAGCTCGTCCGGGTTAGTACCACCCTTTTACAGAAAACCGACGTGAAGTAACAGTGCTTGCATTGTTGTGTTTCGTTCGTTCAGTAAAAGCACCAAAGACTTATCTCCGCTTCCCTCCCCTCTTCCTTCCCCTCTCCTCTAACCCCGCTACTTTTCTCTCCATTCCCACAAACACAGGCTGGCAACGCACTTACGACTCCTCTGGGGTTGCTAGTGTTTATGGACGGCGATGATCCCTTAACATCAGGTCACCCGCTTGTTCGTTTGCCTCCAATATGATATAAAAAAATATATTCTTCATATAATCTTATTCATTAAACGTTAACAATGATAATTATCTAACGTAACAAACTTATAAAAAGAAATGCAAAACTAAAAGCTGGACTTAAAAAATATAGCAATTTATATGCAAAATTCCGCAGTTTTACACCCAGAAGCCAACATCGCAAAGGTTATTATGCTAAATGCGTGCCAAAACATATCTCTCTGTGTTCAATTTTGGTGCCGGAAACCGTGGGTCTTTATTTACTTGGTGCCCGGATGCAATTGCAATTGTGGTGTGAAATACCGCATAATAAATTGTCAACTGATTTTGGTTCAATTTGCTAATTAACGTTTGTGAGTGATTTCCAGTATGATGGTTGCCTGTAGATATGTTATATGATATCGTTTCCCGAAATTCTGTTAGAGGACATTGGTTTATTATTTAAATATTTGAAACTTTTTTGGTACTTTTTGGGAAACATTAAATTTGAAAGAAAATCTCATATTTTTATGACAATACTAGTTATATTCACCTAGTCCACCTAGGTATCTCGTTATGTACCAACTATTGCACTTAACATCCTGTCCTCCTCTAAGCTTAGCTTGTTTAATATATCAGACCACATCGACCTTTAAGGACTGGGTGTCGATTATAAAGTGTAAATAAAACCTGTATTGTAAATATCCAAATATTCATTTAACTTATATAAGCAAAAATCAATTGCCGAATGTATTTACGCATATAAATTCAGAACGGCCGCATCTATTTGCCTAATTCTTTTGTGTTGTATTTATTGTAATTGTCAGAACAAGATTTGTATGAAAGACGTTGTGTGAAAAATAATACAATATAGTAAAAAAGTTGATTAAAATGTCCTTACAAAAATGAGTGATACAGAACACAGTAGAGAGAGAAATTGACTTGAGTTACTTTGGGTTCACAAATATGCAGCAGAATCTCTTAAAATGAAAAAACCCGACTTTTGAAACATTCTTCATTGGCGCTCCGCTCCTATTGGTCTTAGCGTGATGATAGCCTTTTTCTATAAATAAGCTACTTAACACTGAAATAATTTTTCAAGTCGGACCAATAGTTCCTGAGATTAGCGCTTTCAACAACCAAATAAACAAATACCGTGTTATCACAAAAAAAGGTAAAAACGTATTAAATACTTGCTTTAAAAAAGTTTGGGTACTTTCGCATTAAATGCACCGCACTCGCCGACGGCTGCCGAGGTTAATTCGCGTTATTCTTTTTCGCAAGTCTAACCTAAACCAATCAAACCGAGAAAATAGATCAAGATGTCGAACGTTCGGAGAGCGTGGTGCATTTAACCAAAAGTATCCAAACTTTTTTAAAGCAATTATTCAATACGTATTCAACATTTTTTAAAGATACGGTTAAGCTTTATAATATTAGTACACTTGTAGATTACTGCTTTTCTCTCGTACTAAACGCGAGCCGTCATTCAAATTACAATAACTTTTGATGGAGTAAACCAATTTTAATGAAACAAAGACTAAGTTACTCTCGAGAATATGCTTTATAATTTTATTGGTATTATTGTGAATCCAGTACTTTAGCAGTGATGCGTGTTCATGCAAACAGACAGACGGACAGACATTTCTAAAAATGATTGACATGCATTATATTACTTATTCCTAGACACCTGTAACAATTTTTTTCACGAAAATCGAAAAATTACAGACACGTTAGATTATGTGTAGATGTGACCGTACCGAGATGAGAAGCTTCGGTTAGTACACAATACAGTACATTTTTTTATTAGTACACCCGAAAAACGAACTACGAATGTATTTTAAGTTATTCGCTAATATAAAAGTCTGACAGAAGTCCATTAGGTGCTTCGAAATTTTACGCTTATGAGTAATCCTAAGCTCAACCAATCAATGGATGTAAGATTTATGGAGGTAAATATCAAGTCTCATAGAGCATCAACACGTAATAGTGATATTAATTTGTTCGCAAACCGCGCCTGTGTTTCTGTCACCTCATTCCCTAAATTAATGACAAATAGAGCTCCACCCTACGCCTCTAAATGTCACGCTTCGGTGTTTTCGATGGCTAATTGACTCCCTTAACCCTTTGTTAGCGTTGACGTTTGTAATAGGCTAGTTAACCCACGACATGTCACGAAAACTAACACGGATGAAATACTAATACGCAATAATGTCATATGTCTATATCGTATTGAGTTGCGAGGTCTGCATAGAGGTGAGACATCAATCATTTTATTTAAGCTTTGCGTCTGCTATTAATTACGCGTTAATTAATTCAAGCACTATTTAGTAAAATCATTAACAAAGTTTAAATTTATACTATACTAGCTGACCCGTGCAACTTCGTCTGCACCAAATTGGTTATCACTGGTTCCAATTGTATTTCTAAACGCGAAAAAAAAAAGAATAAAACTGGTATCCAGTTGCAGCCACAACTACCGTTTCCAAAAATCCAAACTATCCACGGATTCACTGAAACATATACCCAGATTACATGTAATTTTTATTTTAAATAAGCCTAGTACCCGTTCGTAGCATCATCTACCACTCCGTTGTTTGTAGTCCGGTAAAGCTGTTAAGACCTTACTCTGTCAATAAGTCATTTCGAGAAAAAAAAATCATCTACCAGGTTCAATTAAGTTAAAAACTAACCTACATAAAACTAAATAAACATCTCTACCGCTTACTTTATCATAACAATCTTCAACTTGTATTAAAACCTTTTTATACTCCATTATATTAAAGAAAAATATATGAACACCGTATCGAAGCGTCAAACATCGCGCCGAACCGTCAAATGTCACTTGCTTGAAACTATAGTCTAAGAGTTATAAACTGTTTCGAAAACGTATTTCAAATATATATCTAATACATTTTTATAAATAATCTCTGTACCATTCACAACATAGTGCCTATCACTTCTTGATAATTTATCCATGTTGATATGTTTCCATTGTAGATTATTCTACGTTGTTATACTGAATATTTGGCATTAAATACATAACGTGTATTTGTCACACTTGATATTGGCGAAATTACCTATATAGGCAGAGGCCATACCGGAAAGAATCAATCAAGCCAGTTTTATACATTATATTCATCCTAACAACGGGCTACCTAGCTGCCGGTAAGAGTTGCGTTTATTTGTGCCTATCGTGTAAAGTACGATACCTTCACAGACAAAAATATTGATTTTTAAATAATTTTAGGATGTTTTTTTCCTTTTTCCACTAACTTAGAAACGTTATTAAAATGGAATTATTATTGAAAGACATTTTTGGTATTGACAATAATATGCTTGATGCTATTTTTTGGAAATAAAAATAAAAGTAATCTTACCCCATGTTAGAATAGCAGTAATTTTATTATTACTATATTTAGATATAAATAAGTACAAATTTTATCTTCCACACTAATTCAGTTATTACTTAATATTTAGACCGATTTATTGCTATAAAAATAATGTGTATAGAATATAGCTATAGCTATAGTTTAGTGCAGTCCTGGCTGCACGATAAAGATAGCGATAATTGTGGCAGCGTGTGTTATCAACGCATTTTTTTTTTCGAATTGTATACGCTGTTGACCTGGTAAGGTCTTTACAGTTTCACCGAACTATTGAGTCGAGCGCTGAAGGCACTCAACCGACTTGGGATGTTTGGGCGACCAACTCAAGGGTGCACAGTACACCTCGGCTTGGGCTGTCGCCTGTTTTGTGCAAAAATCGCAACCTATCTGATCTAACCTAAGCTAAGCTATCTAGATATACGTATATAAGTTATTAAAATATGCATGTGTACCAAGCATGCGTGCCTCAACAACTCCTATATGTATTTTGTGTTGGAAAAATTTCTCCAAACTATATAGGACAGGATAGGGAAAAATAAGGGTAGAACTCGTTGTTGTGTGTTTACTTTTCTGAAAATGAAAAACAGCATGTAAGCGTGTAGGCGTGCACGTGTGTATAGGTGATGTATGTGATGTTGTACCAGTGATGTAAAGTTTTGTGTCACTGTATCACGTGAGCAGCGTACTCAAGGGCTCCCCGCCGAGGGAACGGACCTAGGCTTGAGCCGTTGTCGAGCGGGGCCTAATCTGGTGTGCGGGAGCGAAATTTACCCCCAGACCATGGTGGCGTGATAGTGATTATGCGGGCGTGGACGTGAACACGCTTTGTTTGAAGAGACAGGCTGCTACTGATCTTTCGCTGACGTGATTGAATCAGGAGGGTCGGTAAGAATGTATCGCGGTCGTCTTCTATACTGCGCAGCATTGGGTACGGGTTCATAGTTCGTGGCGGATACCACTAAAGGGCTGGGATGATTCGCGGCTTTTTCGAAATAACTACGTGTGAGTGATTTTATATACGCCCAGACAGAAGGCATCTCCAGGTCCCTGTGGAGATCCTTATTCCGGACGTACCATGGGGCACCAGTTATTTTACGTTGGGCTCGGTTCTGGAGAACCTGTAACTTTTGAATACGATTTTGCGTATGTGCAAAATCCGAACAACTGTACGTCAGAATCGGACGGATGCAAGTTTTATATAAAGTGAGTTTATGTCTGGTGGACATTTTACTCTTAAGACAAAGCAAATGATAGAGACGACCCAAGACCATAGCGGCTTTATTTCACACTCTATCTGTGTGTGAATCGAAATTTAAGTGTTTATCTAAAGTGACGCCAAGATATTTCACCTCGCCGGCCCAAGGCCCAAGCTATTTCGGTTTCGTATAGCCTGATGGTCGACGACGCACATATTTAAAATGGCGTCAATCCCAAGTCATACGTACATACCTTTACGTTTATCGTTGTTTCATTGTATATGGTGAAATTTTAATATCAATAATGTTTAATAAAATGAAATTTGTTCTTTGTTATGGAAAAAAATATTGACTTAATTTTTTTTTTTATAAAGAAATGTGTCTGATTATGATACATTCATGCTTTTAATTGCGTTTAAATGTTACTGAAAAAAAATGTTCTTAAAGCTATTCATAAATCAAAATTAATTAAATCAAAACGCGCATTAAAAATACAACGTTAACCGCCTACCAAGTGTCCTTTCGGGCTAATACCACCCTCTCACAGAAAATCGACGTGAAATAATAGCGCTTGCATTGTAGTGTTTCGTTTGGTCAGTGAGAGCGTCGGAGGCCCACTTCTTTTCTCCTTTCCTCTTTTGCCTTCCCTTACCCTCCCCCATATACAGGTTGGCAACGCACTTGCGACACCTCTGCTGTTGCTAGTGTCTATAGAGGTGGTGGTGATCACTTAACATGACGTGACCCACCTGTTCATTTACCTCCTATGATACAAAAAAATATATATTGATATATTAAAGAACCAGGTATTCTAAAATTCTTGTTCTTTCAACGTTGCCGGCTCTTGTACTAAGGTGTCGCAAAAAAGTCTAGTTACGTTAACTACAAATTTTTGCTTTTCGTTATCCTGGAGAACCCCTTGCGTTTTATGGGACGAAAAGTATCCTGGATGTAGCCTTGTAATATCAGTTATTACTGTGTTAAGTTTCGTTAAAATTGGTTTAGTACTTTCAGAGTAATACGGGTTTAGGTTCTAGGCTTTAATCCTTTATCCTGGAGAACCCTTTGCGTTTTATGGGACAAAAAGTATATTTGATGTAATCTCGTAGTATTAGTTATCACTATGTCAAGTTTCGTCAAGATTGGTTCAGTAGTTTCAGAGTGATGCGTGTTCATGGGGACAGACAGACAGCCAGACAGGAAGACAGACAGACAAAAATTGTAAAAAGATTATTTTTGGCTTCTATATCGATAACATAGTCTACCCTGATTAAAATTTTCAAAATATATTTAATGTACAGATTTCGACTTGTTACAGTTTTATTATAGTATAGACTAGCCTCTGTCCACAACTTCGTCCGCGTGGAATAGTTACTTTGGGCTAACGCTAACACGCAGCGGAAGCTCTCAAGAGGAAAAAAATCCCGATTTTGAAACATTATTCCTTGGTGCTCCGCTCTTATTTGTCATAGCGTGATGATATATAACCTATAACCTTTCTTGATAAATGAACTATATAACACTGTAAAAATAATTAAACTGGACCAGTAGTTCCTAAGATTACCCCCTACAAAATCACAAACTTTACCACTTTATCATATTAGTATAGACATTTCAAATCCTATTTAATCTTAAGCGATATTATTATAGAGAAAGCAAGTTTTTCTGTTTATATGATACGCTCTCACGTCTTAGCTAACATGTAAATGGCTTTAACGTAGGACAACAATCTCACCTGAATTGAAATAACCATATGATCTAGATGGTGAACACGCTGAACTTAAAAGGGGTCTGACTCTCAAGTAGAGCTGCTAGACCATAATGCAGGTTCTTGACGACAAATTTGCAACTTGAGGTTGGTAGTTAACCAGGCAAGTTTTAGAAAAAACACTACGAACATATAACTTCTAATCATGAAATTTTGCAAACACGTTTCTTTTTCTATTCTGCAGACTCTTGGTCGGCACCTTATTTTACCTTACTTTTTTATTGTGTACGTCAAGACTCGTATCTGTGAGCAACTATTGGGTGTTTTTTTTTTTAAATTATTATTTTATATATTTATTTGTTTATTTTTGTGATTTCATCTTTTTACTATTTTAGGACGCATTTTATAAAGACGTTATCGCCTTTATAGCGGTTTTTTGGTCTTTTATTTTCATGTTTAGGTTAAAATCCACTGCATAGAAAAGAGGACATAGGGTATCGTTAATTCCGAAAAAATACATTATTTCTGTTGGGAAAGTTCAAATCTATAATAACACAAGCAAAGGTGCGAGCAAAAGTCAGTTAGCAATAAAGTTAATATACATATGTATATATGAATATATAGGGAGTTGGTATATTTCAGATCGAGAAACTATAATACCGTTTAATCGACCGCAATAAAAAATTGGAGCTGCTTAGGTATTTATCACGGAGAAGCTTTTATAATATTCATTTTAATATATCCTGTATAGTTAATATATATATATATATATATATATATATATATATATATATATAAAATGTTTTGTCTTTTTGAATCACCCTAATATATATATATATATATATATGATTCAAAAAAACAAAACATTTTTTTTTCTTCTCTCCAGCATGCTTATAAGTTCAATTTGAGCGCTTAATATTAATATTAAGGACATCCGCATCGCACTTCTTTATTTTCTATAAGAATAACATAGAAAAATATTCGTTTGTACCTTCTGATTTTTATTGCTTGCCCATCATTAGTCATAAAAAAAATCCCTGTACATATTTTTGTAGAGAATTGAACGCTCTACAAAAAAGGTCTCTTACTATTTTTCCAAAACCTTAACCGCTTAAATTAAACTACTTTATCCACAACTCCGCCAACCAAAAAAAAAACAGTTACATTACCGATAGAGTTTGAAAAGTTTCTTTTTTAGCGGGCTTTGAAGAAGGATGAGGGAATAACTCAAATAAAATTTTGAAAATAAATATTAATAATTATAAATATAAAAACATAAACAAAAAAAAAACTTGAGAGGTGTCAAGGGACACCCAGATGGAATGAAGTTCCTTTCGATTAATTAGTGAAGGAATTGTAATATTTTTTTTTTAAGTTATAATAATTTTTTTTTTATTATTAACAAATATAATGTTATATAAACTTAATCAGTAGGCTCAATTTTCGTAATAATTGGCTTGTGGTAACTGAAGTAGGAAACATATGTTTGGGATCATTATTATTATTATTGTTTATTATTTACAAAAAACCTGTATACACTCAACAAAAATAATCGTCACGACACCACACTGTTCAATGCGAAATAGAAATGAAAATATCTGGCTTGCTTTCTATAATAGAGAGAGAGAGAGAGAGAGACAGACAGAGAAACATGCGACGCCGCACAGCTTACAATAGCTTACTATAGCAAAAAGTGTCGTGACAACTTTTCGTAAGAATTTTTTCCGTCTAGCCCCCTTTCACAACGCGCGATAAGGAACTTCGTTCCAAAACTTCGTTCCAATTATTGGATAATTAGAAAACCGATCGAATGCACTACTTTACTTATCATGATTTTGAATTTTCATCAATAAAAATGAGAGAAAACAAAATATTTAAAATACATATTAATAATTTCTTATCAAACTGCTTGATTTTTCTTAAATAATGACTGCGGAAAATTTGAAAAGGTTTTGTGAAAGCCTAAATTAAAGAGACATAAAAATATTGAAGAAAATTTTCCATAACTTTATCGAATTCGCTGTAATGCATTACAAATGGTCAAATTTTTAGTATATTGAGCTTTGACCTCGAATAACTTTTAAGCTATTAAGTTTTTGGAAAAATTGTAACAGACCTTTTATGTAGAGCGTTCAATTCTCTACAAAAATATGTACAGGGATTTTTTTTATGACTAATGATGGGCAAGCAATAAAAATCAGAAGGTACAAACGAATATTTTTCTATGTTATTCTTATGGAAAATAAAGAAGTGCGATGCGGATGTCCTTAATATTAATATTAAGCGCTCAAATTTTAACTGGGATCTCCTTACATGTAAATTGAACTTATAAGCATGCTGGAGAGAAGAAAAAAAAATGTTTTGTTTTTTTGAATCACCCTAATATAAATATATATATATATATATATAAGCACTTGTAGCACTGCAGCACTATCGTCGATAAAAATTAATTGATAATAACCTTAGTGCATACACATAGTTGTTACTTTATAAATATTAGATGGTTAAATCATAACATAAATAAAATAATAAAATGGCTAAAATTAAATAATTTTGCCTGCCTAATCTATGTGGTCGTACGTTATGAGGCATACAAATATTTTCGTAATAGGCCATTTCACGCCTCGTAAAATACATAATATTACCGTCTGTAATAAGTAGCAACGCAATATATGTGAGTCTTGTCTTATAATACCATATTTTTATATTTTATCACCTTTTATATACCTACGTGTATTTCAATTATTTTATACAATACTATCTGTGCACGTTCATCCGCGTGGAACCATAATAAAACACAGTGACTATTAAAGTCACGTGAATGTATTAAGTCCATTTACTTATCTACTTTTCTCTCGTCCTTACGCCGCGCCGTCATTACGATGACATTAATTTCTGATGAAGACCAATTTTAATGAAACAAAGACTAAGTTATTCTCGAGGGATGCTTCATAATTTTCATGGTGTGCTTTTATTGTGAATTTAGTACTTTGGCAGTGATGCGTGTTCATACAAACACACAGACAGACATTTCTAAAAATGTTTCTACTACTTATTTTTAAACACCTGCAAGATTTTTTTCGCGATAATCGAAAAGTACAGACACATTGGATTTACATTCTTGTTATATGTATAAATATATAGATAAACGAATTATTTTGAAGTTATAAGTGTCATGTTGCCTTTTGACTTCAAATATGAGAGTAAGAATTTACGCTAATAGCAAAATATGAAGCATTTTTTAAAAAAAGTATTTCGTGTGTATAAAGTTTTATTATCATTTGCCTCAAAGAATAAAAAAAATAAAAATATACAAAGCCTTATTTTAATATTAAGATAAAAATGTTCCATGTTAATTATTTTTAAATATGTCAAACAGTAAAACATAAACTCAAAGTTTTATAAAATAAAAGTCCGATATTCATATAAGTACTTTGAGTGGAGTTGTCCATTATTAGTATTGCTGTGAGTAGGATAGCCCCGGTTCAATTTTCGACAGCAATCAACTATGGTTAATACGCCACGTACACAGCGTCATCTAGTTATTGACATAACTCTCATTCAGTAAATGAAGTGATAAAATTATCTATCCTTATAATCTGGCAATAAAGTCGGATTAACTGTTGAAACTTATCATGTTAACTTTTCTAATATTCTTAGCTATTACGAAAATAACGTGAATCTTCCAAGCTGATATAATATATCTTTATAATAGTTTTTGTAGGTAGTAGAGTCACGCTGAAGCTGTTACTGGTTTCAACATGAATGGGTCGGCTCGCCCGGGGTACTACCACTCTCTCACAAAAAACCGATATGAAGTAACAGTGCTTGCATTGTTGCGTTTCGTTCGGTAAGTGAGAGCGCCAGAGGCCCATCTCCCCTCCCCTCGCCCCTCGCTACTCCCCTACCCTTACACTTTCCTCCAAACAAAGGCTGGCACAACGCACTCGCGAATCTACTGGTGTTGCAAGTGTCTATGGACGGCGGTGATCACTTACCCTCAGGTGACCTGTCTGTTCATTTGCCTCCTATCACAGAAAAAAAATATATATGCAATTTACAGGTATATATATAATGTAAATAGATTTTTTTTAAGATTCAATCACTTCGGAAATAATCAATGTATCGATATAGACTAAGGTCACTCGATATGAGATTTTTGCGTAGATGTTTTTAGGCTACTTAATCCTTGGATTCGATTGACTCCTAGTTATTTTTACTATACTAACGAGACGTGCGGGAGTCATGTAGTTCTCTTTAGTTTTTTTTTTGCTGAAACCATTAATAGCTTCAGCGTGGCTCTACCACTTATTAGTATTCTTATAACCTAGTGTCTAATGATTAACGCCGTACAATTTAACTGACGATTCGATAACAGACCATCGAACGTTAAGCCTAGAATAGGGCCTAACTTCAAGTTCAACTACCAGATGTATAGAGTTAAATTGCTGATAGATTTTTCAAGTAAGTATATAGTAAGTAGTATAAGTAAGTATAAGAATATAGTGCATTTGGATGTTACATCTAGAAAACGCTACATATTTTTGTTTTATAAGAGGCAAATGAATAGGTGGGTCACCTGATGCTAAGCGATCACCATAGTCTATAGACACTTCCAACACCAGGGGAGTCGCAAGGGCGTTGACAGCCTGTGTTGGGGGAGGAGAAGAGGATGGAGAAGGAGAGGGAGGAGGTGAGGAGAGGTGGGCCTCCGACGCTCTCACTGACCGAACGAAACGCAACAATACAAGCACTGTTACTTCACGTCGGTTTTCTGTGAGAGGGTGGTATTATCCCGGACGAGCCAACCCATTCATACTGAAGCCAGTAATAACTTCAGCGTGGCTATATCATCTTCAAGACCAGAATTTATAAAGTTAAATTGCTGATAGATTTTCCATTAAGAATATAGTGCATTTGGGTGTTAGTTCTAGAAAATGTTACACTATCATTATGTGGCAGCAGCACGACGTCTCTTTCACTGAGAAATATTTACTGACTTAAATACTGAACTGTGTGTTATCCAGTATAAAGTGGTCTACGTTAATGGGAAGCTATATTCGACCCGATGCGAATTTTGGCTACTGCACCTCTGTATTATTGTCATTATTACTTCCAACTACAGTCCGATTAACTACTCCGAATAATTGTAAGAACATAACTATTTTTTTATAAAAGTCCTTAGGGTATCGGTATGGTATGGTTAAAGGGCGAGGTAAATACGTATATAGATACGGTGCTTATACACTTCCCACCTCTAACTTTTAATTTTATTTAATGCTATAGTGCCACAATGAAAACAACCGGCAGTGGACGTTGCTTGTTGCTAGAATTTCGAATATTCGTACGCATACACAGCTTCGTATATGTACTATAAATATAGAGGAAGAAAAAATGGCATGGAGCGAAGACGACATATCAGCGGTAACGCTTTTTCCTTTCGGGACGATTTCTACCATTCCACTGCGTTAAGTAACCTGGTTCCAAAAATGGTTTAGTCCCGGATAACGAGTCGGAATATTATTATCAAATAATTTAAAATGCTTACTGTAAATTAAATATTAATTTTTTCTGTTGCTTCGTATCTCGATTATTATTCTCACTTTTACTTAGAACGTGTAACTATAAATACTCCTGATAAACTCACAAATTTCCAGTACCAATTTTAAAGTTATAATGTAAATTTTAGAAAATTATTCAGATCCTTTTGTACCGAGTCCTTCACAATTATGTAATCTTGTAAAAGTCACGTTTGTGAAGTTGTTAAAGAGAAGTCCCTTGGTTTAGTAATTATACTCGAATTCTGAAATTGAAGAATATAACTTTGGAAACTTAGACTTATTGATTTAGTCCACCAACTTTGAGGCAAAGTTACGTGATCCAATTTGGAATTTGTTCTCCACGTTACTGGGGTGGTTTCTCTTTCTATTGTAATCACAATTGGCCCATCATACATATGCTTACTATAAATTTATTAGATTTTTTTTTTTAAATGAGAACGCTGTTGACCTGGAATGGTCTTCACAGCTTCATCGAACTATTGAGGCAAGCGCTAAAGGCACTCAGCCGATTTGGGATG
Organism: Antheraea mylitta; assembly: GCA_014332785.1. Classification (NCBI taxonomy): domain Eukaryota; kingdom Metazoa; phylum Arthropoda; class Insecta; order Lepidoptera; family Saturniidae; genus Antheraea; species Antheraea mylitta. The sequence continues at coordinate 64,147 of JACEII010000088.1, forward strand.
TATGGGCGACTAACCCGTAATAATGTTATTGAAATCTATACTAATATTATAAGGAAGTAAAGTTTGTGAGTTTGTGACGTTGTAGGGGGTAATCTTAGGAGCTACAAGCTCCATTTTTTGAAAAAAATCTTTGTGTTATATAGCCCACTTATCAAGGCTATATATCATCACGCTAAGACTAATAGGAGCGGAGCACCAATGATGAATGTTTCAAAATCGGATTCTTTTTCCTGTTGTGAGCTACTGCTGCGTGTTATAGGTAGCCCAAAGAAAGTATTCCACGCGAACGAAGTCACGGGCAGAGGCTAGTAATAAATAATATAATTTCTGTAGCTGGTAGAGCCACGTTGATGCTATAACTTGTGTCAGCATGAATGAGTCGTCTCGTCCGAGGTAGTACCACCCCCTTACAGAAAACTGACGTGAAGTAACAGAACTTGCATTGTTGCGTTTCGTTCGGTCAGTGAGAGCGCCGGAGGCCCACCTCCCTCCCACTCCCTTTCTTCTCGTCCCGTTCCCCCTCGCCCCTTCACCAACACAGGTTGGCAACGCACTTGCGACTCCTCTGGTGTTGCTGGTGTATATGGACGGTGGTGATCACTTAACATCAGGTGACCCAGATGTTCGTCTGCCTCCTAATATATAAAAAAAATTCTGATACTCATTTTATTAGTAAATATTTATAGTAGTATTTATAGTAGTAACTTATAGTAAAATCATATTAGTAAATATTTTGTACATCAGGTTCCACACGGGTAGTCTGGCGAAACTGTTAAGACCTTGCTAGGTCAACAGCGTAATCAGATCGAGAAAAAAAGTTCCACGCGAGCACAACCCGTAGCTATTATAAATACACAAAATATATTATGATTAGATCTCGTGGTCTGTATATAATATGATATTATAAAATATGATAAAAATAAATCATTTGGAGACTTATACACTTTTAGAAGTTAACCTCAGTCTGAGACTACGTGGCAACTATGTATCGTTAAGTTACGTATTTCATAATGAAATCACTCTCTGTAAAACTTTGGGACCATTCTCTTCGAAGTGAGGAGTTTGTTTAAAATGGTTTATTCACATATACTCGTAAGAGCAGAATTTATGTATTTTGCTTTATTAACATTTTCTAAGATTATGAAACCGTTAAATACTTTACTTAATTAACCATATTTTTTAAAATAAAAGTTCATGTTTTGCTATTCAAATAACCTAGATTAATTATATTACTTATCTATAATTTTATAATCTATAACTTTTGATAGTATAATTTTACATAATAAAAAAAAAAACTTTAAAATAAATATAATAACTGTACAAATATTGTGTTTTTACAACTAATATTAAAGCTTAACAATTGAAATATTTATTAAATACTAGCAGTTGCCCGTGACTTTGGTCTTGTCTTATTATTCAAATCGATATTGTTCCTGATCCAATCATTAGAAAATGGTTGTACTAGGGATTAAAGCATGAAATTGCCCTTTCGTATTATGTTTTTTTTTTTTTTTGTACAAAATACATCTATTTAATTCATGTATTTTTTACTTTCGTTGTTCTATACATTTCTAGCATCTAATTGAGAACCCTGGGTACCTGAAATAGTATAAATTGTGTGAAGCATGGATTGCGTGATTGCAAAGAACTTGTCAATCCGCGTACAAAATTAGAGTCTCTTGCAATTAAGAATGCTATTATAGTTTTCGTGGGAAAAAAGTTTCACTCTGTAATGTGACAACATACAGGTTTCATTTAAATTTAAATTAGTTAATGGATTAAGTAAGGAAAAATCATTTTCAATTCCTAAATTTAATTAACAAACTTTCACGGTTATACGCAAAAAATCAAATCATAATTTCATTGTAATTGGATAAATGATTATAATAATATAGTTAATAATGGGGTGTAAGGGGTGTCGAGTAACATCTTAAGACTTGAGACACTCAAGCCAACCTCACCTGCACGTGGTGCACCCTACTGAATAACGAACGAGGCAATGGCGAAAGCGGGGTGGTAGGGTTTTACAGCCCGACTGGGTCGCAACCACCATGCATATGGCGAAAAAGCCCGTCATAGTGACTCGCTTCTGCGCGTTACGTTTCGGGATCAGCCTGTGCATATCCAGTACCGGGTGACTTTCGTCGTTATGGCCGGCATGACAGCGGCGACCGGCGATGGATAATCTGTCTCTCGGTGGTTGCCGATGTTTTTGGATTGTACTATGCTTAAATCAGGCATAGCGCAGTCACTATGTCGTGCTTCGATGAAAAAAAAATATATTTAATCGCTTATATGACTGGGTTTTGATTTTTTTTCATAATTGAAAACATAAACATACCTTTTTATCTAAGCCTCCATTCCTAGACCTACAGTGCACCAAAGCGATTTTAATTTTCTTTTGTATCGTGTGAAACCACTTTATAGATCTCATTTTTGTACATTACGAATACAGTTGGCGACTAGCCTGAAAGTTGAAAGCAGACGCTTGGTTATTTTATATATTATATTTTTGGGGTTGTTAATAAAATCTTTTAAAAAAGTGTATTTTAATATATCTTTAAAAATTACTGTAATTTTGATAATGCAATAATAAGGATGTCTACGAAATATTAACAAAATCCTGTATTCTGTATGAATTATGAAGATCTTTGATATAATTTGAACATTGGACGGGCTATGCTTGAAAATTAATATTGATATATTTATTGCTATAATTATATAGCTTTTTATGTACAATATTTGAAGTCGTATATTTGAGGAAATGAATAGAGAGGGTTAACTTTACTATCATCACAGAGCCAAGTAGTGGGAAATGTAACTAAGGTCTATGACCGCTACACGCAGCGTCTGGAAATCATTGTCTAGTTATTTATGGTGCAATAAATGTATGCTATTATAAAATAATTACATTATTTGCCAAAAACAAAGCAGAACGAAAATTTACTGCGATTACTGTAAGAAGTATTTTTACAATTCCTATACTACAGAATAACCTTATTTCAATAATCTTCACTTGAAGCACCATGATTCTATTTTTCTACTGTTCGAACTTAAGAAGCTAAATGTTTTTTTTGAGGCCAATTCTTAATAAAAAAAATTATATAAAAAGAGTTTATGTTGTTACAGACTACGTTCAAGTCGGGAGACCCTGTAAATTCATCTAGAAGTTTTGGAGACTAGCGTGTTGATTCAGGCGGAAAAAAAAGTGTGTGTACTTATGTACACGTTTTAGAAGTTATACTTCTTTGGTGTAACAAAATAAAAATCTTTTATTCAAAAAATTTATCTTTCGCCTTATTCTACGTTTGTAGAAAAAACGACACTAACAATAGAAAAAAGGTATTTAATCCATTGAAAGTTTTAATGCTAAGAAATTCAATCTACAAATACCAAGAAACAAAATGTTGACTATAGCTAACTAACTTCTGGGTGTTGATTTTTCGGGACGGTGTGCGCGCGCATCGTAATAACTTCAGGGTGTTGGTTTTCCGTGACGATGTACGCGCGCATCGTAATAAATTATTCTCATCATTTTTCCCTAACGCGCCAAAAGAAGTATAACTTCAAAAACTTATCGTTTAGTGTGAGAATCGTAAAAGCACTTACGTTACGTTAATCGCAATCAGTTTGCGTTTTATTGTCGTTGGCAAGTATTTTCATATTATTTTAAGGTTTTTCTATATATATAGCATAGTTAGATTATGCTGTAAATAGCTATAGTTCAGAAAGCCAATATCCATTCAAATGTTAATTCGGTTACTAAATATTTATAATCTATACTATAATAAAACTGTAACAAGTCGAAATCTGTACATTA